>OX122899.1:11875912-12343246 GCA_944738965.1 Nebria brevicollis | reverse complement strand
CCAAGCAAAAATATTTTATACCTTCCGGTCGCACTGAAACACAATAATCGTGCTCCCTCAACGAAGATGTAAAAGAAGATGCACTTGTTACATAGGGCATGGGGACATCTAAATAAATTACTTCATTAATAAAAACATTTATCAAATTAAAATGGTTTTCCTACCTCCTTGCACAGCGTACCGCTCATCCAAATACGAAGTTGGATAAGCACCATGTAATACGGTAGTTCTGCCTTTACCATTTATATAAATCCACCAAGGACTTAAATGTTTAAGGCAGACCCGATACGAATGATAAATTTGCTTTTCTGGCATTTTAAATAATTTCGGATTGTTTACCAGCCCAATCCAGTTTTTAAACATCGTGTTATAAGCTTTCGGAAACCAGGTAAAATAGTACCCACTCGATTTGCAACTTGGCACAGCGCAACTCATGTTGGACGACATAATCTAATATATTTTAAATCAAGTAAAATACATAAAATTCAAGTAAAACGTAAGACTTACAGATTTTGTTACAATGTAACGCACTATTCAAACGCCATTAAAAAAAAAACTAAATGTTGCAATAATAACTAAAAAAGTTGCCGAGCTTTTTAAATGTTATTTGTAATAACATATATTTCGTTCGTTAAGAAAAATTATTATAAAATAAATACGCTTCTCTCTATATTTCTTATTAAAAAATAAATACGTTTATTATAAATGAAAATTGCACAGTGTATAAGTAAAAATAAATACAAATTACTTAATTAGCATTAAAATTTATTTTAAATTTAACATCCAAATATAGAACTACGTATTTTAATTTATATAGCTCTTATAAAAAAATATGTTATTTAAATACAAAAAAATTTTAATTCCAATAACTGCTGAAACCATCACTCAGTCCATATTGTAGGAAACATTAGTACGGTTAGTACCTGAAAAGCGACGGTCACGCTCACGGCGTATATAACTCGAACTAATTCGAAGACCTCCCCCCAACAAAATGACCGTCTGTGAACCACCGTTGAAACGTACTTATAAATAAATAATTTGTTTTTCCAAAACATACAATATAAAATCATCCTAAATTTTCATTTGATTAGTAAAATAAGAAGTAAATATTTTAAATTTATATACATTTAATTCGTTCAAGTTTTTATAATTTTTTCTTTATCGCAACGATCGCGACATCTAGAACAGCCGCGAATTTTTACAATTTTACAGAATTCTGTTCATAAACTCTAACCTAACAAAACTCTGTCCAATGGTGGCTATATTTCTTCCATTTCTTCTAACTCCAGAGAGTAGGGGAAGTTAGAACCAATGGATAGAGTTTATGGCAGTAATCTTTAAAATTTTCTAAATAACGCACTAACTACGAGATGTCCTGGTATTCGATAAAATAGTAAAAATTTGAAAGGATTAAATGTTATATATATATATATTTAATATATTTGCTTGTTATTTATCTAATCAAATTAAATTTCAGATGATTTTATAATGAATATTTTAAAAAAATTATTTATTTATTTTTTAGTATGTGTATCGGAATCCATTTTGCGTTGCATAATAGATAAATGAACTGTCATTCGTTTTTCTTTAACTTATATATTTAACGTGTGTGTTTTTAATCGTTTTGAATTGGCATTGTGTGGTTGTTACTTTTGAGAAATCTCTTTTTTTGGCATGTAAGTATTAAATCACAAATCAATAGTAAAACTGAAATGAAGTCTTTAATAATTTGTTCGTAGTATGCCCTTCCAAAAACGATCCTGTTGTGTTCCTGTTCGCTTTGATAGAGAAGAACGGCTTGCAAGTTTTCCGAAAGTCAGAGCACTTGTCCATATATAGTTGGAAAAATTCAACAGTCCGCGGTTGTGCTCTATCCTACCTGCACATGTTTATGGAATCACTTAAGTGGATGTAATTTATCAGGAATGTATCACTTTATTGCTTGGAGATTTCTCTATGAATGATATATTATAAATATGCAGAGTGCTTATTTTTAAGTAATATCTATTTTACTCTGTATACAATAAGTAAGTATTGTACTCGTGAAAAGCCATGGGTCATATGGTGCTCTCGGAGTAACTAATTGTTATTATAATGTCAAGATTCAGTTCAAATATCTGTTTTCCAATTTACTTAGAACTATAATGAATGGTAGTTTTGCTGAATTAACATTAATTTATTCATTATAAAAAACTATTCATATACTAGTGAAGGACCAAATAAAAACCGAATATTATTAATATTTAATAATAAAAAAGAGGTATCTTTGATACTTTTGCTTTTCGTGGTAACATTATACCTATCCTTGTCTACCTATAAAAAAAACAGGCCCTCCGTGGTTTATGCGTAAACTAAACCATGAAGTCAAACTTTGTTAGGTATATAACATTAAGATCCGTCTCCCCCTATTCTCTGGTGATTACTCAAGCCGTGCATATCACAGGCGGTTATTTTGTTGGAGAGAGGGCTGCGAATTAGTTCGAGTTATATACGCCGCCAGCATGGCAGCCAGGGCGTGACCGTCGTTTTTCAGGGTACTAACGTTTCCTACAATATGGACTGAGTAATTGCTTCGGCAAATATTGAAATTAAAATTTTTCTGTATTTAAATAAAAACATATTTTTTTATAAGAGCTATATAAATGAATAAATATTTAGTTCTATATTTGTATGTTAAATTTAAAATAAATTTTAATGCTAATTAAGTAATTTGTAGTTATTTTTACCTATACACTGTATAATTTTATCTTATAATAAGCGTGTTTATTTTTTAATATGAAATAAAGAGAGAAGCGTATTTATTTTATAATAATTTATCTTAACGAACAAAATATTATTTTTTATCACAAATAACATTTAAAAATACTTTAAAAAGCGCGGCAACTTTTTTAGTTATTATTGCAACATTTAGTTTATTTTTTAATGGCGTTTGAATCCTAGGTTTGAATTGTTCGTTACATTGTAACAAAATCCGTAAGTCGTACGTTTTGCTTGTATTTTATGTATTTTACTTGATTTAAAATATATTAGATTATGTCCCACATGAGTTGCGCTCTGCCAAGTTGCAAATCGACGGAGTACGGTCTTACGCGGTTTCCGAAAAATTTTAGCACAAACAATGGGTTGGGCTGGTAAACAATCTCAAATTATTTAATATGCCAAAAATGCAAATTTATAATTCATATCGGGTCTGCCTTAAACATTTTAGTCTTAGGTGGATTTATATAAATGGTAGAGGCAGAAATACCGTATTACATGGTGCTTATCCAACTTTGTATTTGGATGAGCAAGAAGGTAGGAAAACCATTTTACTTTGATAATTATTTTTATTAATAAAGTATTTTATTTAGATGTCCCCATGCCCGATGTAACAAGTGCATCTGCTTTTACATCTTTGTTGAATGAGCACGATTATTGTGCTTCAGTGCGACCGGAAGGTATAAAATATTTTTGCTTGGTTCAGCTTGAGCTAATAAAATATTGTTTTCAGATGTATTAGCAGTTCTGCCTGGTACGTCGAGTACATCTTCTTGGACAGTGCATCCAAGTGCATGTGTTGAATTTGATCAAAGCTATACTAGTTCGATTTCTGTGTCCGATGGTTAGTAGAGTAATATTTTATTTAACTATTAATATTTAATAATTTCATTTATTTTTTAGATTGCCCAAATACTTCCCTTTACAACAGTGTTCTACGTGGTATGTATCCCTAAATAATGTATATGTCATTGTTGATTTATTGTGACACTATTTTTTATATAGATATTCCTAGTACTACTAGTTTTACTACTAATACTACTAGCCCTCACCTATCGAACATTGTTGCCAATAGTAAGTAGTATATCTAATTTAAAAATATAAGCTTTCTATGAATTGTAATATTGTTCAGAGGTATCGAGTAATGGCAATCATCGCCAAATCAGAAAATCGAATTGTAAGTCATCAAATTAATTTTCATTTATAAATAAAAATTTATAGTTTACATTTAATTCAGGTGCAACAAATACACCGCAAAGTAGCAAGAAACCAAAACACAGTTCTTGTAATCCGGTTTCTCTACAGCCAACATTCCATGCAGAAGGTGTGTAGTATATTAATCTATTTATTATAGCATTCGTGCAATATGTACCGAATATAACAATCTCTTTTATTTTATTTTTTAGGACTGGAGTTTGTTTTTGCTCCAAGCTGCCAAAAATCTGTGCTAATGAGGGTAACAGGATGTTTATTGCCAGACGTAAAACCATAAATACTACACGCAAACGTGTGCAAGGTAATGTTAGGGAGTGTATCAGGGATCCAAATCACGTCTTTTCTAAAGATGGTATTTTTGGATCCCTAGGTACAGCCTTGCAGACGTTTGTGTGGTGCCAAATCACCCAGGCCGGAAAGCAGAAGAGAGGGTGGCGGTACTCTATAGATGATAAGGTCCTCGCATATCGCTTTTGAAGCAATTGCGGGGATCTTATAGATTTATGGAAAAGTTATTACCGCTGCCTTTTCGTAGTACCTTAAAAAGGTTTTTAAGGCGCACTCCTTTCCGTCCTGGAATGAATTTATTTCTTGAAAAGCAACTCCATAGCATGTGTGCGTCTGGCAATATTTCCGACAAGGACAAACATTGCGTATTGTTATTTGATGAGGTATATATTCAGCCACATCTGACGTATGATATTGGCGAAGATGTAATCAGGGGCTTTCAAAATTATGGTACCGTGCAGAAACCTCTGTTCGCCGTTCGCGCTCTTGTGTTCATGTTTCGTGGCTTTCATCGCAGATGGAAGCAACCATAAGCTATTCTATTTGTTGGTAGTGGAGATGGAAGTACCCAAAGTGGATTTAAATCACTCGATTTGGTTGGAAGCATCAAGGAGGTACTTCGATCTGCACTAGCAACAAATCTTAAAGTAGTTGCTACTATCTGCGATCAAAATTTCACGAACGTGGCTGCAATGAATGCGTTGAAAGCGGACACGAGAACTTTTTGCATTCGTGCCGGGAGGGCATTTCGGCCAGAATGTTTTATTTTTGAAGGGAGGGAAATTGTTCATCTTTTTGATACCCCTCATTTGTTGAAGGGTATGAGGAATAATCTGCTGACAAAAGACCTACAGTTCAAAAAAGACGGACAGGACTTGACCGCGTCGTGGAGTGACATCGAGAAACTCTACCGCTTTGATAGTGGTGAGTTTCAGATGTTACACCGACTGACTGACGAACACGTACTTCCAGACAAAATACGTAAGATGAGCGTACGACATGCTGTGCAGGTATTTAGCCGCAGTACCTACACAGCATTTAAAATTACGTTGACTTTACAGCCAACTGAAAGACATGACTTAACTAATACAGCATGGGGTACGGTTGAGTTGGTTAATTTTATGGACAAATTATTCAACAGCGTGAACGGAACTCGCGATCCTACCACCGCTGTTCATAAACTACGATCTGCATTGACAGAGGATTCGAAACACATAGAGTTTTGGAATGAGGCTAAACAAATGCTGAAGGATATGAAATTTGTAAAGGGAGGCATAGCTGTAAAACCTCAGCCACTCTCCCTTTCAAATTTCGCGGTTACCCTAAATGGCTTAAGATATTTATGGAATTCTCTAAAGGAGAATAGTTCATTTGAGTCGCTCGATTTAAGAGCCCCGAATCAGGATCCTTTAGAGAATTTCTTTGGTAATATCAGAAGTCATTTAGGGGCCAACCGCAATCCTACTTCATTTCAATTTATTTCCTCATTCCGCACTTTATGTGTGAACAATTTTTGTGTCAGTGCATTCTGTAGGAGCGAACGCGGAGGAGGATGGCGATAAGCCGTTCGCGGACTTGAAGAATTTTTTGTTAGGAAATCAACCAACTCAATCGTCCTCAACTGACTCCAACACTCATGTTCCTCATGAGCGACTTACGATTTTAAAACAGACTGACAGACGCATGGACATGGAAATAACCAGCTGCGTGGCTGGTTATGTTGCCAAAAAAATTATCAAACAGATGTAAACAATTACTCATTTCATCAGACACCTGACCTGAACATGTTTTTATAACCGACAAAGAACTTACAAAAAACGCACTTACCAGACCGCAGATTAACTTTACCTTAGCATTTAAGATTATCATAGACTTGTCATGCAGATTATTGTCTGTGCACTGTCACAAGAAGGGGATCAAGGAGATGATAGCTACGGACATTAAAAAACGTGTTGACTTGAGCTACTTGTCTTGTGGGATTCATGATGTGCCGAATACTTTTGTTGATTTTACTGTCAGATTTTGGATATTTGTGTGGTGTGGCCGACTAAACAGAATGCTGACAGGATTCGATCCAACAAGGATGCCATTCAGACATTAGCCATGTCAACACACAAAAAAAGGATGCATCTTCGCAAATAATCATAAAACTTTTATATCATTTGTCGGCTGTGCTTGAATATTACTATCATTTTTAAATTTAATCGTAACTTCTTATTAATTTTCTTTATCGTTATTTGTTTTTTTTTTTCAAAATTAGCTTTTTTCATTAATGTAATTTTTTCATATCGCAATAGTTGTCCTTGTCGTAGTCATATTCTTTTAACTTCACATGATACATATCGCGTATTTAAAAATACCCGATATGGTATTATTTTATTTATGAGAGTATGACTACTGTTACACACAGATTAGTACTTGTCCTGCGATTCATAGCAGCGATCATATGAGACTTATAATACGGTATTGCAACACGGTACGTTTTTTCTGTGTCTTCTGGCATATTGCATAATTTAGAATTGTAAACCGATTCAAACCTTTTTTTATACATCGTTTTTTCACTTCGTAAAACTATATTCATTAAATTTGCAACTTGAGGCGACTCAAAGCCTATAAAATACTCGTCGCCTATATAATGCGGCAAAGAACATGTATGTACAACAACAATCGTGGTCTAATATCGCCAACCGAAAATGCAGAACATCCATCATAATCTCCATATGCGAAAGAAGAAATAGTACTCGCACGAGATCATCGCTAAAAATGTTATGGTATTCAACTCTAACATTTTGCAAGTGCTTCTAACATCGACATTCTACAACGTTTAAAGTCCGAAACACTAAAAACAATCGTCATTGCTTCTTGGTGAAACCTTCACCAGTGTATTCTAGGAAGATGTGGAATCAATATTATATGAAAATTGATCAATCGATTTTTTGACCCCAAAATATCAGAAAGACGCCTTAATAAATTTAAATATAAAAATCAAATGTAGATTCATTATTAAAAATATGTTATATTTTTCAATAATAATTTTTCATTCTATACATATTGTTGTATTTTAAATAAGCATTATCTGCAGTAACAGTTGGTAAGTATCTTAATTCTAAATATGTTTTTATAAATATATTGAATATTTTCCTTTTTAACAATATTTTTCATTTGCTGGTGTGACGTATTTAATACATAAATAAAAAATATATACTTTATAATAAACAAATTAAAACTTTACAAAATTTCATATCAGAGTGTTTTAAATTAGTTAAAAACGTGAAAATATTTAAATTTCCCATACATTCTTTGAGACGTCGATAAGTATTACTTGCTTTTGCTTTATTAATAGTTTATTTATGTGCTTCATTTATCATAAGTTCTCCTGTATTATGAAGATGTTATTATGATAACAAATTGTAAATTAAAAATATATCTACATATGTACTATGAATAATGAAAGTTTGTATTACACATTATACGATACCTACTTAATATTTCTTATTTTAACCAGTAGCAAAATCCATTATATGACTCATTTTGGTACCCGTATGTTTGTAAATATATATTTTGTATTTTAAAAAAAATTTACAATGCAATACTTAAAGACATTTACAATAGCGCACTAATTTTTCTTTGCACAGTTTTAACTGTCCAGAAATATATTTTTCTTATTTTAAACGATAAAAAAAGCTGAAAATATACTATAAAAAATTTATATTTTTCGGAATTTTCTAGTTTACTTTATTAAATTCACGTTTTTTATTTTGACGGTAAACGAAATGTATATATACTTATAGTCATAACAATCACATCTATAAATTGCTTTGCAAATTAGAGTAAAACTGATAACATGGCATGTGAAATGATTCGCATATTTGCAAATTTAAATAAATAATTTTAGCAAATAATATCATAAATTTTCATACCATCCAAAATGAATTAAAATAATTTTTATTGATGTATTAATTTAATATTACAACAAATTACGAATTTGCTTATCGGATTGTATCTTTTGATTTATAATTTTATAATTATGATATTTTAGAGATACAATTGGCGCTATATGGGTTTCAAGAAAATTATGACGAGCAATATAATTTTTATATGTGTAAACTTTCATACGCGCGCCTGGAGAAAAATAATGTACACGGGAGTAAATCTGCAAGTCACATTGCGTTATGCTTGAGCTGTCCCGTTGCCAATCTATGTGTCCGTGCGCGTCGGGAATTCTCGAATTTCTACGCTCTTTCCGACGCGTACAGCGCTTACGTGTGTGTTTATAAGTGGCGACAGAACAGCATAGATCAGCTGATTGAAGTATGTGTACGTAAGCATTCGTGATTGTTTTATTATATTCAAAACAGTCATCTACCATCGCTTAATATATATAAGACGATCGTTTTAGTTATATGTATAAAATGTATATAAAATCCAAAAAATAATTTCCGTCGTCGTCTACATTTCGCCAAATCAAACAAGTTATATATACGCCACCGGAAATGTATACATGCGTATGTATTTTCGGCGGCATCCATGCAAATACTGATGTTTACACATCTTCAATCGTGAGTGCCGCCACTCACTCGTATTTCTTTTATTCAACAATAACTACTTTTTTTATGCTACTTCAATAGAATATCAATATTTACCTCAAATAAAAAGTCCAAAACAAAGATGATCGGAAATGCCATTTTATCTGGAGTTATTTGGACGTATTTGTAATAGTTACAAGCTAAAAAATTTCGCTATTAAATAAAAAACTAAGTCTTATACAAATTTATAAGTAAGTTTTCTAAAGCATACATAGAACATGTGTTCCTAATTACAAGTGAACCACGATATTCCAAGCAGTGAACGAAATATTTCAATATCGTCTCGAAACCAAAGAAAGGTCGTGTTTGCTTTCCATCTCTGGTTTGTTTTTTTAATAACCTCTTGTTCTTGACCATTTTATTTTTGAGACGAAATCTCGAAAACAAATTCGCGAAATTTCTCGTTAACAATTCAAAGTAACTCCAGACTCTAGTTGCCGGTGATCTCAAATAAAATGTCTTGCTACGTAATTGCATTGTGTGTTCATTACTTTATTTTTACCTAGCCTATAAGAGTACTGTTGTAAGACCAATTCCAAATAAGGTATGAAATACCCAACTACTATGAAGTGGATTATGGCTCAAGCCTCTATTTGTAACGTTACAGCATTGTGTTGCAATATCAATCACTTTCGGATAATAATTATTCCAAAAATCAAAAGCTTTATAATTCAAGTGATTTGAATCACTCATATTAAAAGTACGATCAATGATCAAAATCCCTGGATTCTCTTCAGTGAATTTGTCCCATTTTATCGCAAAAATACTACTTTCTGTAGGATTGGATGACTTAGCGAAATTCGTCCAGAAATTCATGATAATATCAGAAATTCGTTTATCTCTGTTATCCCATTCTTGTTGGCTGGGCAATTGTAACCAATACGGCATGCCCCATAAGTAGATTAAATCAAATAAATGAGGTACAGAAGCCCAACTCGGTAGTTCAGCAACTGCACTGTCCGTACTTGGTTTCATATCAAATCTGTACATAAAAGTCGGTTTGAATTTACTCACGTACTGCGCAAGAAGATAAGTCGCCGATCCGTAATTTCGTTCTGTTATGAAATCAGTTAACGTCTTACGTATTTCTGCATGGCTGGTCGCAGGCGGTTGTGGTCTATAGAAGAATAATACAGAATCTAAAATATGTTCATGATTGTAAATACAGGTATCACTTTCATTAACTGCTGGTAAATCTTTCGAAACGAATTCCGACAAAACTGTTGTTAGATATTCTTCAGGTGCGTCAGTGTCGTCTGCGTGCAGAATGTCGACGTTACCCAAAACCTCTTCCATATCTGTGAAACCGGTTAATAGAGGTACTTTATTAAAATCCCCGCGTTCAAAGAAGTTTTTCGGTTGTTCAGATAGAAATGGTGTCGACAAATTCGTTAAACCCTGATCGATAATAGGTTTCCAATCAAAATCAGAGCCGAATTTCACTAAAGTTTCAACTGAAGCCCTTCGCAAACAATTCAACAACAACGATGTAGGGTATCTAAAGCATCCAAAATATTCAGCAATATTGTCCACGATTGTTTTGTCATCTTGAGGATATTTAACAGTAGTTGTACTCAAGAAGCTCCCACTCATTGCAATCGCTTTTGTGAACAAACCAGCAGAAACTGGAATGACCATGTGTATTCCAACACTTGTGGCACCTGCTCCATAGCCAACTAAACAAATGCTGTTTGGATTGCCGCCAAATGCTTCAATGTTGCTTTTGATCCAGTTGAGCGCGGCAACTTGGTCCATCAGCCCGAAATTGCCTGCTGCTTCACCGTCCATTGTGGTGAAAAAGCCAAAAATATTAAGCCGATAGGCAATTGTCACAACGATGACGCGTTGTTTGTATACGATCGAGTATGGGTTCCACATGGCTGGATTGCCTGTCTTGAAGTTACCCGGGTGAATCCATACCATCACTGCGAATCCTTCGGGTGGCGGTAGACCTAGAAATTTAAATAAATATACATATTGAGAATTTTTAGTGCGATGGTTGAGAGGAGAAGAACAATGTCTATGGCATCAAATGTAACAACCGTCAATATCACTCCTACATATACTTGTTTTTAGTTTTAGTGTTAGTGCCTTGTTTCTGGCAAATTAATGGTGAAATTATGAGTATATTTATAATTATATAAAATAAATTTGTTAAATTGTAAATGTATCACCGTTATTTAACAATAAAAGTCCTAAATAAGTAATTCCTCTCAAAAGCGTATTTTCATATTATCTAAAACAAAATATTTTGTTGAATTACGTTTAATTATTTGAAAATTAATCATTACTCAATAATTTAAATAATTTCTGAAGAACTGGAAGCTAAAATATAAAATGTAAATAGTTTGTAAAGCTATGATAAAATTTTACTTCGAAAGTAATATTATTCTTCGAATTAAAGGCAAAATGAATAAACTATTCAATGCATAAATTACGTATTAAGTTTAATATATTAATAAATTCAATCTATTTTTTACTCTTAAACACTACAGATTATACAGTTACAAAGTTGTTCAGAAACATATTTTTAAGTGATTGTTAATGTTGCTGGTAATAGATATCTGTCATAAGGAAAATATATAGCTATGAAGCTTTAGAAGCCTGTTATCTCGTTTATAAAAATCCAATATTTTAAAAGTTTTACAATTTTAAGAAAATCGGCTTGTGTATCTTCCGCATATTCAGCTTTAGAATACCGCATAATAACTAGGTACGTATTATTAATGTATACTCAATTATTATAATTAAAGGTTTGCCGTTATTTTTGGCACAGTAAAAAATAGGTGATGCGAGTTGAAACAAAGTTGTTATACTACATCGATATATGTACGCCACACACGGAGCAACATCGATTATAAATAAATTAAATAATTTACAGATGTATAAACTATTGCGCTTGTGTTAATTTTATGTTTAATAAAAATACCATATTGGCCATGACCATGTATATTTAGACCATAACAGAATATTTCGTACATTTTCCCACTATAATTTTACTATGTTCTAATAAATAATTATTTGTTATGGTACTATAGTTGATTTTTTCTTTTATAAATGAAAAATATAATTTTTTATATATGTTTCACACACGATATACATCGAAATAAATAATAGATAAATGCAACATATATTATATTTCCAAAAGAAATATTTATAAAATCAATTAATCATCAAACATGCAATTTCAACCAATAGGAAAAGCATAGAATTTTCATTTCACATAAATACAATACGCAACGTTGCACTTTGATGTAGAAAATAATTATGCGAGAATGTCAACATGTATGTTTTCTACTCTGGATAACAAATTGATATATAGATGTACAAAACGATATTCTCGAACTAATAAAGTTTTCAAATTCATTTACGTCACTAAACTAGTGATCGTAATATATATTGTTTGGTACTTCAAAGTGTAACATTGCGTATTGTATTTATGTAAAATGAAAATTCTAAGCTATTTCCTATTGGTTGAAATTGCATATTTCATGTTTTATTGACAAAAATATTTCTTGTGGAAAAATTATATATACTAATTCATTTATAGCATTAATGCATTATTTATTGCGATTTATATCAAGCGTGAAACATTTATGAAAATTATATTTTTTATTTATTTATAATATTAGCTTGAACATTAAATCGATCCTGAAATCTGTTTTTAAAAACAATACACTCGTGATTATCTAGCTGAAAAATGAATTATCGTGTTTACGTCAAAGTAGAAAATCTAATTACGTCCGGGAATATTCTATATTCATAACAAACTCGTCGAAATTCTGAGATATATATGGTAAACATGAAAGCGAGGAGAATGGGATTGAATTAGTGATTTTTTCCATAAATCACATTTATGTTTTACATAAGATTCGTTTATAAATATTTGCCTGCTAAATTTTCGTACTTTATACTAAAATGTCCGGGCCGAAATTCTTTATTAAAATACGAAAATTTAAACGATTTCCAGTTCAATAACAAAAAATTTTTTATATTGACTCGTGAGTTCATATATTTACTTTATTATACCTTTCGCTCAAATTTAGTAATTTTATTTAAACTTTACAATGATGGCCAAATGCAGGTAATTTATTGTTCTAAATTTTTTATTACTAACATTAAAATGCAATTACAAAATTTTCAAAAATATCGTTAAAAATAATTACTTTTTGTTCAACAGATAACGCCCAATGGTGAGCTAATTAAGTGGCAACATTTCACCTCGTTTTTTGAAGTAGACAATGCAAACGTTTCAAAAATTAGAGTTTGCCCAAAAATTACTCTAAATCACATTGGTCCGTAGCAAGCTACTAAGCCTGCATTAGCGTGCTATTTGTGTGATATTCTTTCTAATACAGGCTTAGTAGCTTGTCCGTGCTACGGACCATTGTTCTCAACTCCTCTTCAAAAATGCGAGTTCGATTAGCCACTCAGGTATGTGCAGTTATTTGCTATGCAGTTGGAATGTTTGTTTTTTTTTTCTAACATTGCAATCATTAAAAGATGTTTATTAAAATACACTTAAATATTTTGTTAGATTTTTAGCAACACCGTTGCCAGAGCTTTGCGCTTTTCTAGCATTTATGAATTGAAGTTGAAGAGCTCTGACGAAACATCTTCTTTCTGCGATTGGATGAACGCGTTGAACATAGGTGATGCCAGACACGGACTTGCTGTTGGAAGTCCCAATTTTCAAGTAAGTCCAATTTAATTTTTAGGTGATTCTCATAAATATTGCGCAATCCATTACAAATTTATAGAACATAATTCAAACTATAGGTGCTTCAAGAGACTCTTCGGAAATTGAACGATTGAGAATCAAAGGTCAAGAATAGACTAATCGATTCAAAGTTATTCCTGATTCACCAGACTAGCGAAGGTTTGAGGGTGACTATTATGTCGACCATGAAATTAACTGAATACTTAGCGGAGATTTACGGTTTTGAGAACCTGTTGACCCTTAAGTTGAACCAAGACGCACTTGAGGTTAGCAAGAGTTCTCTACTTTCTGAACAATTTAATAAGATTATTATTTTTCGGATAAATAGTGATCATACTGTATTTTAATTTACACGATTCTTTTTTCTTCATAGCAATTCTTTGGCAGCAGGCTCTAATGACCATCCCTCTACCCCGACCTTCCACAAGATTTATAAAATGCTATCGATTTACAGCTTTATTAAACCGCCTGTAGCAGGAAATTGTACGGTTAATATTGCGGAGAATAAAAAAATCACTAATTTCGGCAGAACATTTGAAGCAGATTTTTGCTAAATCAACGAATGAGACCGGCATCGAAGCAATTAAGTCAAAATTAAATGAATGCATTCAAGAGGAAGTTTGGGACGTCGATTTCGTAATAGACCACGAGTACTCGCGTCCAGAAATAACGGACAGTTTCTTATATTGTCTCGAAGCGTCCTTGAGCGAAAAAATTGGCAAAATGACGAAATACAAAAATTGTAAGGACGCGCTTTCTAAACATTCATGGATTACGCGAGAGGCATTGTTTCTGCATGTAGAAACAAAATTACACCATCCGAACACTCGGTTTTATAAATTTTTATTATATCTAGAAGGTATATTTCAATGTTATTCCAGTGCACCAAATGTGCTGGACTTACTAATGGGCGACGTCATCGCCGATAATGTGCTGACATTTCCATGCGTTAAGCACAAAGGAGATATTGTGCTGGTCATTATATACCACTTCGTTGAACTCAGAATGCGACAGAATGTTCAAAATTCGCAAATTTTGAAGACTAGTCAAAAACAAAACAAAAATCGCAAAGTTTTACAGTACTTAGTTACATATGTACACTTCTAAAACCTATTTACCCTTTTCACAAACTATCTACTAAGGAATTGTTTATAAATATGTTTTAAATATGATATATATTAATAGATTATCTTATAATAAGGCAATTATTATTAAATCCTGATATTGAATCACCAATGTATATATGTTTTATCATAATAATAAGAACATTACAGACAAATTGCATTATTCATTTTATTTTACGTTGTCATTTTTCCCCAATTTCTTGAAGTTCCTCATGTGATATTGTAAAAACTACTGTTGTACATTTTATAATAAAAGAGATAAAAGAGAATGTTTTATGAAATCTGATAAAATAATTTCTATTCTATTTAAATCTTGTTCAATAGTTACAATTTGTGAAAGTTAAAAAGTATTTAAATGAAAATATTCTAAAATAATATATTATATTATCATATAATATTTATATTATTATATAATAATAGAAAATACAATATTACATAACTATTTGTCACTACGAAAATACAATAGTTTTATCTTTTGTCGATTACTTCGTGGACCGAGCCTTTATATATTTTCGGTCATTTCAAAACGTACACTTAGCAGAGGTCAGAACCATCCGGATCATGTCGGTAAAGTTATCCATGAAAAACCCAGCCACGAAAACTCAGTGTTGCCAACCTAAAAACAAAAATTCCCTAGATTTTTATTTCGCTTAATACGTGGTTTTCTAGCTGCAATTGTGTTTCATTTTGTGTAAAATGTAAATAATTAGCGTTGTAAAAACAAAAACTGCAAGAATATTTACCGGAATAATGAAATTTCATTGAAAATACCAGAGAGTAGGGGGAGATGGATCATGATGTTATATACCTAACAAAGTTTTACTTCATGGTTTAGTTTACGCATAAACCACGGAGGGCCTGCTTTTTTTTTTGGTAGACAAGGATAAGTATACTATGTCTTTTCGTGTGACCACGAAAAGCAAAAGTATCAAAGATGCCTCTAAATAAAAAACATTATTTAAACAACACAAATATTTTTACTAATTCAGTAAATTAAATTTTACATAACATACACATATTTATATACTAATAATATAAGAAATATATTTTTATTATTAAATATTAATAATATTCGGTTTTTATTTAGTCCTTCACTCGAATATAAATAGTTTTTTACAATGATTAAATTAATGGTTATTCGGCAAAACTACCATTCATTATGGTTCTAAGTGAATTGGAAAACAGATATTTGAACTGAATCTTGACATAATAACAATTAGTTACTCCAAGAGCACCAAATGACTTTTCACGATTACAGTACTTACTTATTGTATACAAAGTAAAATACTTAAAAATAAGCACTCTGCATATTTATAATATATCATTCATATAGAATGCGACAATAAATAAATAATTTTTTTTAAATATTCATTATAAAATCATCTGAAATTTAATTTGATTAGATAAATAACAAGCAAATATATTAAATATATATATAACATTTAATCCTTTCAAATTTTTACTATTTTATCGAATACCACGACATCTCGTAGTTAGTGCGTTATTTAGAAAATTTTAAAGATTACTGCCATAAACTCTATGCATTGGTGGCTATGGTTCTAACTTCCCCTACTCTCTGGAGTTAGAAGAAATGGAAGAAATATAGCCACCATTGAACAGAGTTTTGTTAGGTTAGAGTTTATGAACAGAATTGAGTTGTGACAGCGAGAGAGATGCAATGCTTCCCCTTCTCCAAATTCAAAACCGGGGTATAGCGATATGAGATATTAGCATTGCGTAAATGGTCGAAAAGTGAAGTAATTGTGGTACGAGCTGAATTTAGAGGCTAAAGCGGAAGAATTTTGCAAAACGTTGCATTGCCATCACACATGCCAAGGATGTATTTATGATATAGAATTACTTTTGGTTTTGTTAAGGGTCGAAATAAAAATTTATTTACAAATGAAAATTCAAATATTTTACACTTCAGTTCAAACTAGCTGCTGTGAGCGCTGGTGGTGGTAATATCTCTAAGCTCAACCTGTCAAATCTTAGAGATATTATAACTTTTACTTAACGTAATGGACCGATAGCAACAAGGGATATTGTTTAATATTAAATCAAACAATACGGGAGAAGAACAAAACAAAATTAATGATTAAGAGATAAATTTTGAAACATATTCAAATTACAGAAAGTGACACATTGAGCTTCGAGATATAACCACCACATGCGCTCGCGGTAGAACACAAGTAAAAAATATTTGAATTTTCATTTGTAAATAACTTTTTATTTCGACGCTTAACAAAACCAAAAATAATTCTATATCATAAACACATCCTTGGCATGTGTGGTGGCAATGCAACGTTTTGCAAAATTCTTCCGCTTTAGCCTCTAAATTCAGCTCGTACCACAATTACTTCACTTTTCGACCATTTACGCAATGCTAATATCTCATATCGCTATACCCCGATTTTGAAAAGTGGAGGGGGAAGCTAAAATATTCTCTTTTCAATTTCGCATCACTATTATTCAGTCCATATTGTAGGAAACGTTAGTACCCTGAAAAACGACGGTCACGCCCTGTCAGGCATGCTGGCGGCGTATATAACTAGAACTAATTCGCAGCCCTCCCTCCAACAAAATGGCCACCAGTGATGCACGGCTTGAGAGTAGGAGGAGACGGATCTGAATATTATATACCTAACAAAGTTTGACTTCATGGTTTAGTTTACGCATAAACCACGGAGGGCCTGTTTTTTTTTTAGGGAGACAAGGATAGGTATACTTTGTCTTTTCGTGTGACCACGAAAAGCAAAAGTATCAAAGATACCTCTAAATAAGAAACATTATTTAGACAATATAAATAATTTTACTAATTCAGTAAATTAAATTTTACATAACATACACATATTTATAAACTAATAATATAAGAAATATATTTTTATTATCGAATATAAATAGTTTTTTACAATGATTAAATTAATGGTTATTCGGCAAAACTACCATTCATTATGGTTCTAAGTGAATTGGAAAACAGATATTTGAACTGAATCTTGACATAATAACAATTAGTTACTCCAAGAGCACCAAATGACTTTTCACGATTACAGTACTTACTTATTGTATACAAAGTAAAATACTTAAAAATAAGCACTCTGCATATTTATAATATATCATTCATATAGAACTCTCGAAGCAATAAAGTGATACATTCCTGATAAATTACATCCACATAAGTGGTTTCATAAACATGTGCAGGTAGGATAGAGCGCAACCGCGGATTGTTGAATTTTTCCAACTATATATGGACAAGTGCTCAGACTTTCGGAAAACTTGCAAGCCGTTCTTCTCTATCAAAGCGAACAGGAACACAACAGGATCGTTTTTGTAAGGGCACACTATGAACAAATTATGAAAGACTTCATTTCAAAGTTTTACTATTTATTTGTGATTTAATATTTACATGCCAAAAGTAACAACATCACAATGCCAATTCAAAACGATTAAAAACACACACGTTAGATAGGTATATAAGTTAATAAAAAACAAATGACAGTCCATTTATCTATTATGCAATGCTAAATGGATTCCGATACACATACTAAAAAGTAAATAAATAATTTTTTTTAAATATACAGTATAAAATCATCTGAAATTTAATTTGATTAGATAATTAACAAGCAAATATATTTTATATATATATATATATATATATATATATATATATATATATATATATATAACATTTAATCCTAAAATTTTACAATTTTATCGGATACCACGACATCTCGTAGTTAGTGCGTCATTTAGAAAATTTTAAAGATTACTGCCACATACTCTCTCCATTGGTGGCGATGGCACTTCTAACTACCCCTACTCCAAGGAACAGCAGGAAAGGTCACTTAGGGATATTTGTGGGCCAGGGGGTGTCAGTAATATAACTGAAAATAGACTCCGACAACTTGGGCTTATGAAATATTGTGTACGGGTTGGGTTTGGAAGTTTAAGTAGACGTATAGAAAGAGATAGACATGGTAGACAGAGATAGATATATGAGAGAGATAGGTATATACATTAGAAAGAGATAGATGTATAGGTAAAAAATGAAAAGACAATTTTATCCACAGCATTCCGATATACTTCAAGGTATAAATAATTTTACTGATTCGACCGGTAATTTATTGCCAGTCGGTAAAATTATTTCTACCTTGAAATATATTGGAACGCTGTGGAAAAAAATCGTCTTGCTCAATTTCGCCCTATAAATCTAATGCAATCTAATTAACAATGTTAATCATAGAATAAAAAAAAACAATATTTGGAAATAAAATCAATATATTTCCATAAGATCTTTAAAATAAATATATTCAAGCTTAGACTGAGCTGTTAATTAAACTAAACTATTCACAAACATAATATTGGTCTAGAAAATCTTTAATTCATTTACATAATGTATGGAATCAATAACAGTTACTTGAAGGTAAGGTTTTAAGCAGTGCCATAAAATCAAAATTGCCCCTATTTTGCTATAGCAAAATTAATTTTTACTTTCTTATACGCAGAATAAGTATTGTAATTATGAAAGATTTACATCTCGATATTTTAACAGAAATATACCTGCTGACCTTCCCTGAATCGATTCCGATTATTTTTGAAATGACGTATGTGAGTGTGCGTGTAGTAGTTATGGTTTTACGTCTGGCAATAAACATCCCGTTACCAAAAAGCATATAATATGCTTCTTGCTGTTACCAGCATTAGCACAGATTTTTGGACGCTTGGTAGCAGAAACAAACTCCAGTCCTTTCGTTTTCTGCTACTTTGCGGTGAATTTGTCGTATCTGAATTAAATGTAAACTATAAAATGTTATTTATAATTGAAAATTAATTTGATGATTTACGATTCGATTTTCTGGTTTGACGATGATTACCCTTGCTCGATACCTCTGAAAACAATATTTTATTAGCTCAGGTTAAACCAAGCAAAAATATTTTATACCTTCCGGTCGCACTGAAACACAATAATCGTGCTCCCTCAACGAAGATGTAAAAGAAGATGCACTTGTTACATAGGGCATGGGGACATCTAAATAAATTACTTTATTAATAAAAACATTTATCAAATTAAAATGGTTTTCCTACCTTCTTGCACAGCGTACCGCTCATCCAAGTACGAAGTTGGATAAGCACCATGTAATACGGTAGTTCTGCCTTTACCATTTATATAAATCCACCAAGGACTAAAATGTTTAAGGCAGACCCGATACGAATGATAAATTTGCTTTTCTGGCATTTTAAATAATTTCGGATTGTTTACCAGCCCAATCCAGTTTTTAAACATCGTGTTATAAGCTTTCGGAAACCACGTAAAATAGTACCCACTCGATTTGCAACTTGGCACAGCGCAACTCATGTTGGACGACATAATCTAATATATTTTAAATCAAGTAAAATACATAAAATTCAAGTAAAACGTAAGACTTACGGATTTTGTTACAATGTAACGCACTATTCAAACGCCATATAAAAAAAAACTAAATGTTGCAATAATAACTAAAAAAGTTGCCGCGCTTTTTAAATGTTATTTGTAATAACATATATTTCGTTCGTTAAGAAAAATTATTATAAAATAAATACGCTTCTCTCTATATTTCTTATTAAAAAATAAATACGCTTATTATAAATGAAAATTACACAAGTAAAAATAAATACAAATTACTTAATCAGCATTAAAATTTATTTTAAATTTAACATCCAAATATAGAACTAAGTATTTTAATTTATATAGCTCTTATAAAAAAATATGTTATTTAAATACAAAAAATTTTAATTCCAATATTTGCCGAAACAATTACTCAGTCCATATTGTAGGAAACATTAGTACGGTTAGTACCTGAAAAGCGACGGTCACGCTCACGCTCACGGCGACCATTCTGGCGGCGTATATAACTCGAACTAATTCGTAGCCCTCCCCCCAACAAAATGACCGCCAGTGAACCACCGTTGCCCTACTCTCTGGAGTTAGAAGAAATATAGCCACCATTGGACGGAGTTTTGTTAGGTTAGAGTTTATGAACAGAATTCTATAAAATTGTAAAATTCGCTGCTGTTGTAGATGTCGCGATCGTTGCGATAAAGAAAAAATTATAAAAACTTGAACGAATTAAATGTATATAAATTTTAAAAATATTTACTTGTTGTTTTACTAATCAAATGAAAATTTAGGATGATTTTATACTGTATGTTTTGGAAAAACAAATTATTTATTTATAAGTACGTTTGGAATCCATTTTGTATTGTCTTTTCATTATGTAACATTTTTATTGTGCAATACATTATACATTCAATTTTGTTTTTGTTCTTTCTTTATTAATTTGTTCTCTATTATTTATCGGAAAGTTCTTTAGTATTTTATATTGTATTATTTATCTCTAAAAATTGTTTGTTTTTGAGCAATTCCTTTTTTTGTGGCATGTAAGTATTAAATCACAAATAAATAGTTAACATTTGATATGAATTCTATAATAATTTGTTCGTAGTATGCATTTAAATTACCGATTCTGCTATGTTCCCAGATGTTTTGATCACGGAAAACGATTCACCTGTTTTCCGAAAGACAGCACTTTTCCAAATTTGGTTGGAAAAAATCAACAATCCGTGACTGTACGTTATTCCAACTGCACATGTTTATAGAACATATCGTGTATGTTCAAAACATTTCGAGTGCAGGTGAATTAAACCTTGCGCTTATCCTGGCGCGAACACCCGGATTCTAGAAAGTAATGCAGTTCCAACTCTGTATTTAGGTAAGATAAATTTAAAAGGCGTACATTAATTAAGGTTGTAGGACAACGGACAAATCATCGAATATTTCTCGCGGATAAAACTAAGACATGTTGGCGAATATTTTTGGCGGAAAATTCAGAAGAATGTAAAAATGGGTAAAAGAAATTTATACTAACATCAAAATCATATTATTGAAGAAAAACTTATTTAAATGCTAAGCGCTGGTTTAAAGATTGCGATGATGGGATAAAAGTCGATAGTAGCTTCATTAAATATGTACTTATTAAAATTAGTTTTTTCTTTTATAAATATGAGCATTTACTTGTTCCATTATAAAAACTATTTGGTCGAATGTAATTTGGTATTCGGCTGAAGAGCCAAATACTTACCAAATATTATTAATATTTAATAATAAAAATATATTTGTTATCTTGACATATAAATATGTGAATGTTATATAAAGTAAAATTTAAACCTGAATTAGTAAAAATATTTGTATTATTTAAATACAGGTTTTTATTTAGGGGGTACCTTTGGTACTTTTGCATTTCGTGGTCTATTGTACCACGAAAAGTAAATCTTTTCATTAAAAAAAAAAAATGCACCCTCGGTGGCTGCGGCGACAACTAAACGTTCATGGGACCCGCCATCTTTGCTAAACGTTGTACAACCGATTTAACGTTGAAATCCGTCTCCTCCTACTCTTTGGTAATCACCATATTGACGTTTGTCGATTTCCTATTGCTTAACACAGTGAGTAGGGGGAGTAATAAGAAACATAGCCACCATTGGACAGAGTTTTGTTAGGTTAGAAAATTTCATATTCGCCGCTGTTCTAGATGTCGCGATCATCGAGATAATAAAAATTTTAACGAATTAAATGTATATAAATTTTAAATATTTACTTGATATTTCACTAATCAAATAAAAATTTAGGCTGATTTTATACTGCATTTTTTGCAAAAACAAATTATTTATTTATAAGTACGTTTATTGGAATCCATTTTGTAAATAATGTAACATTTTTATTGTGCAATACGTCATACAGTAGTATTAAAGTATTAAATCACAAATAAATAGTAAATATTTGATATGAATTCTATAATAGTTTGTTCGTAGTATGCATTTAAATAACCGATTCTGTTGTGTTCCCGGATGCTTTGATTACAGAAAACGGTTCGCCTGTTTTCCGAAGACAGAGCACTTTTTCAAATTTGGTTGCAAATAATCAACAATCTGCGACTGTACGCTATTCCTCCTGCACATGTTTATAGAACATATCGTGTATGTTCAAAACATTTCGAGTGCAGGTGGATTAGACTTTGCGCTTATCCCGTAAGACGTTGCGGAGGAAAAACCGAAAGTAATTTTTTTGTCGTACATGGGTGCGTATGAGAAGAATGTACTAACATCAAAACCATATTGTTGAAGAAAAACTTTTAAAATTTAAATGTTAAACAATGGTTTAAAGATTGCGATGAATGGATGAAAGTCAATTGTAGCTTCATTAAAAATGTACTTATTAAAATTAGTTTTCTTTTATAAATATGAGCATTTACTTGTTCCATTATAAAGACTATTTGATCGAATGTAATTCATATTCGACTGAAGAGCCAAATACGAATATTATTAATATTTAATAATAAAAATATAATTGTTATCTTAACATATAAATATGTGAATGTTATATAAAGTAAAATTTAAACCTGAATTAGTAATAAATATTTGTATTATTTAAATAATGGTTTTTATTTAGGTACCTTTGCTACTTTTGCATTTCGTGGTCTACCGTACCACGAAAAGAAAAGTACATCTATCCTTTCATTAAAGAAAAAAAAAACACGCGCTCTCGGTGGTTGCGGCGACAACTAAACCTCCAGTGTAGGCTCCATGGAACCCGCCATCTTTGCAAACGTTGTACAGCCGATCTAACGTTGAAATCCATCTCCCCATACTCTCTGTGCTTACAGGTGTACAAGAAAAGCTGGAGAAGATGGTTTTTCGCCGGTGTGTGTTCGAATATGTATAGATAGGTAACTCTTATATGCAAATTCTTGGTTGCACGAGCAAGTAAAGGCTTCTTGAGTAAAGGGTATCTCATGCGTATGGATACGCATGTGAGTGGTGAAACTGGTCTTCTGACTAAGTGATCGGTAAATGACAACGAAGGCTACATACCACGAAATTTGGGAGTAAGTATTTATAGCTCATAAATATTTTGCGACAATTATATTTAATAGATTATGAATACAAGTATTAATGATTTTCTGTTTTCAGTTTGAAACACGACATCAATTATCATATACTTAAATGTATTTAAAATAATGTACATATAAATATATTTCTAAAAATCTATCTTCTACACTATTCAGCCGAAAAGTTTAAGAATACGTATTAGAAAGAGATAGATCTAGAAATGTTTTTCGTTTCGTATGTATATAATAGTATATAAATAACATAAAATTATATCTTAAATATTATAATACATTGCATTAAGAAAATATTGTTTTTTTTTCTTTAAATGTACATAAACAGACAAAAAATAATAAGTAGTATTTAAACATAAAGTATCAGATATAGGCTCTTTTGCTACACATACATACATATTTACAAGTAATGAATAAACAATCAACACGATATGCTTTTATTGGATAGTTTTAACTGCATAACAATTAAATGAGCCGCTAAACACGGACCTATTCAATCTTGCTTGCGACCCTCGGATAAAGCTTGAAACTGAAAACAAAAAAATCATTAATACTTGTGTTCATAATCTATTAAATATAATTGTCGCAAAATATTTATGAGCTATAAATACTTACTCCCAAGTTTCGTGGTATGTAGCCTTCGTTGTCATTTACCGATCACTTAGTCAGAAGACCAGTTTCACCACTCACATGCGTATCCATACGCATGAGATACCCTTTACTCAAGAAGCCTTTACTTGCTCGTGCAACCAAGAAATTGCATATAAGAGCTAGCTATCTAGCCATATTCGAACTCACACCGGCGAAAAACCATCTTTTCCAGCTTTTCTTGTACACCTGTAAACTATAGGAAATCGCGTTCAACGCTGAGAGATATGTTAACCTTATGGCTAGAATCGGCGGCTCATTTATTTTGAGACATTACACTTGCATTTGTCGATGAATCAATGAAAAAAATTGAATATGTTAGGGGCAATAGAATAACCTTTATGCTATTGTGTTTATGCAATTGCGAACATCTTTAATAAGGCTATATTTTCAAATTGAAAATGCATTTTGTGTTAAATGCGTCTCTGCACATGCGCAATATGCTGCGTTTGTTTGGATTTTTACATTTTCTACAACGAAGCCAAACAAACGCAGCATATTGCGCCTGTGCAGAGACGCATTTAACATAAAATGCATTTTCAATTTGAAAATATAGCTTCATTAAAGATGTTCGCAATTGCATAAACACTATAGCATAAAGGTTATTCTATTGCCCCTAACATATTCATTTTTTTGTCACGTGCTCACTTTTTTGCCTATTAAATATAATAGTCGAAAAATATTTATTAGCTATAGATACTTACTCCCAACAAGTTTCATGGTATGTAGCCTTCGTTGCCATTTACCGATTACTTAGTCAGAAGACCAGTTTGACCACTCACATGCGTATCCATACGCATGAGATACCCTTTACTTGCTCGTGCAACCAAGAATTTGCATATAAGAGTTACCTATCTATACATATTCGAACACACACCGGCGAAAAACCATCTTCTCCAGCTTTTCTTGTACACCTGTAAGCAATAGGAAATCGACAAACGTCAATATGGTGATTACCAAAGAGTAGGAGGAGACGGATTTCAACGTTAAATCGGTTGTACAACGTTTAGCAAAGATGGCGGGTCCCATGAACGTTTAGTTGTCGCCGCAGCCACCGAGGGTGCATTTATTTTTTTTAATGAAATGATTTACTTTTACTTTTCGTGGTACAATAAACCACGAAATGCAAAAGTACCAAAGGTACCCCCTAAATAAAAACCTGTATTTAAATAATACAAATATTTTTACTAATTCAGGTTTAAATTTTACTTTATATAACATTCACATATTTATATGTCAAGATAACAAATATATTTCTATCATTAAATATTAATAATATTCGGTAAGTATTTGGCTCTTCAGCCGAATACCGAATTACATTCGACCAAATAGTTTTTATAATGGAACAAGTAAATGCTCATATTTATAAAAGAAAAAACTAATTTTAATAAGTACATATTTAATGATGCTACTATTGACTTTTATCCCATCATCGTAATCTTTAAACCAGCGCTTAGCATTTAAATAAGTTTTTCTTCAATAATATGATTTTGATGTTAGTATAAATTTCTTTTACCCATTTTTACATTCTTCTGAATTTTCCGCCAAAAATATTCGCCAACATGTCTTAGTTTTATCCGCGAGAAATATTCGATGATTTGTCCGTTGTCCTACAACCCTAATTAATGTACGCCTTTTAAATTTATCTTACCTAAATACAGAGTTGGAACTGCATTACTTTCTAGAATCCGGGTGTTCGCGCCAGGATAAGCGCAAGGTTTAATTCACCTGCACTCGAAATGTTTTGAACATACACGATATGTTCTATAAACATGTGCAGTTGGAATAACGTACAGTCACGGATTGTTGATTTTTTCCAACCAAATTTGGAAAAGTGCTGTCTTTCGGAAAACAGGTGAATCGTTTTCCGTGATCAAAATTTTTTCTTTATCGCAACGATCGCGACATCTACAACAGCCGCGAATCTTACAATATTATAGAATTCTGTTCATAAACTCTAACCTAACAAAACTCCGTCCAATGGTGGCTATATTTCTTCTAACTCCAG
Source organism: Nebria brevicollis (assembly GCA_944738965.1). Lineage (NCBI taxonomy): Eukaryota > Metazoa > Arthropoda > Insecta > Coleoptera > Carabidae > Nebria > Nebria brevicollis. Next base: position 12,316,964 of record OX122899.1, on the reverse strand, counting down.
AGAGAAGGGCCACGGTGGTTCACTGGCGGTCATTTTGTTGGGGGGAGGGCTTCGAATTAGTTCGAGTTATATACGCCGCCAGAATGGTCGCCGTGAGCGTGAGCGTGACCGTCGCTTTTCAGGTACTAACCGTACTAATGTTATCTACAATATGGACTGAGTGATTGTTTCGGCAAATATTGGAATTAAATTTTTTTTGTATTTAAATAACACATTTTTTTATAAGAGCTATCTATATAAATTAAAATACTTAGTTCTATATTTGGATGTTAAATTTAAAATAAATTTTAATGCTGATTAAGTAATTTGTATTTATTTTTACTTGTGTAATTTTCATTTATAATAAGCGTATTTATTTTTTAATAAGAAATATAGAGAGAAGCGTATTTATTTTATAATAATTTTTCTTAACGAACGAAATATATGTTATTACAAATAACATTTAAAAAGCGCGGCAACTTTTTTAGTTATTATTGCAACATTTAGTTTTTTTTTATATGGCGTTTGAATAGTGCGTTACATTGTAACAAAATCCGTAAGTCTTACGTTTTACTTGAATTTTATGTATTTTACTTGATTTAAAATATATTAGATTATGTCGTCCAACATGAGTTGCGCTGTGCCAAGTTGCAAATCGAGTGGGTACTATTTTACGTGGTTTCCGAAAGCTTATAACACGATGTTTAAAAACTGGATTGGGCTGGTAAACAATCCGAAATTATTTAAAATGCCAGAAAAGCAAATTTATCATTCGTATCGGGTCTGCCTTAAACATTTTAGTCCTTGGTGGATTTATATAAATGGTAAAGGCAGAACTACCGTATTACATGGTGCTTATCCAACTTCGTACTTGGATGAGCGGTACGCTGTGCAAGAAGGTAGGAAAACCATTTTAATTTGATAAATGTTTTTATTAATAAAGTAATTTATTTAGATGTCCCCATGCCCTATGTAACAAGTGCATCTTCTTTTACATCTTCGTTGAGGGAGCACGATTATTGTGTTTCAGTGCGACCGGAAGGTATAAAATATTTTTGCTTGGTTTAACCTGAGCTAATAAAATATTGTTTTCAGAGGTATCGAGCAAGGGTAATCATCGTCAAACCAGAAAATCGAATCGTAAATCATCAAATTAATTTTCAATTATAAATAACATTTTATAGTTTACATTTAATTCAGATACGACAAATTCACCGCAAAGTAGCAGAAAACGAAAGGACTGGAGTTTGTTTCTGCTACCAAGCGTCCAAAAATCTGAGCTAATGCTGGTAACAGCAAGAAGCATATTATATGCTTTTTGGTAACGGGATGTTTATTGCCAGACGTAAAACCATAACTACTACACGCACACTCACACACGTCATTTCAAAAATAATCGGAATCGATTCAGGGAAGGTCAGCAGGTATATTTCTGTTAAAATATCGAAATGTAAATCTTTCATAATTACAATACTTATTCTGCGTATAAGAAAGTAAAAATTAATTTTGTTATAGCAAAATAGGGGCAATTTTGATTTTATGGCACTGCTTAAAACCTTACCTTCAAGTAACTGTTATTGATTCCATACATTATGTAAATGAATTAAACATTTTCTAGACCAATATTATGTTTGTGAATAGTTTAGTTTAATTAACAGCTCAGTCTAAGCTTGAATATATTTATTTTAAAGATCTTATGGAAATATATTGATTTTATTTCCAAATATTGTTTTTTTTTATTCTATGATTAACATTGTTAATTAGATTGCATTAGATTTATAGGGCGAAATTGAGCAAGACGATTTTTTTCCACAGCGTTCCAATATATTTCAGGGTAGAAATAATTTTACCGACTGGCAATAAATTACCGGTCGAATCAGTAAAATTATTTATACCTTGGAGTATATCGGAATGCTGTGGATAAAATTGTCTTTTCATTTTTTACCTATACATCTATCTCTTTCTAATGCATATACCTATCTCTCTCATATATCTATCTCTGTCTACTATGTCTATCTCTTTCTATACGTCTTCTTAAACTTCCAAACCCAACCCGTACACAATATTTCATAAGCCCAAGTTGTCGGAGTCTATTTTCAGTTATATTACTGACACCCCCTGGCCCACAAATATCCCTAAGTGACCTTTCCTGCTGTTCCTTGGAGTAGGGGTAGTTAGAAGTGCCATAGCCACCAATGGAGAGAGTATGTGGCAGTAATCTTTAAAATTTTCTAAATGACGCACTAACTACGAGATGTCGTGGTATCCGATAAAATAGTAAAATTTTAGGATTAAATGTTATATATATATATAATATATTTGCTTGTTAATTATCTAATCAAATTAAATTTCAGATGATTTTATACTGTATATTTAAAAAAAATTATTTATTTACTTTTTAGGATGTGTATCGGAATCCATTTAGCATTGCATAATAGATAAATGGACTGTCATTCGTATTTTATTAACTCATATATCTAACGTGTGTGTTTTTAATCGTTTTGAATTGGCATTGTGATGTTGTTACTTTTGGCATGTAAATATTAAATCACAAATAAATAGTAAAACTTTGAAATTAAGTCTTTCATAATTTGTTCATAGTATGCCCTTACAAAAACGATCCTGTTGTGTTCCTGTTCGCTTTGATAGAGAAGAACGGCTTGCAAGTTTTCCGAAAGTCTGAGCACTTGTCCATATATAGTTGGAAAAATTCAACAATCCGCGGTTGCGCTCTATCCTACCTGCACATGTTTATGAAACCACTTATGTGGATGTAATTTATCAGGAATGTATCACTTTATTGCTTCGAGAGTTCTATATGAATGATATATTATAAATATGCAGAGTGCTTATTTTTAAGTATTTTACTTTGTATACAATAAGTAAGTACTGTAATCGTGAAAAGTCATTTGGTGCTCTTGGAGTAACTAATTGTTATTATGTCAAGATTCAGTTGAAATATCTGTTTTCCAATTCACTTAGAACCATAATGAATGGTAGTTTTGCCGAATAACCATTAATTTAATCATTGTAAAAAACTATTCATATTCGAGTGAAGGACTAAATAAAAACCGAATATTATTAATATTTAATAATAAAAATATATTTCTTATATTATTACTATATAAATATGTGTATGTTATGTAAAATTTAATTTACTGAATTAGTAAAATTATTTATATTGTCTAAATAATGTTTCTTATCTAGAGGTATCTTTGATACTTTTGCTTTTCGTGGTGACACGAAAAGACAAAGTATACCTATCCTTGTCTCCCTAAAAAAAAAACTGGCCCTCCGTGGTTTATGCGTAAACTAAACCATGAAGTCAAACTTTGTTAGGTATATAACATTCAGATCCGGCTCCTCCTACTCTCAAGCCGTGCATCACTGGCGGCCATTTTGTTGGAGGGAGGGCTACGAATTAGTTCTAGTTATATACGCCGCCAGCACGCCTGACAGGGCGTGACCGTCGTTTTTCAGGGTACTAACGTTTCCTACAATATGGACTGAATAATAGTGATGCGAAATTGAAAAGAGAATATTTTAGCTTCCCCCTCCACTTTTCAAAATCGGGGTATAGCGATATGAGATATTTGCATTGCGTAAATGGTCGAAAAGTGAAGTAATTGTGGTACGAGCTGAATTTAGAGGCTAAAGCGGAAGAATTTTGCAAAACGTTGCATTGCCACCACACATGCCAAGGATGTGTTTATGATATAGAATTATTTTTGGTTTTGTTAAGCGTCGAAATAAAAAGTTATTTACAAATGAAAATTCAAATATTTTTTACTTGTGTTCTACCGCGAGCGCATGTGGTGGTTATATCTCGAAGCTCAATGTGTCACTTTCTGTAATTTGAATATGTTTCAAAATTTATCTCTTAATCATTAATTTTGTTTTGTTCTTCTCCCGTATTGTTTGATTTAATATTAAACAATATCCCTTGTTGCTATCGGTCCATTACGTTAAGTAAAAGTTATAATATCTCTAAGATTTGACAGGTTGAGCTTAGAGATATTACCACCACCAGCGCTCACAGCAGCTAGTTTGAACTGAAGTGTAATATATTTGAATTTTCATTTGTAAATAAATTTTTATTTCGACCCTTAACAAAACCAAAAGTAATTCTATATCATAAATACATCCTTGGCATGTGTGATGGCAATGCAACGTTTTGCAAAATTCTTCCGCTTTAGCCTCTAAATTCAGCTCGTACCACAATTACTTCACTTTTCGACCATTTACGCAATGCTAATATCTCATATCGCTATACCCCGGTTTTGAATTTGGAGAAGGGGAAGCATTGCATCTCTCTCGCTGTCACAACTCAATTCTGTTCATAAACTCTAACCTAACAAAACTCTGTTCAATGGTGGCTATATTTCTTCCATTTCTTCTCACTCCAGAGAGTAGGGGAAGTTAGAACCATAGCCACCAATGCATAGAGTTTATGGCAGTAATCTTTAAAATTTTCTAAATAACGCACTAACTACGAGATGTCGTGGTATTCGATAAAATAGTAAAATTTTAGGATTAAATGTTATATATATATATAATATATTTGCTTGTTAATTATCTAATCAAATTAAATTTCAGATGATTTTATACTGTATATTTAAAAAAAATTATTTATTTACTTTTTAGTATGTGTATCGGAATCCATTTAGCATTGCATAATAGATAAATGGACTGTCATTCGTTTTTTATTAACTCATATATCTAACGTGTGTGTTTTTAATCGTTTTGAATTGGCATTGTGATGTTGTTACTTTTGGCATGTAAATATTAAATCACAAATAAATAGTAAAACTTTGAAATGAAGTCTTTCATAATTTGTTCATAGTGTGCCCTTACAAAAACGATCCTGTTGTGTTCCTGTTCGCTTTGATAGAGAAGAACGGCTTGCAAGTTTTCCGAAAGTCTGAGCACTTGTCCATATATAGTTGGAAAAATTCAACAATCCGCGGTTGCGCTCTATCCTACCTGCACATGTTTATGAAACCACTTATGTGGATGTAATTTATCAGGAATGTATCACTTTATTGCTTCGAGAGTTCTATATGAATGATATATTATAAATATGCAGAGTGCTTATTTTTAAGTATTTTACTTTGTATACAATAAGTAAGTACTGTAATCGTGAAAAGTCATTTGGTGCTCTTGGAGTAACTAATTGTTATTATGTCAAGATTCAGTTCAAATATCTGTTTTCCAATTCACTTAGAACCATAATGAATGGTAGTTTTGCCGAATAACCATTAATTTAATCATTGTAAAAAACTATTTATATTCGAGTGAAGGACTAAATAAAAACCGAATATTATTAATATTTAATAATAAAAATATATTTCTTATATTATTAGTATATAAATATGTGTATGTTATGTAAAATTTAATTTACTGAATTAGTAAAAATATTTGTGTTGTTTAAATAATGTTTTTTATTTAGAGGCATCTTTGATACTTTTGCTTTTCGTGGTCACACGAAAAGACATAGTATACTTATCCTTGTCTACCAAAAAAAAAAGCAGGCCCTCCGTGGTTTATGCGTAAACTAAACCATGAAGTAAAACTTTGTTAGGTATATAACATCATGATCCATCTCCCCCTACTCTCTGGTATTTTCAATGAAATTTCATTATTCCGGTAAATATTCTTGCAGTTTTTGTTTTTACAACGCTAATTATTTACATTTTACACAAAATGAAACACAATTGCAGCTAGAAAACCACGTATTAAGCGAAATAAAAATCTAGGGAATTTTTGTTTTTAGGTTGGCAACACTGAGTTTTCGTGGCTGGGTTTTTCATGGATAACTTTACCGACATGATCCGGATGGTTCTGACCTCTGCTAAGTGTACGTTTTGAAATGACCGAAAATATATAAAGGCTCGGTCCACGAAGTAATCGACAAAAGATAAAACTATTGTATTTTCGTAGTGACAAATAGTTATGTAATATTGTATTTTCTATTATTATATAATAATATAAATATTATATGATAATATAATATATTATTTTAGAATATTTTCATTTAAATACTTTTTAACTTTCACAAATTGTAACTATTGAACAAGATTTAAATAGAATAGAAATTATTTTATCAGATTTCATAAAACATTCTCTTTTATCTCTTTTATTATAAAATGTACAACAGTAGTTTTTACAATATCACATGAGGAACTTCAAGAAATTGGGGAAAAATGACAACGTAAAATAAAATGAATAATGCAATTTGTCTGTAATGTTCTTATTATTATGATAAAACATATATACATTGGTGATTCAATATCAGGATTTAATAATAATTGCCTTATTATAAGATAATCTATTAATATATATCATATTTAAAACATATTTATAAACAATTCCTTAGTAGATAGTTTGTGAAAAGGGTAAATAGGTTTTAGAAGTGTACATATGTAACTAAGTACTGTAAAACTTTGCGATTTTTGTTTTGTTTTTGACTAGTCTTCAAAATTTGCGAATTTTGAACATTCTGTCGCATTCTGAGTTCAACGAAGTGGTATATAATGACCAGCACAATATCTCCTTTGTGCTTAACGCATGGAAATGTCAGCACATTATCGGCGATGACGTCGCCCATTAGTAAGTCCAGCACATTTGGTGCACTGGAATAACATTGAAATATACCTTCTAGATATAATAAAAATTTATAAAACCGAGTGTTCGGATGGTGTAATTTTGTTTCTACATGCAGAAACAATGCCTCTCGCGTAATCCATGAATGTTTAGAAAGCGCGTCCTTACAATTTTTGTATTTCGTCATTTTGCCAATTTTTTCGCTCAAGGACGCTTCGAGACAATATAAGAAACTGTCCGTTATTTCTGGACGCGAGTACTCGTGGTCTATTACGAAATCGACGTCCCAAACTTCCTCTTGAATGCATTCATTTAATTTTGACTTAATTGCTTCGATGCCGGTCTCATTCGTTGATTTAGCAAAAATCTGCTTCAAATGTTCTGCCGAAATTAGTGATTTTTTTATTCTCCGCAATATTAACCGTACAATTTCCTGCTACAGGCGGTTTAATAAAGCTGTAAATCGATAGCATTTTATAAATCTTGTGGAAGGTCGGGGTAGAGGGATGGTCATTAGAGCCTGCTGCCAAAGAATTGCTATGAAGAAAAAAGAATCGTGTAAATTAAAATACAGTATGATCACTATTTATCCGAAAAATAATAATCTTATTAAATTGTTCAGAAAGTAGAGAACTTTTGCTAACCTCAAGTGCGTCTTGGTTCAACTTAAGGGTCAACAGGTTCTCAAAACCGTAAATCTCCGCTAAGTATTCAGTTAATTTCATGGTCGACATAATAGTCACCCTCAAACCTTCGCTAGTCTGGTGAATCAGGAATAACTTTGAATCGATTAGTCTATTCTTGACCTTTGATTCTCAATCGTTCAATTTCCGAAGAGTCTCTTGAAGCACCTATAGTTTGAATTATGTTCTATAAATTTGTAATGGATTGCGCAATATTTATGAGAATCACCTAAAAATTAAATTGGACTTACTTGAAAATTGGGACTTCCAACAGCAAGTCCGTGTCTGGCATCACCTATGTTCAACGCGTTCATCCAATCGCAGAAAGAAGATGTTTCGTCAGAGCTCTTCAACTTCAATTCATAAATGCTAGAAAAGCGCAAAGCTCTGGCAACGGTGTTGCTAAAAATCTAACAAAATATTTAAGTGTATTTTAATAAACATCTTTTAATGATTGCAATGTTAGAAAAAAAAAACAAACATTCCAACTGCATAGCAAATAACTGCACATACCTGAGTGGCTAATCGAACTCGCATTTTTGAAGAGGAGTTGAGAACAATGGTCCGTAGCACGGACAAGCTACTAAGCCTGTATTAGAAAGAATATCACACAAATAGCACGCTAATGCAGGCTTAGTAGCTTGCTACGGACCAATGTGATTTAGAGTAATTTTTGGGCAAACTCTAATTTTTGAAACGTTTGCATTGTCCACTTCAAAAAACGAGGTGAAATGTTGCCACTTAATTAGCTCACCATTGGGCGTTATCTGTTGAACAAAAAGTAATTATTTTTAACGATATTTTTGAAAATTTTGTAATTGCATTTTAATGTTAGTAATAAAGAATTTAAAACAATAAATTACCTGCATTTGGTCATCATTGTAAAGTTTGTTGCGTACAGTTTTCATAAGATGCGGCGCATCCGAAAACATAAAAATCCGTCGATTTTCTATCATTGGATGCTCAAAACTGCATTGTTCGTTTCCTAATTTTCCACTGATTCCGAAGCACGTCCAAACCTTTCTGTTTGATGACGCACAAACTAAACATAATACTTAGCTGGGTGGACTTGAAGCAACTGCTTTGTACAGACTAAATTACCAACTGTAGAAAAATCCTAGAAAAACTCAAAATATCTCGGACCAATTAATTATCAAACATCTTTTGTTCCAAATCAAATATAAACACACTATTGGCATACATAATATTTGATATATATTTTCCCACCTGTACCGTAATACAATCCAAGAATTTATACGGAAATAAGCCTTTCGTTTGTATGCGAGGTCTAAGTCTAATGTACTTATTAGAGATTTAAGGAATTACGATGCCGAAATTACAATCGGTATAAGCGTCCCAAACACCTGTTGTGTTAATACTTAAAGCACCAATGAGAGCAGTTCAACCGCAAAATCCGCATGGAACCGATTTGTTCAACAAATCGTGATGGACAAACGCACTAACTCCATTGAATAATTGGTTGGTCATGAACTTCGACTCAAAACCACGAACCAACAACGAATAACGTTTCATTCCGAATTGTACTACGACCAAGTGAAACAGACATGTCGTAAATAATGTTTGTTTCAACTGTTATTTCGACTAAAAAAGTCCAAGTCATCAAGTTCGTTATACATACTCTTCTATACCGTTTGTTCACAACTTTTCTATCGCGTAACTGATTCTCAATCATATTTATCCGCTTATTCCGAGAATTACACATTCTCACACAATTCATAAAATGACATAGATTTCATCAATGCCCAACGCTTTTGGCGAACAGTTTAGTGTTAGCTACGGCAATATTTAAAGCCTGCCATGGCGAACAATATAAGTAATGTAGTCACCAATTGCCCTAACATTTTTCACAACTATGTATTCAAAATCGGAGGAAAATGATTTATAATCTTGACGGCGAAACAGAATAGGCGTTGCGCCATACAAAAATTATTGCCAATGTTTATGTAAGCATTTGTATATTAAAAATAAAACAAATTAAAAAAAATTTAATTTATTTTCAAAAAACGAAGAATATTTATATATTTTATGTCAGTTATATATAAAAAAAAAACAAAACATAACAAAAACGAGGAACTTCTTATATCACATGTACATACATCGTCCATGTTGTAGTACAATTATTGCCACTAATACCAATTAGTGAACACGTCCTGCCAGTATATCAAAAATTAAACAAACAAAATAAAATTGAAATTTACTTTAAAAACAACGAAGAACTTTTCATATCGCTAAATCACTAAATATTTGTCCGTTAATTATCACCAATATCACCATTTCGTCCGCGACGTACGTTGTCTCTCATACGATCGACGACAGCGGTCATAATCTCTAAAGCGTCGGGAATACTGGTGATAATAACGCTTATGAGAATATTTCCTAAGAAACAAAATTTTATATTTAGTTATTACAGCACAATATTTTTTATATTCGGCAAAGCGAAAATTTTAAACATATTACAAAAAACTATAGCACAAATAGGAGCAGCGATATATAAAGAAAAATTGTGGCAGTGTTGAAAATTAATTAGAGGAGATATAAAAAATTATTTATAAGTTGAGATATAAACAAGAATACTACGAGAAAGTAAATATTAATCGGATAAAATAGGAAGAAACCGAAAAAACAAAAACCTGTAAAATACAAGGAATACCAAAAAGTGTAAACATATAATAATAGCAAGAAACAGATATTTAAAGAAAAAGTAACATTAAACTTATAAACTAAAGATACGAGAGCGAAAAAATAAAAAATTTGCATTTATTAGAGGAATTATGTGCGTATGTATGTATGTGTGTATGCACTATGTGCTATAGTTTTAGAGGCATTCAAGAATTAAGAAACAGGATACACGTAGACTTTAAAGTGAAATGAGTTATAAATACCGAGTTTTTTGAGCGAATTCTTCAGGGCAGTATCTAAAAACGTGTCCAAGAGCACCACATCCATAACATCGTAAGCGGGGATTATATTCGGGTCGTCTTTTTCCATAATTGCGAGGTTTGGCGTGCGTTACACAAATTCGTTGTCCATAAAGTGGCCTAAACGAACGAAACCATAAGCACGTTATGAATAATATCATTAAAATTCGAACCTACATTGTATTGTTGGCTTCCAGAGCAAGAATTGCGTTAGTCTCCTCAAGAAACACGACAAATGCGTACGAAGGTCGAGAACTCGACATCCAGATTTCCTTAAGTTTGCCGAAACGCTTGAAGATATGCTCCAAATGTCGCTTTTTGACCCCCTCCGCCAGATTACCTACGTGCAACCTGTATTCCGGCCTTCGTTGATTTGTTTTTCGGGACGTTTTCCTCTTATAGTAATAAATATCACAGGAGCTTCGTTCATTAATACTCTTACCATCACTATGGCGGCGTTTGGATGACATCGTGCAAATTATTTGAATGGTTGACAAATGGAAAATTATCTGAATTAACTGCAACAATTGAAACTGATTTTTTATAATACTTAAATAGAAAGCATTTCCTTGATGAACCCAAAGAAATTGATTGATGCAATGGTTGATTGATTTATTATTAACAACAATAACATAAGATTATTAATTTTACTCAATCAAAATACAAATCAATAAGTCTAATTTCTTAAAATTAAAATAACAGGCAACATGTTTCATTAATATAAAGAGTATTTCACAATAAAACAAGCACACCTCCGGTATAAGTGGTTTTAATACTCTATTTCTGAGCATTACATGTTTAATACTTCATATAAAAACATATAAGAATCAAGAAAAACTTACCGTTTACTTCAATTAAATTATAAAAACAAAAACAAAGTTTCACAATAACAAATTTGGATTTAGGCTCAACTCGATAACCAGTAAACACGAAATAACTACGTAGTAGAATTCCAACTCCTTTATATACGTCGGTGGAGCAGAAATAGTAGGCATTTGTCACTAAAAGATTAATTATTAACCAATCAGTAAGCACGATTTTAAAGTCCGACACCATAATAGGTGCCCTGCCCCACTTCTATTTTTTTAGTTCTGGCTTAAATCACTAAAATCCCCTAGTTTCACCGGAAACTGCCGGAAGGGATCAGTTAGCAGGACGGTTATTTTTAAACATGGCCGTCTAAGCTCCGCCATGTTGTTTCATATTTATGAAGCATTTTACTTTAAATCAAGCAAGGGAATGATTAAATGATGAATGTTACATGAATAATTACTGTATTTATTAAAAATGGCTTACAATAACACTTTTTCTTTTCAACAATAATTGTTTTCTTCATGAAAATGCCAGGGAAATGTTATAGAAATATTTAAATTTCATACCAACATTAAGAAGTGTAATGTCCATATTGCATGCAAATAAGAATTATTTTGAAGGAAGTACACTTTCAAACCTGATTAGAAAAACACTAACATTTTCAAAAATTATTAAAATTCTTAGATTAGAATACGTTTACTCTTTAATTGATTCGGTTTTTCTTGTATTTTCGCTCTGTATTTAATTATAATACTAATAAATATAGCCTGTACTTTTAAAAATAATCACTATTATGTACGAGGATTTTAGAATTCGTCTAAATAATAGGAAAAATGTATTACAAGAAATTTGTTTAGTTTCATTTTACACAAAAACATAGTTGGTAGACGATGTTTTAAGGGGGCATTCACTTTAACGTTTTCAAAAAATTGATTTTTTTTTTGCAGAATAGGACACTTTGAATTGTTGACTATGGGTTGCTGAAGCCGTTTTTCGAAATTCGAGTTGGAAATATATGAAATTGCGATTTAAACAAAACAATGTTTTTGCTCATAAACGGCGTTTGCGCGCGCGTCAGTTCGCTTGCGTATTTTTAAACGCGTTTTTCTCGAAACCATATTTTTTAAATTGCGCGGTAGAATATCTCGACAACGAATTAACCGATTTAACTCTCGATAAGCGCATCTTAAAGGTAATTAAATTCTCTAGGAGTTGATCCTCGACGAAGTGTGTCCGACAATTATTAATATTTTTTAAGGCCCGCCAAGGAGAAAAAAAGTGGCAAAAAATGACACTTTTCGTACGATGGTGGCCATTTTTCTAAGTATGGTCCAAATGGACCACCCGAGGGTTAATTCCTAGACAATTTAATATACTTTAAAACCCTTTTCAGGGTCCCAGTTTCAGACAACTGAAACCAGAGTTATGCTACCGCGCGCCAACCAATGCTAAATTGAGCTGCCCACTTTGGACGTGGACATCTTTGCCGGGGCTGAATGTACCCGCCTTAAAAAAATACCTTATTAAAGAAAAAAGTTAAATAAATACGATACAAAAAAACCGCGTGCGAATATCTTGAACGTACTTTGAGAAAAAAATGTCAAAAAACAGCCATTTTAGCGTGCTCTAAAGGTGAATGCCCCCTTAATATTATGGTGAAGTGATTTGAATATTTGTGGTTCAAAAATATGAGATTTTGTGTATTCAGTGTTTGTTTTAATATTTTATAATCTAAACAGGACTCTTGATCTAGTGTTTAAACCATGGATTTTAATGTTGGTTCAAAATTTGTATTTATTAGCGTTAACATACACAGAAATTTACACAGTTTAAAAATATTTTAGCAGGTATGAGTAGGTGGTTTTCCTGCAATACATCTCATGATTTTTTATTTGCAGACATCTTGAGCCTTTGTGGAGGAACCCTGGCATAGAAGACCATAAAACAAGAAAACCCACTTTTTCGAAAAGTGCATCATTTGAGTTTTGAGAATTAAGGTAGCTTTCAAATGCCTATTTTGAGAATAAGCTATTGCATTTTTTTTTTTTTTCAATGTGATATTTTATCAGGTGAATCATAGGAAGTACGATCCGAGAAAATGATAATTATGTTTGAAATAACCACTTGGTTTAAATTTTAAGGGATTTTTTAATTTTTGCACTGAGCTTATCTATAAATCATGAAATTGGCAAAATATTTGAAAGTTTTGAATAATATTTTTCTATTGATATAGGAGTGAAACAAGGTTGAACTAAATTAAGGTAGATCGAAAGTTATAGTGTTCGAAAAGAATGAATGCAGGACAGTGTGTAATATTGTGGTAAATGACTATCGACTAGAGCAAGTTAAATAGTTTGTTTATGTAGGTTGTTTATTCTCTAGCGATGGAAGTTATGATTGCGAAATTGAGAGAAGAGTGTCTGCTGCTTCTGAGGATTCAAGATTATGTGTGTACAAATGTGTACTTGTACCATCGTTCATGAATGGTAGTGAATGTTGGATTTGGTAAACCAAGTATAAGAAGCATGGGACTGTTGTGAAAATGAACATTTTGAGAGGTATTTGTGGTATTTAGAAGAAAAATGTATATGTTTCTAGATTCATATTAATTGGCAATTTAAAATATTTCATATTAATGGTATAAGCTTTTCGCCACTAAAAACTGTTGAACCAAAACTGTAGATTTCTATTATCTAACGCGTTATGGAAACAATTACAAAGAGAAAATAAATAAACCAATCACCAATCTTTATACAAATCAACAGTTAATCCACCCTATTTTTAATACGCCCCTTGCAATCTCCAATAAAACTGGTAGACACCCCTCTCCAATATTAACATCGTCAACCCAATAGACAAACCCCATACAAAATATATGTATATACATCCCTTATTCTATATTATGTTCTCCTTTTTTTCCACTTTCTAATTACATTGAAATCCGAACTCTGCCAAAATTGAAATGAGTAGTTAAAAATGAAAGTTTTGAGAGTCCAGAACACAGATCTGGCACTATAAATAAAAAAAAAATGGGTAAATTTTTCAGCAGTCACATCTGAAGATGTCCACGTGATGTTTACTGCTGTTACGATTTCACGATTTGTAAGTTTTCTTTTTAATTTTTTGTGACAACTATTTTATTTGTATTTTATCATCAAATCCATGTGCATTAGAATGAAAACAAATAATCACAGAATTATTAGTGATTTTTTTAAATATTAGTGCCAGATCTGTGTGAACGCTCTACAGTGAAAACTGTTGGAAGTATAATTATGAACCTTTAAATTTAGTTTCTGCAATAACTCAAAAACGGTTGCACTAAAAAAAATATTAATATTTTGCTTTTGTTTAATATTTTTTTTTTCAAAAAGTTCATGGGTTAAAAGAAAATCGCTATCGAAAGAATGCGGAATCGTCCTCGAAATAAATGGACGAATATGATTGAGAATGAATTACGCGAAAGAAACGTAGTTGAATGAAGCAAAACAAGTTTATATGGATAGAGACGAATGGCGAATCCCATTTGATGGAAATAGGCATAAAGTTATGTATGTATGTATAGCGGTAAGTTAGGATACGAGTAAAAATATAAAACTCAATTTTTATAAAATTCGTTTGCGTTATTACACTAAAACGCGGTCATATTTTATGTTGGATCTGCATAATACAAATTATGTTTTTACAATAAGAAAATTCGTTTTTAAAAAACATTTATTTTAAGAACATTAAAATGATACATGAGTAACCTGAGTCAACACTATAAGTACTGACGACTTATTTTCTAACAGGCTTATTTATATGAAGAGATATGATAATGTCTCGTAAGCGTTTTTATGCGTAGCAACATTGTGCCATAAGGGCGATGGCTCTATATAATTTACATGAATACCTATGTAAATAAACATGTTTATTTATTATTTATATATATATATATATATATATATATATATATATATATATATATATATATATATATATATATATATTGAATATTTAGTAAAATAATGGCGGCGACCAATCATATGCGTGGAAACTGCCTTCTACACTTTAGATAGCGACTACTCGTCGATTGTCCACACTCTTATATATCTAGTCATTCAAACTAATTGCAAAACAAGGGAAGTGTATCTTTTAAATTTCTCATTTTATTTTCATAAATACATAATTATTTTGCATAAGATTACATTAAGGAATTGTAAATGTGAAAAAGAAATAGATAAGGAGCTCGTATCGTAGCACGTGAGCGTACTGAGCACAATCCATCACAAAAATAACTAAACGCAACCGGTTGTATGACGACACATCTAAAAGTGAACTGTCAAATATGTTTTTATTGAAATAGTACAAGTTACAAGTCGGAATGAATATTTTTTGGAGTTCTCTCAGTTTATACATATAAAGTCGACATGTTATCGAAATTGCCGCAAGAATTCCGTAAGTTTATACGACACTGTAACACATTAAAACGCATATTAATTGAAACGCAGCGATCTTTGGAAGAAATAAATTCTACAAATCTTTTTCCCGGTGGTAAATATACTCTGTGCTACTTAATAACAATAACACCTCATTGTTTGTGTGTATATTATAGAAAACTTAAAAGAACTGTTATTGGGACAGAATGTCATTCATTCAATAAGTAAAATATTGGATTGCGCTCCAACTTTGCTTGTTTTTGGCCAAGACTGTCACGCGAAAGCGTTATTTATCAACCATATATTGGGACAAATTTTGTTGCCTGTTCATGGATCATCATGGAGATGGGTAAGTTTATTTTATTTCATACATACATATTTATTTTACATTTTTTAATACTTATTTACTTACAAACTATATATAATTATGGAAATTTGTACAATTTCCATAATTATATATAGTTTGTTCGGTAACTACCTGCATTTCTAAATAAAGTCTTTGAGTTAAAATTGGAACGATTCAAAGAAATACTCCAATTAATTATCACATTGATTATTAATCGTGCATCGACGTTTTTATTGCATGTATTGCAAAATATACGTTTAAAATGTTATTAATCTATAAACTCGGTTCAAAATTTGCTTTGAGCGGTCATTTTTGTATAATATGTGTGTTTTTGTTATTATGTGCCTAAAAACTGTAAATGAATATTTTGTGAATAAATAAAATGAATTATGTTTGATAAATTTAAATAAAGCACGGGATGTCTCATTTTATCAAATTTAGGCGCTCGTAGTGTTGAAAATTGCTGTTAGTGTAAAGTTTCCGGTTTCGTATATCGGTAACTTTACGGAAATTTTATTTTTTATGTTAGTATCATTTTCGTTTATATAAACGAAAGACTGTGGGATATGTGTTGTTTTTATTGTTTTGTTTATAAATGTATGTAATATTTAAAAAAATATATCAATGAACACTTTTATTTATATTTGGGAATCTTTTTTTTACTATTTGGTAAATTAAAGAAAATAAACGTATGCAGATTAGGTTCTAGTTTTAATTATTTGGATTAAAACTAAAAATGCAATGTTGACCTTCAATCATGTGCTTACACGATAATTTTCGAGTGTATTTACGCATTTGCATGAAAACATATTGTAAGTAAAAATATGTTTTATTGGATTAAATTGCAACTTTGAAAAAAAATGAGACGCTCTTTTTGTCAAATATTTTTTTAAATAAAATATAAAATTTGATACTTTTATTTTATAATTTTTTTAAATTTTCTTATAAATATTTGTTTGCATCAAAAAACATATTATGTAAAATTTGTGATAAATATGTTCACATATAGTAATGTACCCGTTCCCGGTTAATTTAATTTAAGGCAATATAATCCGACATATTAAACATTTAACGTTCATTTCTTTACCGTTGCGTTTTTTCTTAAATTATAAAAACTTTACCTATCGTATTCATTTTTTTGATGAGGATTGTGTAGAAACAAAATGAACACATTTTTATTGAAAAGTAAAAAATAGAATAGTCGAAGGCTCGGTGTAGAAAAACAGTAATACTGACGTTCAATATTTTTATTATTTAATCTTCTTGAAGATAAACTAAAACAACTATTTTAGATATCTAACCTTTTCGTGGTAAACAAATGCGCCAAATTTGTCTGAATATTTTTTTAAATCTGTATCTATAAATTCATTTTCCTCAATGAAATTATAATATCGCTTGAATTTATTAGCATTTCGATACTTTGGAAACTTTCGGGGAATATTTACCATCGTACATTGCCACTCAAATTTATATGTTAAACTTAAAATCATATTCTTCGTTATTCATTTAATTCTTTTAAATCAGCAAATTGAACACTTAAAATAAGAAAAATATTTAAATAATTATGATATAACTTTCGGCACAAATAGCACCTTATTTGAAGTAAACAATTAAAATTTATAAATTCTATATATTCAAACATATTACTACTACTACTACATGTAGAATGACTAAAATATTGAGTTAAATACGTTGTTTTAGATAAGAATTCTTCACGGCCTAACAAAACGTATACGTTTGACACTGGCTAACGAATACGAAATAGTTGAGCAATTAAAAGCTCATGAGCAACCGTGGCATATCGTACCTGAGCAAGATTTGCAACGCTCAGAAAATGAAGAACCTCTAGAGCACTGTCCAACCCTCGAAGTGGAAATTTACCATCCTCTGTTAAAAGATAATGTACAAATCATTGTGCCACCCGATTGTTCTAATGAAGATTTAAACGATGTTCTCACCAAAGGTTTAGATAAAATATGTCCTGTGATAATTTATGTGATTGTTGAAGGATTGTTGACTGAAGATGTAAGTAATCATTATTTTTTCTTAAATAAAATGTGCTTTTCTCATTTTCACAACCTGTTTTTAACGTTTCCGATTTCCGATCAACTTACATTGTCTTCTTTCCTTTTCCTGTTAAAATGAGGCGACATTTCTCATCTGTATATTTACAAATTCAATCACTTATCGCACTTGTTATTCTTTTCTGGAACTTATTTCTATATAATCTCTTTTATGCCACAACTAGTGGTTCACTAGCCTTAATTTTGAAAATATCATCGCAGTATTAATATTGCTCATTAATTGAAAGTTGTCCATATTTTAAAAATCTTTCTATTGGATTTAATAAATAAATTAAAATGTAATTCACTCTTGAAAATATAACACTGCGTAGATTTCAGTTAATAGGATAAAATAATACTACATTGAATTAGCGATTTGAATCATTGTCAAAGTTAGCAAAATAAACGGTAATAATAAATTTTAAAATACACTTGCGTTTTAGATACAATTGTAAAAATTTACAGTAATATAATCATTCTTTTTATAATGTCAAAGTTATCATGTAATAATTAATTTTAATGATTGCGAAGTTGTCAAAATTACACAAGTTAGTAAATATGATAATAAATATTGAAATTAATGACTGTCAAATGAGCTTTTTTTTTGCAAAATTTACACCTTTTAATGAAACTTTTCAATTAAAAGTTCTTGGAAATATTAAAATTTTATTTTAAATTCATTTACTTTGCAAGTACAACCATTTTCGAGATACAGAAAATATAAAAGTAAACGTGCATTTTTGGTACTATTCTTTTTAAAAATAACAACTTTTTCGATGCGTATTTAGATTTGAAATTTCATATTTGTATGTTCAATAATTATGCGGCACAATTTTAAAAATAGTTAATATGAATACAAACGAATATTTTAGTTAAAAATTTGAGTTATTAATGATTATAATATTTATGACTAAGAAGTTTTTAAATCATATTATTTAGATAACTTAAAAGCAAGTTGCTTAATTTAAACGGAATGAATATTAATTCGTACTTGGTATGTTACACACCGAATATTTAATTTGTGTCCATCGTAGTATGTTATCCAAAAATCCTACATTCTTTACAACCACAAGATCTTTTGTGTTTTAATCTCATAATCAATTTCAACATTGCTAGACAACTTGAACAGATAAATTTGTTGCAGAATATTAAGGAAATCCGAAAATTAAAAGAGATATATCCAGATCTTCCATTTTTATTTGTAAGTATGTCCGGATATAGTATCCCAACTATCTGTGATTCAACAACTGAATTAACTGAAAGCGATCAACATCATTTGGAACAAAATCCTACCAAATCGTTGATGTATACTCCTTTCGAAGACGAGCTCGAGAGGTTACAGTATTTACAACATCAATTGGAAAGTTTAGGTGAGCAAATATGTATAATATGTTCTAGCCGTATCTTATTTGCTTAACACATATATGAACGCATAAACAAATAGAATACTGCAATACATATTATTAGGTGATTGAACTCATAATCGTAAAGTTCAACTATATTCCAAGATACTTGCATTTTTAACACGTACATTTTTAACCGTTTAACACCAATTCATAACGTAATCATTTTTGTTTTATAAATTAAATCCTGTTAACTCGAAACAGATATCCGAAATTGTTACGTAAAATATTTTTTGTAACATAATATAGCATCGACAGATTTAAATAATCATCTATTATGTATTTTTGTTAATATTCAATCATTTTCCAATTTATTGCATTTCTTTTAATGCGTTTTAATAGAAAATATTATCTGGTCGCTCAATTTTGTATTAAAAGAGTTAATATTCTTTTTAATTCTAGAAATTCGGTAATAATAGAGAGATATAGAGCTTTTGTTATGTGAATTTCGAGTATATCTTAATTTATGTATTGTTTTATAGGATATATCAGTGAGAAAACCAATGAACAATCGTATAAAAACTCATGTTGTGGCGAGTGCGCAATTGATAATGTTTTCATCAGTAAAAATCAAATCGCCAATAAATTTGTGATATTTACTCAAGGTTGTTTGAAATCTCATCTACTTAAAATGGCTGCATTACTAAGTGAGGTAAATTTCAGCTAACTGTAAGTTCCATCGCTTACTGTTTTATCAATTAGATGGGTTTTGAAGTGAAAATTACTATAATACGAAAATATATGATAAAATTGCAGTATTTACACTAAAATTTCGGTGTTTTCCTTCAATTTAGAATACGATTGTACTAAAGTTTCAATGCCATTTTTATTACTCAAATTTTGAGTGCAAAACTGATTGTGTTTCAATCAAAACAGCCTGTAATTGTGCAATTTAACCAAATAAGGCGATTTACTTCATTCATTCAACTATTTTAGCGATACTATGTGTTTTTTTTGTAGTATCAACTGAATTGTAGATATATAACTATTTTGTGCCTTTCAACCCCTTTTTCATTTATAATTGTAGTATAAAACTGTTGATTAAAAATAGTCTTTTAACAAATTAGACGAATATATGCATATTTTCTAAATTATTATTTATAAAAGTACAAAATTTATGTTTAATGCTTGATAAAACCACAATGATTTATTTTACTTGATCTTGAATTTTTTTTAGATACACAATAATTGTCTTCGTAAGTTTATACTTTCTGCTTTTGATATGGCACGAGAAATTCAGATAACTCCGCGACGGATACAGTATGCACAGGCGCGTGAAGAGGAACTGTATAAAACACTTATGAATATTGCTAGCGAAAAGCAAGAGGAAATTACCAGACTAATTCAAGTCACCTTACAAGACATGAAGACGAATGTAATGGAAGTTGTAGAAGATTGTCGCCAAGGTAAGGGTACGTTTATAACAATTATATACATTTAAGATGAATAACAACAAATATTTTCAAATGATGCTATCAGTAGATCTTACAAGGAAACATCCCGAGGTGTGTCTAACCAATTTTAATGAAACTGTAATATGTGAAAAAATAATCGATACGTAATTTTTTTTTTCGGCCCGTTTTAACTTTTAAAATGTGAAAAAAATCAATTTTGACCTTCATTTGATCTTGAAAATGAATTTCAAGGTCAAAATTATATAACCTCCAAACCTAGCAACTTTTGTATTTAAAGTTTATTTTGAAAAAGCTTATTTTTAGATTTATTCGTGTTTTCCTGATTTTGTTAAAATTTATGGAGGTGGTTTTCACCCCTTAGAAGTTAAAACGGGCCGAAAAAAATATACGTATCGATTATTTTCTCACATACTACAGTATCATTAAAATTGGTGAGACACACCTGGGGATGTTTCCTTGTTAGTCAAGCCTAAACATAAGACAAATAAAGAAATTTATATAAACATAATTTGTATGACTCGTGAAGAATCTCCTTAATATTAAATTTATTATCTATTTGATATACTTGATTGATTAAAAGTTATAAGTGCAATTAAATGAAAAAATTACCCGAATTATAATAAATTGTACAGCTATCATTAAATTAGCAGCTATATCTTAATGTATGTAATACACCTTTACATATACATACCAACAATAGCATTCAAATGCAATTCTAGATATTCAACCAACAATATCAACATCAGAAATCCAGCAACTGGTATTACGAAAACTCTGCACCTCCGTCGCCACACAATTGGTTCGCTCAGTTGATTGCTTGCAAGACAAATTTATCGGTACATTGCAACGTTGTTTGGAGAGTTTAGAAAAAAATTGCAACGAGCAAGAAGTCAATTTGATGGCAAGTGTGGCCGTCAAACAAATTCTAAGTGCTGCATATAAAATTGATTTAAAATCATCGACCTCATTCTCCGTTGTTCATACGTTTTGGGAACGATTGCGCAATATATTATACGGCTTACAATTACCATGGACTTCCACTTCATATTCGCAATACGATCCGTATCGAAGACGTCAAATAGTAGCTATTGAAATGATCGATTCTTTAAGTGCTTCCAAATTAGCGCGTAATATTTCCGCCCAGGTAAATATCACTATAGTTTCTGGATAAAAAGTAGTGTCCTTTTAAACGCTATTTCCCAACTAGAAGATAAATTATATTTTACTATATTAACAATTCAATTGAATAAATTTAAACTCTTTGAAATGTTACAGTTTCTTGTTACTGATTAATATATGATATAATTTTAGTTCAAAGAACATGTAAAAGCATCCCATGAATCATTCCAAATGGCAATACGAACCCTTGGCAATCATCTATGTGGCAAATTAGAACAAACCGAAGAACAAAGAATTGCTATTAGAAAATACCATGCTCCCCGATTTGCTAAACTTGCCTTGGAAAGTACTTCGATGTGTGATATGGTACGATGGGGTATGCCACAACAAACCAAAGAAATCGGCCGAGGACAATATGGCGTTGTGTTTGCTTGCGACCCTTGGGCTGGGATTGATCCGTGCGCTGTTAAATCAGTTGTGCCGCCAGACGAACGCCACTGGAATGATCTGGCGATGGAATTCTACTATACAAGGTATTTTAACTTGTTTTTAAATAATACATTTTGCATGCTCACATTTGGTTGTAGAACAATACCTGAACACATTCGAATAGTGCGATTGCGTGGCTCTGTCGTTGACCAATCGTATGGTGGTGGTTCTTCGGCAGTTTTACTAATCATGGAACGTATGAATCGTGATCTATATTGTGGTTTACGTGCCGGTTTATCTTGGCAAAAACGACTTCAAATAGCTATTGATGTCGTTGAAGGCATTCGTTATCTACATTCCCAAGGACTAGTCCATCGAGATATTAAACTTAAAAATGTCCTCGTAAGTAATTATATTGTTAAATCGACTATAATATTTATTTTAAACAATTGGAAGTTAGATATTTAGCACAGTAGTACATGGGAATAGATACACGGGTATTAAATATTTATTCATTTTAGAAAACCTGAACCTGTTCAAAAATATGTATCAACATTTATTTTCTAGTTAGATGCTGATGATCGCGCGAAATTAACAGATTTTGGATTCTGTATACCTGAAGCAATGATGTCAGGCAGTGTGGTAGGAACGCCTGTTCATATGGCGCCTGAATTACTAACGGGCCACTACGATTCCAGTGTAGATGTGTACGCTTTTGGTATTTTATTCTGGTACATATGTGCTGGTCACGTTAAGTTACCTTTTGTTTTCGAGCATTTTCAAAATAAAGAACAACTTTGGAGCAGTGTTCGTAAAGGTATCTAAATATTTTTTACATTATCTTGTTTATGAATGAAATTGATATTATAATAATAAAACTGTGCGCAAACATAAAAGGATACTTTGCGCTATAGCAAATAAGTCTGCTAGATATAATTAAAAAATATAGTATTTAAACAGAACTTTTTTTTTTTTAATTAATATATAGTGTTATGGGTATAAAATATATTTTAAACAAATTGTGTAGTAACTTATTATTTATTGTTGGAGATTTTTGTAGTATATTCCGCACTCAGACTAATAAATAGAAAATCTTATTTAAAGGAATTCGCCCAGAATGTTTGCCATATTTTAATCAAGCCTGTTGGAATCTCATGGAACAGTGTTGGGCAGCGGACCCTGTTCATCGGCCACTATTAGGATACGTACAACCGCAACTTGAAGAAATAATGGCAAACTCGGTTGGTAAAGACCAAGACGGCGAAACAGGCAAGTTAAACACTTCTAGTTACTTGTGGAACTTAAGTCTCTCAGAATCGCATCCATCACACAAATGCAAAGCCAACTATAGACTATCATCAACAGTTCACTATTGTGGAAACACAGATTTTATAGAATTTCGTGAATATTAATTGTTTAATCATGTAAATATTTAGGTACATTTAGAATTTGTTTGTAAAAATTGATTGTCGTTTAACGTGGGTATTGTGTTGTGTTTGGTTTTTCTTGCAGATGCTTAAATGGTCAACGAAGACGAAGCATCGAAGTCTTCTATCAACTCCTTCACATTCACACACACTTATTTTTGTTTTGTGTTTAATGTTTTTGTTTTACTTACCTTACATACATAGTACATAAGAAATTACTTTTTTATTTAACAAAATAATACTCCAATGATATTTTTAATTTCTTTTTATTTAATATAAATAAAATCCTTGTATTCTTAAAATGAACAGTATTATTTTTAAAAATTGCATTTATCAACTATATACCAAATAATAACATGATATATCATACAATGGGATCACTTTTGATAAAATATGAAACATTTTATTTATTTATTAAATTTCAATACATATCTTGCAGGTTATTAAAGAACAGCATAATATTTGTAACAAAATTTACCCCATTTTACGATAGTAAGTCTAATAAAAAGAAAAATAAGAAGAAAATACAGATACTATAAATGCATATTGGTATGCACATACTTCAGATTTATCAGGGTTATTATATAAAGAAACATAAGATCGATGAAAATAAAAGCAATGTTTTATTAATCAGTTTTTACATTTAATTTAAATTCTCATTTTATGAGGACACCCTATACTAGCCTTAAAAATCTGAAGCACGGTTCTGTCAGTTCATGTCATTTTAAAGTCCATTTTTTTAAGAATACAGCGTTAAGTAGCATTTGGTTGGTCAAAATACAAGTCGACACTCAACGAAAAATTAGATAATTATAACGTTTCGTTTTCGGAACCTGAATATACCTTATTGGAGATTTTTATTTATCTAATGCCACTTTATGCAAATTCATAATTCTCGTTGTTATTTTTAAAATATTTATATATATTTTAAAAGCGCTTTTTTAATATGGCTGATATATCTACTGAAGTCGTACAACTACGTCATTTTAAGGCAACAAAACAGGTAATAATGGTCCAGTCTAAGGCAGCAGTCACACAAAATATGAACGTTGTTCACTATTTATATAGAGCAGCTACACCACCAATCGCTGAATTGATATTAGTTACAAAATAGAAAAAAATATTAACTGCTAATTCGAGAATATTTATATAAATAAAATATTTGTGATGCTGAATTAAATACTGTAAATAAATCTCATGCTATTCATTCTACCTCGGGGTCAAGATTGTATGTTTCTCCTTTTTTGAATTATTTGGACAAATAGTGATAAAAAAGCCCAATAAATTGAATTTTAAAAGTGAGGGTTGAGAACAAAAAAAACTAATATTGCAGCAGTTAATTATTTCGAATGACTTACGTGATTATGTACTGCATTATATTTAATAATGGTTTTGATTAGTAATCACTTTCGCTTTGCAGCTTCTTAAAGTACGACACCAATGTCTTATATTTGAATTTATTTTATTAATTCGTAAATCAGATTTGAAATGTTAATAAATAATCATATCCTCTCGCACTTTAAAGCACTGACACATTTTTCCTTTAATGTATTGACACGGAAAGGTTAGTTGTTAAACAATAGTTTAATTGATGAAATATGAATTTTCTATACGAAAAGTATATAATTTTTTAATTTTTCTGCTTAGTCAGGATTCTTATAAAATTTGTCGATTTAAGATTTAAATATTATTTCTGTTAATACAAAGCAGAACGAGTAATCCAGAAAGGTAGCAACGATAAAATTCAAGTTCAAGGCCAAATCTCCGTTTAACTCCTATAGTTACTAAATATAAATTGTACAACGTATAGGGTAATTATATAAAAATTTAATTGTTTTGTAACAATGTATCAAACTTGTATAAATTTATATAAAACAAGTAAGACTAAGACCTTCATCAGCTGATGTTTGGTGCACGAAATCAATAAATGTCGCATTGTATTCTTATTAAAAATGGACTATAGTCTCACAACTTCGAAAACAATTTCTGAACAGTTCAGAATTGTATATAAATTATCAATATAAAAAAAATCAGTCAAACAAAACTTAAAATTACATAAATTCAACCCAGAACTGTTTCAGAATACAAGCAAAATAAATAAAACAGTAAAACAAAAACAGAGAAGAAAAAGATTGTAGTTTGACTAGTATTCTAATGTGTTGTGTAAATTATGTTTAATTCTCTATGAAAAATATAAAATATGGGGGATATATTTGCACAAATTAATAGAAACTCAAGTTTCTTAAATCATTATTGGTTTATCGTGCCATGTATCTAATAAAAACTAAACTAGGTTGAATGAGTTTGAGCAACAAAATTGATAACATTAAAATATATTTTTAAAAGGTATTTTTTTTATATAATCGAACCAAGCACATAAAAAATTGCAATAAATATACGTATTGGCTTAAATTAAAATAGTTAAACTTTGATATTATTTCCTCATGTTGCAACTGAGATTCTAAAGATGCCCCACAATCAAAAAGAACGATTGGTTTAAGATCGCGTATAAAAGTAGCGCAAATATCACTAGACTTCATGAATGCAAAATTATAAACCAAATGCGATTTTTAATCAAATCTTATAAACAAATGCGTGTTTGAGATATTAATAATAAAATTTCAATTTTTATACTTATTAATTCTTTAATCAAATGAATTATTTGTGGCGAAGAAATGAAAAATAATTTATTTTGTTTATCACGAAATATATAATTGCTGGCAATAATTAACATATGCAATTATAATTTATATAGCAATCACATTTTATTTATTATTTTGTGGTGACTTTTTTACGCAACCTTAAAATTTGGCACGCAGGGAACTTAGATTAACTGAAATTTTTGGTAAAATGAAAGCATCTACTGTCTAAGAAGGCTATCCAAATATCTCATTTATAACTGATTGCTTATTCTTCTATCGAAAGAATTAGTTATTAGAAATATTGGTGTTTTTTCATTTAAAAAATATTATAAATATATCATCAAATTTTCCCTAATGCTATATGCGTGACCTTGATGCAATATCTTTTACAATTCTGCATAAATAGTTGTCTACCAAAAGAATCAAATGATATTTACAAAATAAAGGAATACGACATGAACTAACAAAATATACTCTATTTTCACAAATACAAATGTGAATAAGAATATTCTAAGTGCACGCGATAAATATTAGAACAGAATGACGTATTGTCAATGAAATATATTATATATTATTATCAAACATTTCTTTAAATCTTTATGTTCGTTGTATTTGTTCATCTGTTCTAGCATTGTATAATTATATGTATAGTTTATCCTAAACAAATTTATATAGATTTACTTAAATGCACTGAGTTATGTAATTATTTTTTATGTATATAAAGGCATCTGACATTTTCGATTTAACACATTTTAAATGCGATTTGTAGTCCTTATCAAAGAAACGAGAACATTTTTTCAATCTAGTGCTAGTTGCTCATGACAAAAATATGGCCGTCAGTCAGTTGTTTTTGGTTAAGCATTTGCACTTAAGATTACAAAAATTGTTCCGATTTTTTATTTTATTGCTGCCAGAGCTTTTAAGATATTATGAACCATGTTCATTTAGCTAATGATTCAAGTGTTTTATATCAAAGTTACAGTTATTTAATCAGTTTGCGATTAATCACGCATAAATGATTCGCACCCGCTCAACCACGCAGAAACGTTCTCAAACGAAATCGTTTATATTCATACATTTACAAAATAGTCATCAACATTTAATTTATTTATTTGTAGAATGTGTGACGTGCATGTTTTTCTTTGGTTCATTAAAATATAATATATAACTAATGGCCGTAGTAACTAATTAGCTTTGTTCGTATGTTTTGTACTCTAGATCAATTAGAGTAAAAAATCCTGTACTTTTGTCGTTTGGTAGTTCGTTTGTCTTCCAGCAATTTGCTCTAACATGCGCCAAGCAGTGAACACCATTTCCTGATTTGGATAAGTAGAGTAAACGTCGAATTTGTGACTAATAAGAATACGTTATTCTAATAAAATTAGAGCAGGGCAATCGAACAAAGCTATCAATTTTAAAATACTAGTCACTATAACCAACCACAATTCGGTTGCAATGGTCCAGTCTATTAAACAATGCTTCTAGACATCTTGCAATGCCATGTTTTATTTGGTGATTTTCATCAAATCAACAGTTAATTGAGGCATTCGCTTGCAATAGGGTCGTATAACATATAAGACGCATTTTTTATATAAAAAAGTATTTGAACAAACTAAAAATGTAATAGAAAAAAATATATATGTAATATTTATAATACGAATTTATAGACTATACTGCGTGAGCAAAAGATTAATAAACAACATAAACCGTTAAGATAATTTATAAAATTTACACGCTTAAGAATCATTTATAAATTATTTGATCTATATTTCTTGCGCATGTACTCTAAATTCGATTATTGACCCCTTTTATCAAGAGTACAGTATCTCATGAGTTCATAACCTGCACATAGACATTCTACAGATAAACTAATAGGATTACGCGAAGAAAGAAATACTTTCAAGATTATTTCTGTAACTTATCATTATCTAAACGAACATGGCTATAATAAAGATTAGGATTACAAAATAATTCACTTTTACATGGAAATGGCTTCGATGGTCCATCATTTTCTTTCGTAACTTAATTCAAATCTAGAGACACTCCAAGAAATGACTGGCTAATTTTGAGGCACAGAAATACAATAAATAAATATGGTATGTGTTACTACTGTAAACTTATGCTAGCTTAAAACGTAAAATTAATCATTTTACAAATAGAGAGCCCCCACGAAAATTTACAATATATACCATGAATAAAATCTATATCACTCAAATATTTATACAAATTGGGATACGGCTATACCACATTCATATATGGAGCATATTGAGTTTCAATTATTTCACTGTTCATGAATAGATTGGTCTATTAACATATCGAAGATCCGTCACTGGATAAATTATTTATTAAGAATGAATAAGTTGACGAAAGAAAATGATTTAGAGTCATTTCCTAAGTAAGATCACTAAGAGGCGGCCCAATAGTAAGGGTGACGGAGTAGCCTGAATCTTTAATAAGGTTAACTATATCACCGTGACAGAGGCTGGTGATATCAATGTGATTGACGGCAACAATGTGGTCACCGACGTGAAGTTGTCCACATCGTTCTGCTGGGCTACCTTCTATCAAACGGCCTATACACAAAAAAAAATGTGCATATTAAATATAAAAAAGAAACTACTATCAAAATTAAGAACACAAAATATATTTTTCGATACTTTTTTTTGTATAACGTAATAATAATTAAAATTTGGAGAAATTCCGAACTATCCAGAAATTTTATTTAGAGTGACTAGATTTAAAGAGTATAAATAAATATGATCCACGAGCTCCATATAGCGCACAATGCATTTGGTTTAAATATTTTGCAATCTAATTGCGACGGTCAATCACAGGTGGCGAAGTTGTCTTCCATACTCTAGTAAATCTAGTTTTTATGTCTCAAAATACGAGTGAGTGGCGGCACTCACGATTGAAGATGTATAAACATCAGTATGTATGTATTGGTTGGTATAAGTATGTATATATCGGTATATGTCGCTATATGTAATTGTTAATATATGTATGTTGGTAACGGGACGGCTCAGGCATAACGCAATGCGAGTGTTTATACATAAAAAATATCTAAAAACTATTTAGACTTACCTATGGTCGAGCCAGCTTTATTAACAGATGATATGATCACAAAACCAAATCCTTCGTTCTCAGAACGATGGACCACGACATCGTAAGTAGGTGCATGCTGAAGAGGCAGATGGTGTAACCGGCGCCGGATACGTAATGTGACTCGACCACGTGCTGCTGCGCCGCCCATCAGCTGAACAACCTGATGGTGTGATGCTTTCAAAACCGAATGACCATCAACGCTCAAGATCTCGTCCCCTGTATTAATGCGCCCGTCCAGGTCAGCCGCACCACCTGGTACTACATGGCCTACGGCGACCTATAAAATATTTGCAATAAATAAATGAGAGCAAATTCTTTTGTAATAATTAATAAATGATTTGTGTTTAACATAATTCGTCACATATATCGCATTATTTTATTAATAGTGTATTCCTAAATTGGACCGCGGTGACCACGGTTCGATTTTTCAGGAACCGGTTAGATTATGGTACGCGGTTCCTGAAGTATCTGGTTACTTTAAGCTGACCGCCGCAACCGCGCTTATTCGGCGGTTGCACTGGTCCAGTTGTCAAAACTAAAAACATAACCTATTATATTTCTGATTGTGCTGTGGATGTAAAATCCATAAATTCCAAAAATCAATAAATTAAAAAAATCCCACTCTTCCATATTATTTTATGTTTTATGCAGATTAAAGTTCAAACTGTTTAAACGAATTGGCAGCAAATTACTAATTTACCGACAAACCCAAGGTCAAAGCGTTCCGAAATGTCATCCTGAAAAATTTAAACCGCGATCACCGTAACCGAACCGTGATTCAATTTAGGAATACACTATAAAAGACATCATCCGAACAGTTACCTATTTTAATATTTTACTTTCGCGGAAGAGAAAATGTTAATCTAATTACATAAATATATAGATTCCTACCTGAGAACCTTCTTCCGTACCGCCAACAATCCGAAACCCAAATCCAGTTTCCTGTCGCACAAGCGTCACCAAACATTCCACAAACTCGGTGTTGATTTGACCGCCATTCGGCGCGACCCACTGCCAGTTGTCGAGATGACGATTCGGGTCTCGGTAATCATACCCCATTATGTCCTTTCGTCTGTCGAGATTTCTATTGACATATTCATTAGCCTCGTAAGTATTCGAATCAATATGCATCGATCTGAGATCATTTACTGGCCGCAATTTCAACTGCTTGCACTCGTAACAATAACACGCGTCGATATGTACGTTATAGCGGCCGCATATTGAGTTATTTTCGTAGTTGCCATACAGTGGTTTGCAAGCATGATCATTCAGGTTAACGCTTATGTCTGTTTGGCTGCAGCTTAAACCGGGATTGTCTACTAATTGGTAAGGTGAGCTTTCGGATAAACCGTCGTAACTAAATAGTTCGTTAACTTCGCCACGTCTGAGGGATTTTGAAGAAGTTGTTGAATTGGCGGCGGAAACGTCACCTAAGAGAAACAGACATGCATATTAAGTGTTTTCCTTTCAACATACAATTGAATTAATCTTAAAATGTACTTTCTATGCAAATAAGAGAGCATGATATTGTAGTTGCGTTTTAAAAATATGTTCTAAAAAATAAAACTACCAGAATTAGTATTTAGATTATTCATTCGGAGAAAAAGTACTGAAGCAAGGAACAAATTTTGCTCATTTATCTCCTAGAAAATTTACTTTTCCTTGGACATTTAATCGAATTTTAGAGTTATCTAATTAAAACAGGAAGCGGAATAAATGGGGGTATGAGCAGTGCGACATTGTAAAAAATGTCGTACGTAGAATAGATCAGAGTTAAATGAGATAGAATGGTCATGTTGAAAGAATGTCGAATGAAAGATTGACAGAAATTATTTACGTGGGCGATATGAATGGTGTGAGAATACTGGGTCATCCGCGGAATAAATGGATAAATATGATTGGGAATGAATTGCGTGAAAAAAAAGTTGTGTGCAAGCGGAATAGAAGAGCGCGTATGAATAATTTGATGAATAGAAAAGAAGCGGAAGAAGTATGTAAGAATAGAGTCGAATGTTCGTAACTTCTTTGCGTTCAATCTCAAGTCTCGTATATAAATTAACTAACTTATTTTGCTTAGGTAATAAGGTAAATAATGCAAATGACATACCTAATGGTGTTTTAATTCTAGTTCTAGTATCCACTAGAGGTGTCTTTGGTCTGCTGGGCAAAACTTCTTTCGTTTGAGTACTATACAAGTCGGCCGTGGGTGTTTTGCTTCTATACTGGCCGGCTACATCTTTCGAAACAAATCGCCCGTTATCTAATTTTCTAGTTTTAGTTTTATTGGAGTTCGTTTTAACACTAACGGAACCCCTCTGAACACATATAACAGCCTCTTCGTTGTATGGGCAATTCTTCAACACTTGCACAACATCATCGTGGCTCATCTCCTGCACATTAATTGCATTGATCTCCATCAAAATATCACCTTCGAGAAGATTTTTGCAACGTTGCCGGTCTAGTATTTTTTTAACGCGTTGACCGCAGGCACTGTCGGCAATAGTAAACCCAAAACCCAATGTTCCTTTAACTATAGATATATTCACGATTGTTTTTCCTAAATGGCTTGACGACGACAGACTAAGTTCTTTCATTGCACTGTTCACACCATCGGTTGAGTTCATCAACGAACTCACATTACAATTACTATCTTTATCTTCCGTTTGATCCAAGCCCGCATCTAAGAAATTAAAATTCCCGTCCGAGCTCAAATCCATCATGACTTTTTCCGATTCAGTTGTTTCTAGATTAGAATCAACCGCGATTGTCGTAACTACTTCTGTATTAGGATCATTTGGATCGAAAGGCAGTGAATACCCGCGACAGACTTCAAGCACAACGGTTTCTCCCGGCGCAATCGATTGAAATAAATGCACAATTTGATTATGCGTGTAGCCCAAAACGCACGTGTCGTTAACGTAAACGATAAGGTCGCCCGTTTGTAGTTTGCCGTCGAGCCAAGCTGGTCCATTGGGCACAACTGATTTGATCTGCAAAAATTCATCCACGTCGTCATCGCCGCCGACGATTGTGAAACCGAGACCTCGTGATGATTTGAGCAATGCGGTCGTGAATCGTTGACCGCACAGCTCGGAAGGATCGCGGGTGAATGATGCGCGGCCTGGGCAAGCGTTTAATCCACGCTCGACGGCTCGCTTTGCTTGTATCACAGGGTTTTCATATTGCGTTCGTCGATTGACGTGGTCTATGAAATAGGTGCCGTATTGTGGATCGCTAATTTTCTCCCAACCGTACGGCAATTCATCGTCGAGGCAGTCTTCTAAGCTTTTCTTTTGGAACTTGGACAGACGGGGGTCTAACCAGTGTGATGTTCCGGAACTATGACTAATACACGTATTATAAATTTAAATAATTATGTTTTGTTATTGAAGACCTGGGAATTACAAAATGTTTATTGATATGCAATAATATAATTTTTGTAGTACATTAGTTTTACTGCTGTTATCAACATGCAAAATGATCCCAATTTGGTGATTGCATACATCGATATGTAAATCTTTGCGAGAATTTAGAAATCATGGCAGAAACTACTCTTTAAACAGACTATTAAAATAAAATTTATAATTTAGCTCATAAATTCGACCGTACAGCGCATTTGAAGTAAAAGTGTACGTTTTTAGTATCGCTGAATTAATTTATATTATTTTTGCAAGGACGATCGTTGCATGTTTGTCTATAAACAGATTTTCTTAAACGTGAAAGTTCAAATTTCTGTGAAGAAACCAGTTGCTTGCCGGAAATGTATGTTTACTCTTGTTGTTTTTTTAATGACTTGCCAATTGTTCGAAAATTAATTTATAATACTGTTATATAAATCAGTAATGCTATATTAGTTATTTTCTCTAAGAATGTTATCGTTAAAATTACTGTAGGATATTAAATTTAGAAAAAACGTCTTCTTCACAGTTTCTGTATTGAAAATGTTAATATAACGATTTTTTACAAAATCGTTAAACATTAAAAGTGGACCTAATTTTGCACTGAATTAAGTATGCAACTGTATGTTTGATTGATTGAAATGTTTTAGCCTTGTTGTAGATTGGATGTAGGTGGTAAAATGTTTTCTTCCACAACCTTCCGGGAGAATGTTACTCCAATTTGAATATCATTCTTTTGGAAGGTTGTGGAAGACGTTCACATTTCTTTTTACCTTCCACAAACATTTGTAAATGAATTACTGTGTTAAATGTTACTACACTAGGTGATTTTGAATATTTGCCGAAATGATAAATTAAAATGAAAATTTTTAAAATGAATATATCAGCTGAATAAAATTGATAAAAATAGTTCCAACTTACTATAATCGATAAAGATATTTTTATTAGTTTTTTTTTTGCAGGAAATTGACGCAAATGTAATTTTTTTTGTAAGTTTTTTAAAAATAAATTCGATTTATTCCAAAACACTATACTGTGTACATGTATTTTCCAAGGTCAAAAACATATTATAAAAATGATTACCAAAGTTAGGAAACTCCACTACAAATTGTTATTAAGACACGAGTATAATTCTAATTTTAGCAATAAATTACCAAATGAATTCCCTACTTGAACCTAACATCACACGGTAAGCGCAACAATAAATGAGGAGAAAACCAATTATATATTGATTATTTATATACAATATCTATTGTGTTTCGCTGAGGCGCATGTGAAATAAGAGATTATAAAAAATGTAATGGACATCAATTGTTTTCTCTAATTTTACTTCATAAATACGTTAATTAATTTAAGGATCTATTGAAAACTACAATATCGATATATTTGTACATATAATTCGGCCGCAATGTTTACATATATAATAAAGTATTGTTTGAATTCTCAGGTCTTCAATAATAAATAAATAAGAATGTACTTACTCTATAAAATAAACTTCACCATTTTCAGTCATCGCTTTTTCCCACTTTGGTGGCAGTGGTCCCAAGTCTTCGTTGTCACCATTATTTTGAATATAACTAGATTTATCGTTGTCGTCTTTGTAGTAAAGTGGAGCGGATGTGTGTTCGTGGTCTATTTGTTCGTCTTCAACGTTAATCCTGGAGGTATCCGATATAAGACTACTTATTTTTTCATGGCTCATGATTTAGCAGACTTCTTGTAACAGATATGAGTAACACATGCCTGACATGAGTAACTTGGCAACTATGTATCATGATACATTCCTTGTATATGAGGTGCTTACTAAAAACAAAAACGAAAAAAAAAAAATCACAATCTTCCTGCCTGCATCAATTAGGAAATGATCTCATAAAACTTTTACTGCGTTGTCACAAAATAAAACCAAATTACAGTTACAATTTTTTTTATGACTCCTTGCCCCAAATACGCTATACTAACAATGCACTTACCGAAATAAATGTGAAACAATCAAACATTGTCGTTATGCACTTCACGAAAAGGCACAACCCATAATAAACGTTCTCGTTATTGCAAACACCCCGTCTGAATTTTTATGGTTTCACTAGTGTCCTAAGTTTACACATCACACTACACTATAATCACAATTGATATTTATTTCGTTTCATGATTACAACACTATTTTACATCACTTAAACACCCATTAATGCAACAAACTAAGCATATAATGATCAGCACGATATATTTCTGTTATACTTTGTGATTTTGCTTCCATTCATCTTTTCCACCCGTAATCAGGTCAACCAGTTTTAGAAAATATACGATTGTCTAAATGCATAGAAAGTCTTAAATGACTTATGAAGTTTGCGTCGGATTTGGATTCGTTTTCTGACGCTCATTACATATTACACTTACGGTTTGGATACCTCAGATCACGTTCAACCCAACTAAATCGATCTTTACTCTAAAATTAGAAAGTACTCATATATATAATAACGAAAACTTTTTAATTATAATTAATACTCAATAAAAAATTGCTTTCAATGTCCATGCTTTTATTTTTATTTTTATTTGCATATAAAAACTTTTTTAATTTTAAATTATTTATAAATGTTTAATAAAATATATAAATATGCTCGATAGATTTTTAACTTTCTTATTACTATAAGGAAGCATTGCAATCTTCAACATTTTTTAGATCGTTATTTTAACGTAAATCGTTTAATTCAATAACTAGTCTAACATTATGAAATATTTAAAAATATTTTATTTTGTACTTTACTTGAAGAAGCTTAATTTAATAATGGATTTGTCATTGAAAAGCAATACAGTGTTAGTTCGATTTTTTAATCAAATAATATCCGTTATGTAGGTCAGTAAAATATGAAAAAAATGATTGACAAATATCAAAAATATTTGATATATGTATTTTTAAAATTCTCAATGTAGCATAATAAATTAATAAAAATATATGGCAACAATTATATATGTATATGACAAAAATATTACACTTCTATTCAGAGAGTGAGACGATGATACATGCATATATCTCATACATGCATCTAATAAATCAGGTAACACGCCATTGTATACACATAATTTCACATGCTTAGAAACATTTCCAATCCTTTATAACTATGCAACCAACACACACAGCATTCTCTCTTTCAATCACACACATCAACTCTCTCAATACTAGAAAATATAAAACCTAAATATTCAAATTGACCCACTTATCCGTCATATCACTAACTTTTTCCCCTATTTTATACTGGCAAGGTGTGGTTGAAGTATGAGAATAGATATATACATTTATGCACCCTAGCATAGATATGGTATATGTGTGTGTGTGTGTTCAACGGTTGAAGGTAAAATTATGAAACTTATGATTTGTATATATCACAAAAACCTGTTTTTGATAAGAATATTCAAACCGAAAATGCATGTTTACTCTAGTATAATGTTTTGCAGTTTTTGCAATAACTCAAAAACGGTTAAACAGAATAAAAATTAAAGATTTTAGTATTGCGTTTGAATTTTTTTTTAAAAGTACCGGTTACAAATAAATGGCTCTTGAATTTTGTTCTTATTTAGTTTATTTTTATATAAATCGTATCAACTCAAATAATTAGGAATTTGGCAAAATACGTAAGAAAAAATCCGGTAGATGCCATTACAGATATTTGTAAAAATATGTTACTTAAATTCCTTAAATTATACAGATATGAAATTATATAGGTATATTAAACGCAAAATAAATTTAAAACAATTTTGTATATTTATTTAATATTAATTGTATTTATTGACTAAATTTCATTATTACATATAAAATATTTTATAGCATAGTTATTTGATCTGATCTCAGATATCCAATCCACTAGTACTTAATGTGTTGCGTTAGAGTCTAGGGGAATGTAATTTTACCGACCGTTTGCCAGTTACTTTCACCTTTATTTTCCTTCAAGAAAATCCATCACAAAAACAACAAATTATGTACAGTTACGTTACGTAGTATTCATTTGCAATATGGTACGAATCAAATAATTCCTTAAGTAATGTGTTATAATTAACACGTTACCAATATACCGAATGGCGGAAAATTCAACTGCTGTATTTGCTGCGTAAGTAATATTTGATTTATTTGACATTCAAGTGTGCTAATCACTAAATTAAAAACTGTATTTCATATACTCACAGCGTTATATTACTGTAACAACGTGTACGAAAGCCACATACGAAAAAAATTATTTGGTTATTGCCACATTTAAAAATATTAATTGACAGATGACAACTTACAACTCAGAAATAAACTCTTTTAAATTGTTCTAAATAAAACTGTAATTAACGTAATTTAATTTTAGTAATTTTTACCTAATATATCGTAACCTTACCATCCCTAATCAAGCATAATATAACCTAGCCCAACCTTATTTATTCTATTAGACTGTTTGGTGCTTGTGATGACTGGGATATTGAATTTTAGTTGACCTTGAAATGGCTTTTGCCAGCTGATTCTGCGCGCGATTTCCAATTGTGGCATAGACGTACATTTATTTCGTTTCGCTATTATTTTGTTTTATTTATTTAAAATCAATATCGATCATGTTCGAAATAGTTATTTATTTTATTTTATATTTACCACAGTCAAATTTTAACTTAAAATGCTGTTATAAATCTTATTGCGTTATTTTAATTCAATTTTAAAAATCGTTCAAATCATACTGCATAATTTTTTAAGTGCATCGTAATATTATTATATAATAGATTAAAATTTTTTTTTTCTAAACACAGTACTTTATTTATCAAATTCATTGAAATTTTAATAATCTTTCATAATTCAACTCGATTCTTACATTCCGTAAAGCGGGTGATTTTGAATATAATTACTCGTAAATTTGTTTAGCGGTATTGCTTATTTAATTGGTGGAGTATCTTTAATTCTAAAATGCAGCATTATAGCTTAGTTTATCAACAATGAATATGTAAAATGAAAATGTCACTTATAACACCGACGAAAATTACAGAAAAATTAAATGTATCTCTAAACTTTGCCAAGAATCAATAGTAGGGTGATTAATATTAAATATCTGCTTTCTTATACGCATTTTGGTTAAATCACTAGAATTAAATTTTTTTTTTAATTTTTGAAAGTTTTTATACATTTTGAAAATGTTTGAGTCTATTTTGCTTTTTATGTTGAATAATTGATAAGCATAGTTGTTACGATATATGTAAAATAAATAATATATGAACAAATTTCAATAGCAATTTTTTTTGTAACCAGTACGTTTTTTGAAAAATATTTTCAAATAAAAGTTATTCGAAATATTAATCGCACATGTTCAATCAAATTTATTTTGCTGTAAGTAATTTTTTTACCGTTTTTGAGTAGCGAAACTGCAAAAAATGACAAGAGTAAACAAGCACATCAGGTTGGAATATTCTTTTCAAAAAATAGGAGTTTTTCTTCCTTGGCAACTATAAATCTTAAGTTTAAAGTTTTATCATTTTATCTTCAACCGTTTAGGCACACAATACACAAACACACGTTATTCCAGAAATAGTCAGACTCGATTCAGGGAAGGTCAAAAGATATAGGGTAAGGTTGGTCAAGTCGTACCAGTGCTTAAAT
This sequence comes from Nebria brevicollis, assembly GCA_944738965.1. Taxonomy (NCBI): domain Eukaryota; kingdom Metazoa; phylum Arthropoda; class Insecta; order Coleoptera; family Carabidae; genus Nebria; species Nebria brevicollis. Next base: position 12,278,574 of record OX122899.1, on the reverse strand, counting down.
CGTACCACTCGAGTTCTGAACGAACTGCGCAGACAACAGCGCATACAACCAAAAAGAAATATATATCTGCGTCAACCAAATGTTTTAAGTGTCATTTTCTGCTATAAAAGTGGTTCGATATAAGTCCTCTCATCAAGTTAGTTTATTTCAATTTTTTTATAATTTTCTGCATATGTTTGGAAGTTAATATTGCAAGTTAATTATTGATAAAATTATGTTTCTTATTAAATATAAATTCAGAAGAATATATATAATCGTTTGGTCGAAACGAGATTGTATTGATTTTATTCAATATTTGATTATGTTTATATTTAATGTTAACTTGTGCCGTGTCTTAAGTCGTACCCATATGAGATTCCTATATCGTACTGTAATGAAAATGTAAAAAATCCGACAAATAAAAGAAATGCACTAATTAATAAAAAGGAATAGTATTAAAAATTAAAAAGAAGAAAAGGTTTTGTTTTATTTGTGGAGTAGATCGAGAGGATACATGATAAATTGCTTGAAATGAAAATTATGTGCTCACGATTTTTGCGCTGTAGTTGATAAAAGATCAAAAAAAAAATATTAATGTGATGTTTAATTATGTATCTAATAAGCTGATTAATAAAAAATAAATTTTCATTCATTTGTTGCTTAATTTAATCCTTAGGTACGACTTAGGCTATAGGTGATACGACTTAGGAAACCGGTTTCTTTAGTCGTACCGATGTAACTTTTTACAGATTTAGTTTATTTTACGTGAAAGAATATAGATTTTTTATTTTCTTTATAATAAATAACTACTATATTAGTGCAGGTAGTGAACAACACATTTTATTTTTATTTATTTGATAAATCCTAGGTTTTATACGCTTTTTCCCTTATGGGGTACGACTTGAGCAACCTTACCCTATATCCGGTAAAATCTCGAGATCGAAATTGTTGATGATTACAATACTTATACTACGTATAAGAAAGTAAAAATCGTTAACATTTGTAACTTTATCCGTAGTTTCATTATATTTTATTAAAACCTGCATTGAACATGTTTGATTTAGTAAGATTTGTTTAATAAATTGTTTCAAACTCTTATTCCTCTATAACTCAAACATAAACATATGCAGCTACTACGACTAGCGTAATAATTATTTCAATCTGTACTTTTACTAATAATATAGAGCTAATTCAATCCATACTATCCTAGTCTAATCCAATATAGCCTTGCTAATCTAATCTTACATAACGTGAATTTTATATTTGCAAATATGTTATTTTACTATTTCCAAATTGAAATGGGAAATTTTCTCACCAGAAATTCATATTATATCGAAAAATCTTTTCTGGCAACAGAAATTCATTTGCAATTAGCAGATATTAATCTCTAGTATTTGTTGCCAGAAAATGATTTAGGAGTATTGCTAATTCATTATTGAACTTGTCGCATTTGAAAACGAATTTTGCGAATTAATTTTCTGGAACTAGAATCATATTTTGGTATCAGTAATTGCCATCTAGGAACCTGTAGTGCTACTGATCTACTATAGTAAACAAAAACTGCACCTTATATTTTTATAAGTGTGATAGTTTATTGTAAGTTTTTATTTAATTTCTTTCCAGTACCGATTCAAATGTTACTTAGAATATCGATATTTTTTTAAATTTAATTTAATACTAACTATTAGATGCAAGTAAATTTGGTATTAAAAGTTTATTTGTGTGTTACCATTCGTTTGCTGCTACCGGTCATTTTCTGGCAACACTGATAACGAATCAGTGTTCCCAGAAAAAGTAAACACACAAAATAGATTTCTTGTAACAAAAATAACATTTTTGGTTTACAGATTAAATTTATCTAATATATATTATTTGTATCGTCGACTCTATTCCACATCTGCAGATACTAGAACGTATTTCTTTTTGACTTAATATTCCTGTAAGTATTAATAATAATTTGTGCATTCGAATTTCGAATTTTATTAAGAAATATTGCATTCGTACAAGAAAAATACGGGTAATGTGAAAATTTAACGCGCGTGCTCTAAATACATACATAATTAACGAGTTTCTACTTATTCGTACAGGAATAAACATTATGTGTTATGGTATTTATTAAATTGCTTAATTAGTATTCGTAATGATTTGTTTTGTATATTTTGATTTAACGATAACGTGAATCATGTAGTATTTCATATATACATACATTGAAGCAGCGGCGAATTGTTTACTTTGAAAAACGTTATCGAAACTTTTATTATTACAGTAGACAGCAGTACGAACGCACGCAGTTTTGGATTAAGTCCAGAATGATCGAAATCGATTTCTTTTTTATTTGTGTCCTGACAACAATAGCGGCAAGTTACATTTTTTTGGGGCGAATTCGGTGTGTTAAATTATGGTAAGTTATTTTTACATTTTCTAACCAATATATTATTATCGTATTTGCTTAGTATTTAGTAACAATATTCTAAAGTTAAATATTGTAGCAAATGAACTTAAAATTTCGTTGAAAATAGATAAGATATCTATGTGATATCTCTGTACGAATTTTGTGTTTTAAACTAATGTAATATATACTTACCAAAATTTATTACGGAATCGTTAAAATGCCCCACATATAAAAAAATATATATATTCATAATTTATATAGTGAATTAGCATTTTTATATTTAGAATTTAAAGGACAAATTTTCATATTACTAATAAACATTTAGCCAGTCATATTCATAGAAAAAAAAATAGACTTGTAGAAGTAAAGTAGATTTAAATGATTAGTTCTTTAATAGAAAAATAAACCAGGTTTGAAATTTAAATTTGCCGGGAAATCAGTTGTTTTTTTAGGGATCAAACGGTGCAAATCACAAATCCATTAATTACTAAATAGTTTCATAGGTGACGTCACAAGTTCATTAAAAGTACCGGTTTAAACATGATTTAACATTAACGTTTTGATTAAGAATTTTTCGAAAATAATATTGTTATTTTCTTTTTATTTAAACAAGCTAAAACATTTAAAATAGTTCCTGCACGATTAAAACTGGTAACATTGTCGTTGTTTCATTCATCACCAGAATTTAATCTCAGTTAATTATACTTTATTTTGTATTATTGCTCATGTTCGCTTGTATCAGTTTAAAGAATAATTAAATCGTCTTTAATACATTCTTGCTGTGAATATGTTTCAGCAGAGGCGTTTTTTGATGCGCTGAGCTCGAGTAAACCGCGTTATGTTTATCTAAGCATTAGTTCTAAACATTCTAAACCTTGTAAAACATTTAATCTGTACAAATCAGTAATCACTATACTTTCGCGTATCATAAAAATGATGATGTACAAACAATTTGTCCATAGAACACATAAATTTGTTGAATTTTAACGTTTTATTTCGTTGATTGGGGCAAAATTCATTCGGAAAATGTATAATACATTTCTTATACATAACTATAGAAATATATTATAAATGAATATAGCTGCTTTTTTGTTTCCTGCATGCGTTAGTTCTTAATTTTTATCGCTAGAGTCGCGCATTTGTTTGAATCACAAATAAAATGCACCTAATTGCTTACTAAAACGTCATTCATATTTAGTCCAGCGTTTAAAAAATAATAATAATAACTGAGCTAAAAATTCCTTATTTTGATTCAGATATTAAAAGATTTTTAACAATTCATAATTCGTTAAATGCTAGGTAGTCTACTGCTCATGTTTGGTCAATTTTATCCACTCTTCAATTTGATTTGCAGTTTGCCAGTTTTGAAATGTTTAAAAATCCATTTTGAATTTGATCTAAATGGTAGAATAGAATTTAGACGAACAAGTGAATTATCACCAATACGATTTCATTTTGTATGTGGTCTTTGTACGATTCCGTATATTGTTTTAAGCTTTTGATATGTGTACTTTTTTTCGTTGTATTTTCTTGTTTAGATCTGCATTTAATATTCTATCTATGCCATTAACTTCTAAAGTTAATTACACTAGTATAATGCTTAGACTAATTAATAACTTATCATATTACAAATGATAAATCTATTCTAATTATTTCACAGCTAAATGACTTTTTCAGGCCTAACGCAAACAAGGCAGCAAATAGAACTACAATTAATATTAGATTTTAACCAATTTTATCTAAAATTCAGCAGTCTTAATTTTTAAAAATTATGTTCCTAGTATATTGCTCGAATTACCGAACATAGCGAGCAATTAAATATTGGTCATCGTATTACTCATCCCATATATAAATATTACAATGCATGATCATTGTCGGAATCCATTATATATTAATTATATACTTCATACGCGATTAAGTCACTAATGAAAATATATATTCATTATCATAAATAAATAAAATGAATATTGACATTGAGGAATTTACAAAATTACTTATTATATGAAAATAACTACAGTCGAACTTCGATAACTTGAATTTTTGATCATTCGAATAAAATCGGTGGGGAACAGCTAATATATTTGTATTATACAAAGTCTTGATAACTTGAACCTTCTTTGTTCGAGTTATCAAAGTTTGACTCTATTTAATTTATCCAGTTTTAGGAATTTGTTGTCGGCGAACAGAGAGGATTTATAGTAAATTACTGGTGTGACATATTTGTCTAATTGACCGACTTTTCATTGGAGGTTTTACAGATTGATTGTGCGATTCTGAGCAATCTTATAGACCAGTAAAAAAAATCTGTAAAAATTTTAATAGGAACAATCTGTATCAAATATAATTAATGTTTTCTATAAATTATGCATTATTGAACCGTAGGTCTGTTAAAAATGTACAGATTTAATAATGTGCTGCAGTTGGATCAATTTTTGAATGTTTAATGATAATTTATGGCCTTGAGCAATCATTACAATTGAGTTGTGACAGCGAGAGAGATGCAATGCTTCCCCTTCTCCAAATTCAAAACCGGGGTATAGCATTATGAGATATTAGCATTGTGTAAATGGCCGAAAAATGAAGTAATTGTGGTATGAGCTGAATTTCAGAGGTATAGCGGAAGAATTTTGCAAAACGTTGCATTGCCACCACACATGCCAAAGATGTATTTATGATATAGAATTACTTTTGGTTTTGTTAAGGGTCGAAATATAAACTTATTTACAAATGAAAATTTAAATATTTTACACTTCAGTTCAAACTAGCTGCTGTGAGCGCTGGTGGTGGTAATATCTCTAAGCTCAACCTGTCAAATCTGAGAGATATTATAACTTTTACTCAACGTAATGGACCGATAGCAACAAGAGATATTGTTTAATATTAAATTAAACAATATGGAACAAGAACAAAACAAAATTAATGAAATAAAAGATAAATTTTAAAACATATTCAAATTATAGAAAGTGACACATTGAGTTTCGAGATATAACCACCACATGCGCTCGCGGTAGAACACAAGTAAAAATATTTGAATTTTCATTTATAAATAACTTTTTATTTCGACGCTTAACAAAACCAAAAGTAATTCTATATCATAAACACATCCTTGGCATGTGTGGTGGCAATGCAACGTTTTGCAAAATTCTTCCGCTTTACCCTCTAAATTCAGCTCGTACCACAATTACTTCACTTTTCGACCATTTACGCAATGCTAATATCTCATATTGCTATACCCCGGTTTTGAAAAGTGGAGGGGGAAGCTAAAATATTTTCTTTTCAATTTCGCATCTCTATTCTTGACATGTTTCTGTCGGTAGACATTAATCATCTTTTTCACAGCCTAGCGTGGCTTACTTCAATGTGAGAGCAATTCTGAAAAAAAAAATCATCTATAGCTCAAATGTTAGGATGCAGTGTATGTTTTATATATATTGCCTTATGATTTCATCTTATCCGAATATAGTACCACTGTATCGAACCTCTATAAATGTGGCAACTATGTTGAAAAATCCCTGTCTTAGGTGTCTGCACTGCACCTAAGATTTGACCCGTTATATATTTAGGAATCATTTTACACCTCACCTATATTTTATTTTAAACATACATACATACCATCATGTATATTCCCATTAAATGGGGTGGCAGAATACTCTTTACATTGTCACATCTTGACAATTTAACCTTGCACACGTTTTTCACTTCAATCAATTTTTGATACACGCTCTTGTATTCCGCTGGTTCACAACTTTTTTTAATGTTATATATATATCGCAAATTTCGACCGCTATTATATTTTTTGTTATTCAACCAAAAAATTATACCACATTAATAATAAAACCAGCAATTTACTATGTAATGCGTTTTTTGGTGTCCAAATTAGTAAAAATAAAAATTTATCAGTGTTACCATTTTAGATATATTTTCATCAGAAATATCTCCACATATTTATATAAAACTGGTTGAATTCCGTAAATCAACTGCGAATTACGAGTTACACATGTCTAACGGTTGTTTTTATTTTTTTTATCAATTTACGCGTGTGCGTTAGTATAGCTACTAATAACGGAAATATTTATTAATGAATAAACATTTCAGTAGTTTATCACGGAATTTGTTAGTACATATTGATTACGTTTTGAGTTTTAGGGTTCATTTAAAAAATTTTTTTATATATGTTTATAAAATTAGTATTATTGTATACAAACCAAAATAAATTAAACAAATGCGTCAACAATTTTCAGGTAGTATTGATTTATTTTTAATTAATTTATATGAATATTTCGAAAATAATTTTAAAACACACGCAAATATCATTTTTATTATACTAATTACGTTTTTTTTCAATTACATATTGATGTTTGAGTAGCAAAATTGATTTATTACGTAAATGCTTCTGCAAATGTAAAATGACACCATTTACGCAACAATGACTTTGGATTGTTATACTTTATGACGTAAACACACGTCATAAATTAAATTTTGTGCTGATTTATTCAATTATCAATTTTCGCTAAGAAATCTTAATACTATATGTTTAAATATTTAAAAAAAAAACGTACATACTTACATGCACATATAAGTACATAAACTCACACATGTACATACTTATACAGACATATACATATGAGTGCCGCCACTCACTCGTATTTTTTAACTAAAATCTCCTTTATTTGTAATTACTTAACTACCTTTATGATTTAGTAAAGCAATAAATTTATTTAGTTGAAAATATCATCGACATTTGTATATTTAATCAAAAAGATCTCTACTTTCAAATTGTAAAGATTGATCAATGTAAATATTTCATATTTAGAGTAATATTTAAAAATAAATGACGGTGTTACTATATTTTTTTTTGTCTTATCAATTTAGAAGATCGTATTAGGTTGTAAAGTTTTTGTTACTCTGCATTGGTGCTATATGGCATGGCGCTATGCATGTCCATAAAACCGTTTTATTTTAATTTTTTATTATTGGTATTATTAGTATAGATGTTATATTTTCAGACACTTAATACTAATAAAATAAAACCATCATTTTTATATGCTGTGTATCATTAACACAATATTTTCAGGAATAAATATAAATCGACCCTTTTAAATCCTTATAGATGTGAGACAGTTTTGCAAGTACAGCCATCGCAGTTTTCAATTTTATCACTTGCAAATTGGAAATATCGCGGCGAAGGCAATGAATATTTGGCGATTTCGGTGCCGGAAAAACGGCAAATTTTACGGTTGCGAAAATCACCGTGTCCCGTAGGTTTAATAGCAAACGTTCAAGATTGGATTTGCGAGAATTATAGTACAAATACGCATGTCGAGTCAATCGCTATGCAGTTCGAAAAACTAAACTTGGAATACTACAAAGTTTTAATGTCATTGCTGGGTCAATGCTTTGTACAATCTGCCGAAGATATTCAGTTGCTACAAACTGAAGTGAAGAAAATAAACACAATTATCTCATCAAATAGACCAGGTTTGTCTTTATGAATTTTCGATTGAGTAATGGTTTTATATATTTTTGATAATTGTTTCAGATTACAGGAAAAAGAAGCGTATCGGTTATTCATGTGGATCGTTATTAACTGATTATGCTTACTTGCCAGTTGAATGGGAAGCGCAATTCATTGGACCAACATTCGCTGTTGAGGTGAAACCAAAACAAGGATGGATAGCACCAAATGATAGAATCTATCCGTTGTGTACTTTTTGTCACAACCAATATATAAAAGTATATTATATCCATAAAAAAAGACTTACAATTAAATAAAGTACTATAAGTAGTACTACATAGTTAGTCCTGTTTTAAACTGAAACTAATACAGACAGTTTGAATTTGAACTGATTAATTTGAATTGAATATCAAAATTCTATTTTATTTATAATATACATCTTATTACTAAAATTATGTTTAGCGTTGTTAAGAGGTTAGGCAACCCTAGCGATTTCAAGATTTTTTTGCTTAATCTATTCTTTAATATCTTGAAAATAATATGCTAACGTTTTATGCCCCGGAAAACCCTAAAAGAGTCTGAATTTCGAATATGGGCCGTACGCAATAACGCTACAGCTTTCCTACGTAAAACTTTAGACGCGTTTTTTTTCGAAACAACATTTTTCAAGTTGGTCGCACCGATAACTCGGACAAATCTTTACCGATTAACTTGAAAATTTAACTGTATATTTAAAACTACTTTCCTCATGGAAGTACGTAGGATTTTTTAATTGTTGTTTAATTTTTCATGGTTCAATTTTTATTAGCAATTTTTGGGCGATTTTCGACAGTTTTTTTTTTTTTAAAGCACGCCATTTCTGCAAAATCATTATAAGAAAAAAATCCTACGTACTTCTTCAGCCGTTCGTATATAAAATCGAAATTTGTTTAGTTCCTAATTCTGAAAAAAAAAGGTGTCACTGGGAAAATGCTGGGAAGTCTCCAGTTTGTTCCTCAGAGCTCGTAAAAAATTTAAAAGCTCTGCTCAGTATGCATATAATAAAGTCCTTTTTTCCAAATTTTGATTTATTGTATAGTTTTGCTAGAAAAAATTCAAAAAATTTGCCTATTTTTTCCGCGTCTAGGGTAGCCTAACCCCTTAAACTAAAGAAATTTTCAATGAACTATTTATGGCTTTGGGGGACTAGTTTTCCAATAGTTTGTTTAAATTGTTTTCTATAAATTTGAATGAAGCATTTTTATATTTTTCAGCTTCAAAATGGTGAAACTTCAAATATAAGCGATTATTGTCCAATGGATCTTTATTCTGGGTTAGTTATTGGATGAAATGGAAATGAAATGAATGTTATTTCTGTGATTTGAATTTATTTTGAATAGAAACCCAACGAGAATGAAATACGCGGTCAAATGTTTGTTGAATTCACCGCAAAACAATGTCAAAATATTTGAAGATGGCGTTTTAGTTTATGGTGAAGGATCTACAAAAGAAGTAGATGCAGTTTTGGCACGTTTGTTCAAAAAACCGGTGAAACAATCCATCGAAAAGTAAGTGCTAACATTTTAATAATCACCTAATTCTCAACATTTTTCAAAATGCTTACGATTTATTCTTAAGACACGTAATTTTTTAATCAGTTCAATCGACTTTTCTGCCTTTATATCTTCATGCATTTTATTCGTGCTCACAAAACTTTTCATTTGTTTGCTTTAAATTTGTCTAACACCATATTATAATTTGCATAAATGAATTACCATATGCTCTGTGGTTTTACATTTACATACATGAATATTGTTCTGTCTCGTTTCGGAAACACAGCAAATAAATCCAAGTTTCCTTGTAGACTTATATAGCAAATGTTGAACAATTCAATAATATAATATGTTACAAAACTATCGGCAATGTCTTCCATTGAATTTTCTTACACGAAAATTTTCATGATTACTTATACTTCGTATAAGAAAGTAAAAATATACATTGTCGAAAAAGTCGTTCGTATAAATAAATACGTAATCACATGTGAACTCAAATAGTATCGTAAAATTAATTTTTAATCATAAAAAGGCGTTCGCTACGCAACAATTTTATTAACCAATTTTATTTCAGCTTAGATGAATTTTCTGCGCTCGTAACATCAGCACTATTAGCTGATTTACGCCAAGTCAACAATTCACATAACTGTACAAAAACACATTCGTTAAACAATAAAACAAATGGTTTCGCCAACACCAAATTGCAAATAAAAAAATGTAACCTAAATCGCGAATCATTACCCTCAGGTTGTGTATTAAATCAAATTTTAAGTCTACAAGAATTAGATCAATGGGGTGCGAATACTGTAGCGTCATTGCTAGAAAAACAGCAATCCAAACAAACCGACAATATATATGGTCATACGTTATCGGTTGTACAAAGAGCCCGAAGTTTGGAACAGAATATAGATTGTGCCCAATGCTTTTTCAGTACTCATCAAATAAACAACAATAATAATATATGCAATTTTGAAGATAATTTAGAGCTTGTTGTGCAACAGTATTTAATGGCTGCCATTGCAAAAGATTGTTCTCTTATGCTAACGTTTAGAAAAGTCACTAACGCAATCGGAAATATTCCTAAATCAAATGTTATTATATACAATAACTGTTGTTACGCATTTCGTGTGGGTGTTTTTGATTTGTACCCAAAACCTGCAAGTTGCATCAATAAACATGTTCGCAAACGAGATCGTTTTAGGGAAACTTACAAATGCATTTTAAATGGAAATTATAATAAGCTAAAATCGTAACGAAACATTTTATTATTTGTACATTTTATTTTATGGTTTTACATATTTTTACACCTTATTGCGCATGTCACACTATCTTTCTTTTGAAGAACTATTGTACGTTTTGGAAGAAGTTACAACATATTTACCTATTAGCGTTTATATAAGCTCCTAAATACATTACTAATCTAACAAAGTTTCGAATGCCACATTTTTATTCTTTCGATATTTGTTACTTTGGTTGATCCTAAAGTAATGTTTTGGTGATGAAAATACTAAATAAATCATGAATTTATTCTTGTCTATTGTGAACGTAGCTGTGGGCAATGTTATACATTCAATTTGTTTCTTATTTTTTTTCCCAAACGTACAATTGATGTTTACGAAAATTAACTTCTCAGTTATTAATCAATTGCCATTAATATTTAGTATGTGTGATATGGCATTTATTTACCTGAAATGTGTGAATGTAAAGAACTGCTTTTCGTAAACAATCGTCTTCAATCGCATGATAATGTAACTTTGTTATTTTGATGTTATCTTGATGGAGTTCTCGTAATCAAGTACTGAACGGCTCCCACGAAAAAGTAGTATAAGTCAATCAAGCCTTCAAATAGTATTAAATAGATAATTAATACTCTAAATAGATATTTAGATTTAAATCAAGAATTTTGTAAATAAGTTGTCAACTATACTAGAATATTTTAAAGGCTTCATAAAGGTATAATAAGTAATTGAAACTCCAAGCAAATAATTTCAATTGACGAAAGCAGTGGATATGTCACTACCGGCCCGAGAAATAGAAATGTACACAATCAACGCTGAGAGATTTGTTATTATTATGGGGAGAAAAGGGGGCGCGTTTATTTTGAGACATAACGCTTAAATGTGGGGCTTAATCAAATAAAAAATATATCCGTTAGTGGCAATTGAATAAGCTTAATAATATTGTGTGTGAACACTTAATGAAGCAATATTTTCAAATTGAAATAACATTTTTTTATGTGTCATGAATTTTTGCATTTGAGATGATTGAAACTGCGTTCGTTTGGTCTCGTATTTTTACACTTTCTTTTGTGTTGTTAATAAATAAATAAAAACAACACAACACAATGAAAAACAAATACAAAAATGCAACGATACCAAATAAACGCATCCATGGCACACTTAAAATAAAATGTAATCTCAATTTGAAAAAATTGCGCATAATTTCATACAATAAATGCTCCGACGATTCTCGCAATAAGAATAACATCTCTTAACGTTGTCTGTGTATATTTCTCTATTCCCATGCTGTTTTTTTTTCGGGTAGTGACGTACCCACATTTTTCGTCTATTATTATTTTTAAAAAAATGCTACAAGTAAAATGGAGCATAATATGCAATAAATTCGAATTAAGTTTGTGTAATTCAATGTCAATACGTAAGAGAAGCGCACAACATTTGATTTGAATGTAGTCAATTTCAAGACTACATTCTTAGTAGATACTTAGGTAAAAAAAAACGTACACGTAAACTCTACTACTAAAAGATTACTGTACAGTCTAACTGTCTGAACATAACTCCAGTTCCTTAATATTTGTTAACAATAACATGTAATTATTGGGATATATATTGCCTGAAAAATATTAGTACTTTAGCTAATTTAAATAATTATATATCCCTGAATGTGTCCTTAGAACGTCGCCATAAAATATCAACTAATTTCCTTACCCATACAATGCTTATTTACTTTAGTTAATAATATTGGAACGAAAAAATGATTGCAAATTGTATGCTTGTTTACATATTCTTTGTATTGCACTGCCCTTGCTTCCAAGGATGGATTTTAAGCGAGATTTGAAATACAACGTTTTTCTTTAATTTTAAATTAATAAGTCCTATGTTTAGAAATTATGATTTGTACGATATTTATGGAACTTATATGCTTATACCAAAAGATAACACAAATACACAATTTTTAAAATTGGACAATATTGAAACGTAATAATTTTAATTTAATTTTAAGAAAAATCGAGTTTTGTGTCAATTTTAATCATGTTATATTATTTTAGTTTGTAACAAATTATTCTGTATTTACTTGAAATTATATGAAAAATCATGTTATTCGAAATAAATCGTGTCCGTAAAGCCTATACATATTTTGCGAAATAAAATGTCATTGTTATGAAAAAATATATTATTTTTCATTTACCTAACAATATTAGTGATATTTATTATGTGATTTATATACGATTTTTACTTTCTTATACGCAGTATAAGTGAGTATTGTAATCATGAAAAATTTCGATCTCGAGATTTTGACGAAAATATACGTTTTGACCTTCCCTGAATCGATTCCGACTATTTTCGGAATAACGTCCGTCAGTGTGTGTGTGTATGTATGTGTGAGCGTTCTACAGCCTATTGAAAATTCTTAAACTTTAAACTTAAGATTTGTAGATGCTTGGCAAGAAAATCTCCTATTTTGTAAAAAAATATTCGAACCGAAACTGCCTATTTGCTTTAGTCATTTTTTGGAGTTTCTGCAATTACTCAAACATGGTTGCACAATAAAAATTATGGATTTTAAGATTATGTACAACCTTTATTTGCAATTTTTTTTGAAAAAAGGTACCGGAAACAAAATAGCTCTTGAAATTGGTTCTAATTATAATTATTTTCACATAAATCGTATAAACTGTGCCTGTCCCATTGTTTAACAGAATAAAAATATATATTCTTAGAAATATATTTAGTGAAAAAGGGTTCCAAAGCTTACAATTAGTAAAATATTTTTAATTAGAAAAATAATAAAAAGATGATATGATCTAACCAAAGTGCGATAAAAATATCCAGTGCAAGTCACTGCAAATGTTTGTACTTGTTTCTACGTTCCGCACGTTATATTAGGAAGTTAAATAAATACATACATACATATCATCACGCCTAATCCCATCAAATGGGGTGGCAGAAAACCTTTAAGGTTCTTAAAATATTTACATACTTTCACATCTTTACAATCTTGCGCCATTCGATTCTATCCTTACAAACTTCTATCGCTTCATTCAAACTCTTTAAATTATTCATAGATGTCCTTCTATTCCTCTTGCTCGCAACTTGTCTTTCACGCAGCTCATTCTCAATCATGTTTCTCCATTTACTCCTAGGACGGCCTCGCATTCTCACACCATGCTTCTCTCTCATTTAATTCTTTTTCATTAATCTTCCATTCGATATTCTTTCGATATGGCTATACCATCTCATTTGACTCGCACCTATTCTACGTACGACATTTTTTACGACATCGCAATGCTCAAACACCCATGTATTCCGTTTTATGTCTCTTCTCGATACACCACAAGTACCTCTAAAAAATTTCATTTCCACAGCAGTCACACGCTTTTTATGCCTAGTTTGCCAAACCCAACATTCACTACCACACATCAACGATGACACAAGTACACCATTGTGCACGCATAATCTTGCATCCTTAGAAATCTTAAAATTTCTCGCAAGCATTCCTAACGCTCCTAAGATCTTACATCCAGCAGACTCTTCTCTCAATCATGCTTTCCATCACTAGAGAATAAGTACCCCAAATAAACAAACTCTGTAATTTGCTTTAGTTGATGTCCATTTACCACAATATTACACACTGTCCCACATTCTTAGTTTTAAATTTATTTATGTAAAGAAAAAGAACTATTTGGCGATAAATGTGAATTATTACTTCAGTTTTTAAAACAGGTTTCATTAACATTCTAGGTAAATGTGTGCTAGCTTCAAATAGTACACCACTGGTCTCTGCAATATTTGTATTTGGTGCTACTGATACCTAAGTATGTAAACACGCATTACATTAGGCTTGGGATTGAGGATGATCAGAAGAGAGAAATAGAAATATTGCCCATTTAAATTTCAGAAGGAATTTGGAATACAGCAGAAAGGTAACTAATTTGGAATAAAAATCTTAATATGAATATTTATTTTTAAATCTATTTATTGATTTGTGTAAATTTGATTTGAAAATAACTTATCAATCATAAATATATATATATAGAAAAATATTAAAGTTTGTTAGTAAAGATGTTTATATATATATTTGCTACCGCCGTAAAATCACATTGGTCTTTAAAATACCACAGAAACAATCGAATCTGTAATCGGTTGTGTTTTTAATCATCATTTGTTATTTTGTGAAGACGAAATGTGAGCGCGTTACGTCTTTGATATGTTCCATATGACTAAAGGTAAATTTCTTTATGAGCTGAATTAATAAATATTTGTAAGTAGCAGTTCTTTAAGAATATGTTAACTTAGTTTACATTTCATTGGGGCACAACCATCACAAAATTAGTCACTAAGGTTCGCAGCTAAACAACAGAAAATGAAATACTAATACTCGATCTAAACAGATCGTTGATTGCCTCAGTAAGGCCCTATTGTAGCTGTTTCGATTTGATATCTATATTAAAGTACCATTGCGCATTAAATATATTCGGAAAGTAAATAAACACTGAAGATCAAGCGGCGCTTCTGTTATTTCATCAACTGCACAATGGCAATATAGTTGGAGCTATTATCGTTTGATGATAAGTACAAATAAGTGTTTACGATCAAAAAACGAGTTTTAGATGTTATATTTTAATTAAGATAAGATACTATTATTGATTAAGGAATTTTATTCGAGATAATCTAAGAAAATATGCTGTTTGTTTGATTTGTTTGCAAATCAGCTATTTATCCCGAATTGATTACGTTCCTTCACCATATTTCGCGTTTTATAAGTAACATTCGCAAGTATACATAATGTTTCGAACTTTTCAATCAACTTTTTGTCCTATAACTTATAATATATTCATAGAAACACTTGTTACAAATTATAACTGAAACTAAATAATGTTACTAAAGGTGATAGAACGGCAATATGCAACGTTTAGAACGAATAATACAAATTATCTTTCAAGTGGGCGCAGGAACCTCGTCCAACATAAATTTTTCAGCAATTAAATTTCTTTTCTTTACTGCCGCTTCCGAGACAATTTGGTCATCTGTAACACAACCTGTTGTGCTATTATTTATGACTTCTTCTAGCCATTCTTCGGGATAGTGATCCTGGAATTCTTCACAAATATTGTTTAATATGATGCAAGTTCGTGTGACCACTTTAATACGCTGCACATTTAAGTCTGATTTTTTAAGTAATAGACGCCATCTTCCCTTCAATCGTCTAAAAGCGTTTTCCACACTCGTCCGCGCACTGCTTAAGCGTTTATTGTAGTTTATTTCAGATAACGACATTGATTCGGTGGACGGATATGGTTTCATGAGCCATGGCAATAGTGGAAATGCGTCAGCGCCAATAAGGTGCATGTCTGTTCCAGCATTCTCAAGTTCTTTTACCAGAGAGCTTTCTTTAAAGACAGTCGCATCATCGCAGCGGCCTGGCTTACCAATGTTTAGATACCTGCAAAAAAATTCAAATATGTTGCCTAATTTCAAAAATCTACAGTGTCTTGTACTGGACTTTCTTATACGTCGTAGGTATATTTATTAGTTGATACAATTTATAAAATAAGTCATATTAATAAAAAAAAAATTCTTGAAACTGGTATATTTTTTGAAGAAAATTGGCAAACAAAAATAATAGTGCTAAATATTAATATCTTTCATTTACATTGGGACTATTTTTACCATAAGTGTAATCGTTTCAGAGATATTCCAGAAACGGTAAAAATAACTTCCGGTTTGAATATTCATTTGAAAAAAAGGTTTTCTTGCAAGCAATATACAAATATTTAGTTTAAAGTGTCATAGTTATAATATTGGCTGTAAAATGTTCAACATACACTGGCAAGAAATAAAAAAAATTGTAGAAAACATATTTACATGAATTTATAGTCGGAATCAACGATAGCAAGTATATGAAACGAATAAAATGATTTAATGTTGTAGTAATCTTCTGGAAAATTAGCGGGCGAATTTATTGGTATGTGCGTGCCATCCATAGCACCAAAACAATCTGGGAAGGACCATTTACTATCAAATTTGTTGGCAATTTCACGTTTCTGTGCTTCTGTACGAGGAAATTTAACTGTTTTGCTATATAGAGCATCGTTTAGCGAATCACAAAATTCATATATCAAAAAACCAATGGTGCTTTTTCCTACACCAAAGAGACTGGCAACTGTCGAAAAATCAGCATTCCCTTTTAAATAAGTTAAGGATATCGCTATTCTTTTCGGCACTGGAATTGCTTTTCTCATAGTTGTCTCAGTTTTTTTCAAATATGGATGCAACCGTTCACATAAAAATTTAAATGTTTTCCTAGACACACGGAAATTATTCTGAAATTGAGCTTCGTCGTATTCTAGGACAGTCACATTCCAGAAATTATCGTGGTCATTTAATTGTAACTCCGGCAGAACCCAACACGATCGTTTAGAACTTTTACGTTGTTGTCGACGATAATGTGCTAAGCAAAATCTACGAATATAAGAACACATATTGAACATATCACAATCTGTTAATCATTATTGCATTTACCTGCGTATTTTCATATCATTCTGAATATTCGCCAATTCTTCCGATATGATTTTACGTTTTAGACGATTTCTTCGTTTTGTTTGTATATATGGTATTGTACCAACCAGATTTACCATACGAATTAATGTATTATTGTCATTAAATAAATTATTCATTTTATGTGTTTTGAAAATCTGTCAAAATTTAGTTCAAACCAAAAACAGCGAGTTAGTTCAATTCTAGGGATATTTATTTTTTATTTTGTCCCCACGTCACTTGCACGCGTGGTACTCAGTAGTACCGCGCAACACAAACATTATCTTGATCAGGAATAGAATGCTTATTTAAATGACATAAACCCTATAGACACATATTCGCGTTTTGAGCGTCAATATAATTCTAAATAAATAATAAAGCGGAAATGAGAAAATAATTTGTGGATAGTTGGGATCATTTTGATTTGGCTAATTTTAACAAAATCGTTGATAATGAGCAAATTACTTTACAAGTCATTTGTACCCCTGAGAACAGTCTTTCTTATATGAAAAATTTTTTTAAATTGAAAACTGTTTTGTATTAATAGCATGTATCCATTATGGGAGAAAATAATGGTTTAAAGGCGTCTTAATTTCAACGTTCTTGTATTTCGAAAGAATACAATAGAACATTGTGAAATTAAGACGTCTTTAATCCTTTATTTTCTCCCTTTCGAAACTCTCCACAACTGAGTTAACCCACAATTAAATTATGTATACTTTATATATACTTATTATAAAATGGACTCAAATAAATTGTTATATCTAAACTACAGATTTATTATTTTGATCAATAATTTATAAAAGCAATTTAATATTATTTATTGAATTGCAAATATAAATGTCATGCAACTAGTTTTACAAGCACGTAACTAACATATATGGCAGTTGGGGCTGAGAAACAGATAATTGAGTTAATGTAAAATAAATTTGTAATTAATATGGCCCTGTTATGAATACGTATCTACCATATGCTTTATAATATATTGTATGTTTACTGTGAATAAAATATTCAATAAATAAAACTAGGACATAAATGATTAAAATTAATGGTAATACGAGATTGTAATATTAGAAACAAATCAACATATTTAATATACTAGCGCTAGTGCCACCTCACTTATAAAATATCTGTACGGGTCCGCACTGGACTTTCTTACACGTAGATTTATTCTTTTTGAATTGGAATAAGGATACTAAAATACAAATGATGAAAAATGCAAACATTGTGTTATGCTTGCGTTGTCCCGTTACCAATCTGTGTGAAACGTGTGTATGCGCGTTGGGCACCCTCGGCTTTCTACGCACTTTTCGACGCGTACGGCATTTACGTGTGTAAAATTCCGAAATCTAATATTTAACTGAAATAATATTTAATATGCATATTCACGCAGTGGTATTTACAGCAATTTTAAGTAATTTGTAATTAAAAGAAGGAACCACTTTTTATTTTTTATTTGTGATGATTGACAGCTTCATTGATCAATGATGAAAATTCCATATACATATGTATATACTGAAATTATTTATACAATTAATAAAAAAAATTATTGTTACAGTAAAATGACACTAATTCGGCAGTAGATAAAACACCAAGTGCCGGATTAGTGAAATGTATACACATATAAAAAATCAGTTATATTTAATGAGTAGTAATATAATATGTAGATATTGTTTATAAAATTAATATCTAATCTCTTCACACTCGGGGTCTTGTTTATAAACTTGTCCACCTGATTTACGCAGAAGCATGACGTCTTCTGTTGATACGCAATCTTCCTCTGCTCAAGTGTCAGTTTACCAAGTTTTAGTTTCTACTCAAGTAGCTGGAACTAAAGCTTGGTAAACCTAATTCTGGTTTTATTGTAATGGAAATCTCTATAGGAGAGTTAGCCTCAACTATATCTAGAGTCTCTTCATTACTCATATTATATAACATTTGTCATAATTTGAATATGATCTTGAGCAGATCTCGTAAGTAACTTCTTTGATGCTTACTTCATAGCATCTACCTCTGACACAAGATTGGCACTGCAATTGGTATCAAGTTTTACTTATCACAAACATCACGTTCTCATTGGTCTTGGGATACGTTCATGGTAAGCCATAATTTATTCCACTCGGAGGAACTGAGTTCCAAGTATCATCAAGACAGAAAACAACATATTTCAAGGAATGTTCCTTCAAACAGTGTTTGAATTCTGTAAAATGTGAAGAGGTAGATTTATTTTAATATCGAGACCACCATTTTTATCGCATGGGTTGTACAATTTAGTAGTACAGGCGATAGCCTGTATCATATCATCTCTAGCTTTTAAGTCCTTATCTTTGAGCTAGCCAGGTGCATTATAGAATAAAACTAATAGCGTTTTAATTAAATTGCTTCATTTCTTAAATGTTCAAACAATAGGCACAAAATCTTCATGAAATCTTTAGCTGAATACTTGCATATTTTTATTCCTGGCTTGAAACTATTGTTTTATTTGGCAATAAAATTTAAAATAGGTCACTTTTATCGTCGTTATATACTTGCCTGGTAAGAAATACCAGTACTTAAATTATGTCTTTAAACTCTTGTACAAACGGTTCCACATCACTAAAAAATGTCACCCCAAACAATAAGCTCTTCTTTAAAAATTTCCAGCCATCCATCATTTTCGCGAAGTTTTTTTAAGTAAATATCTTTCGCAAAATATCCCCAGAAAGTGGCGTATGTTTTGTTCGTTCTTGTCTTATCTTAAGAAACTTACCATACCTTACCGTCTTTCTTTTTCCCCTCTCCATTTTCCATTGTCTTCACATGCTCCACAATTTGAAATCGTATTATCTTGAGGTCATGTAGGGTAGCACAGTTTACTCATATTTTTCACCACTATCTGACTTCGTTAACACTTCCATCTTTTCTTGCAATGACAAAGTCTTATGTTTGCTTTTGTTACTCGACATTTAAAAATGTTATAATCAATGCGCGACAGAGTTTCTCAATACGTTAAAGATATCGCGCACGCGTGCTCACCAACCTACACGCACCCTCACTGAAGTAGTGTCGGCTTATTGGACGTGCGGGACCTTTAGAGAGCTAGATTAGTGAGATTCTATTGTATTTCTACAATGTTTTCCATTTGTATTTTATTATATTTTCATAGTCTATATATTTTTGTTGATAATATGCAGTATAATTAAGAAACATCATACTTCAAGCTAATTCTAAATTCTCGAATTCCATAGCAGTTTTATTTGCTTCTATTTTTACTTTGTATTTCTTTGCTTCTTTAAGTATCCCGTATATTGATGTAAAAAAAATTACGGGTGAGTGGCACCACTCAATATTGAAGATATTTAAACATCAGGGTTAGCATGTATGACACCGAAAATACATACACATGTATGCATTTTCAGTGCCGTATATACTGGATTCAATTACTTAAATTGATATAGTTATGCATATTTGTCGCTTATTTTCTCCTAAAAGTTTTCAAAATTTTATTGTCGCTACCGTCGTTTATGGTACGATATCTTATTTTCTATTTATGTTCACCAAATTGTATTTAACTCAAGAGGAAATTGTGCACGATGATTTGGAAATCGTAATTTTCTGCTTGCATTGCGAGAGCGCAGTCATAAATTCTTGTTGACATTGAAATCACTTCCGCTAGATTCAGTGTGCGTTTCCAAATATGGAAACAAATGTAAATGAAGCGCATAGCGGCTTTGTCATTATTTAGTTTTATAAGACTTATTTTAAATAGATTTCTTTGTTCGAGAAAGGTTTACTGTAGTCAAATTTTAATTATACTGGCACATTGTGATTTAATAAATAAAAACAAATCTAAATGGCGTTCAATATTGCGTTAGATAAAAATCAATAAGCCTGTAAAAAAGTAGAATAAGTCTGTATTCGAGAAAATATCATTGCGTCTTTAAAATGTCAATAAAAACGTTTCGAATCATTTTTAAGTGCATCATTATAATACACTGAAATTTATTTATATACGCAGTTACTGAAATTCAAATAGAATTTAAATTCCGAATAAATTAGGTATTAGGCTCAAATCTAGATATATAATTCTACTAAATTGAGTATACTTGATAAAATATGCCATGTGCTATACGCAATAATTTAAAACTTATTTAATACTGCAGAGAATATATATTTTTTTCAAACAGTTTATTCGAATCATATGTATTTGTTCATTTTCCGACGATGCTTAAAGTATTTTGTTGAGAAAATTAAATGTATTTGAGGTAGATTTTCTTTGAATAACGACACGTAGCCGCTCCATTTTGTATGAAACTATAATAATCAATATTTATAGCTAATAATGTTTACAAGCAAAAACATTATGAATTCCACCATCTGGAAACCGCATCAAAACAGCTGTAGAGCGAAATGGGGCGAAACTTGCGCAGATTACAGGAAATAGAACTGCTAGAAGACGAATACTAATTTTTAATATAACATTAAATTTGTTTTTATTTTCCAAGCAAACTGTTACACTTTCACCACCAATACTGATGATACTCTTGATATATAATTACTTTCTTATACGAAATAATAAGTAAGTATTGTAATCATAAACAAATTCGATCTCGAAATATACTCTTTGACCTTCCCTGAATCAAAACTGACTATTTTTGGAATGAGAGTGCGCGAGCGCGTGGCTGTGTGTGTATATTTGTGACTGCCCTACGGCTTAAAAGGTAAATGTTTACTCTTGTCAATTTTGTTTTTTCTCCAATAAATCAAAAATGGTTGCAGTTACAGCAAAAACAGTAAGAATAAAAATTAGAGATATTTATATATTTCGTTCAAAAAGAATACCGGTAACAAAGTAATCGTAATTGCGAATGAAAATTTGAATTATCTAAACAAAATGCCTATAGAAGAAAGTTCAGTGCAATCTATCGCGGATATTTTACACTCAATAAATAGAAATATATTCAATTTTAAAATATCTCATTTTTACCTACATACAAATACTGATAGATAAATCTGTAAATATCTTAATATCTGTACATTTTATAGCATATGTGAATAAATCTAGAATGATGTAATTTAATAAATTCTACATATGTTTGTTTTGTAACTCAATTAAAATAGTTTAAATGCCTTAAAATGTTTACTGTTTATACTTACGGAATTACAGATTTGCACCATAAATGGGTCGCACCTTAATTATGTTATGCATAGACATGAATCCACTTGTACAAACATCCTGTATCATAAAACATAAACCTAAATCTATGACACAACAAATCGCGTAACTATACATTAATAACCATATTCATAGACAACATAAATTAGTACTTTTGTTTTAATTCATGAATAGATCCACAAGTATATTTATTGCAGTGTGTAGTCCTGATTTAAAGTAAATCCCTCGATTAAAAATAATTTCGCCAAAGTCCATGTGGAGACTAACTTTAGGATCATCCCGAAAAAAATATAATTGCTTTAAAATAGAAATGTATATATAAAAGGCGACGTCAGGCCCACAGATCTCAATGGCTCTTATAGCTACGACACTAGTGATGGTGACGACTGTAAAACTAACCTACCACTTAATATATAAATAATAAAAACTATTTTTAATATTCTTTATTAGTTATTGTGTTCATTTTTATAATATATGTCAAAGTCAATGGCTTATATTTATATCTAGATATGATTGATTTTATTGGAAATGTTTTTGTGGTCGATAAAACAGAAGTAAAGCTGGTTTTGTCAGTATACGAATATTTATATGTGCATTACTTAATAATTATTAGATCATAACAAAAATGTATTTATTATTAGTATTGGATGTGCAATTTATCAATATGTTGTAAATTTGTGTTGTAATTATTAAACAAATATAGTCAAAAATAAAAATAATTATGTTACACATTTTTATATTCAATTAACTGTAATAGGTATGTATTGCTTTTACTTATTTATGTTTTTAATCCAGACTAACCATATTTCCGGTAATGTCCGGGGGAGTTATAGAGTCTAATAAACTTCAGCAAATATTTATGTTATTTCGATTAAGTATGTATAGCAGGTTGCAGTAGTATTCATACGCGCCAAATGATGCTAAATATTTTAAAGTAAAATCTCTTTAATTGCCTTATATTATAATTCTTTTTGTGTACGCGTAATTACAATATTTGTCCTTTACATCATTGAGCATTAATCGTTTATGATTATTATTTTATCGGTAAATGTTTGCAAAAGAACAAATTCAGACTACAAAGCAAAAGTATTCGTACATTGATATGAATAATTAAATAACAATATAATTATATATTCAAATTTATTATTAAAATATTGTTGGGTACCCTTTTAACCCAATTACTGCTCATAACTGACGGGACATGGATTATACTAATTTCTTTGTGACATTTGTTTCAATTTTCGTCCATTGTTGTTTCAATTTTCTTATTTTTATGTCTAATTCATGCCACTAATTTTCTATGAAGTTGTTGTATGATAAACTAACTATTTCTGAAAAATTCTAGCAGTGTGTCCTAATAAATTGAATAATCGTTTCGAATAACCATTTCATAGCACTCTAGTTTATATTTTCTTTTAAAATATTTAGATAAATTGTTACTAAATTTCGTACTCTATTCGCGGACATTCAACCCCATACCATAATTAATTCCCCAAACTAAATTACGGCTATCTATAAAAATCTATCTATCTATAAAAATTACCCGATTCAAGAGTTCTGGTGACGCATTTACATATTTTTGCAAACTCGAGACGTTTTTTCCTATTAGTTACATTTGTAAACGACTTTTTTCATGCAAAGCGAACACTGTATCCAACATTTATAAATACTCTGCGAATTGTATCGGAGCTTACATTTTTATTAAATGCATCATTCATTTGTGCCATAGTTTAACATTAATTTTTAGATTTTATTGAATTTGTTGCTGTATTTACCTTCTCGTTCAGTTAGTTTTTTCTTTTCGGTTATATTGAAATTTAGAGTTAACGTTTATTCCGTTTAGTTCCAAAAGTGGTATTTTTTGATGTAAAATGTTTTTGAGGAATTAACTGCGGCGAAAATTGAGTGAAACATGTGGAAGTAATGGATAATTAATGTAATACCGGATCAGTGTAAAGATAATTATGATTAGGTGTTTTACACTAATCCAGGGTTATATCATAGTGTTTTCGATTTCAGGTGTTAATACACTAATTGAATATTAATAGCATTTTGTTTTGCGGTTTATTTCTAGCTTATACATGCGAAATTTTCGGAATGGTACTAGTACTTGAATTATGGATGTAGTTACGAGATCCGTATCGTAAATTCGTATCTAGGAACCGGATAATGAAATCGGTTATAGAAACCTGATATTGTTCTTGGTCTGTGAATTTGAATCTCGAATTCGGTTCTAAAAACCGAATCTTAGATCCTGAGACATTGATCAGGCATCCAAATGACGTAAGTAGTACACGGGTACATTTCTGTGTAATGTTTAGAATCGCCGAGTATGCCCAGTCAGGCACCACCTGTTGTTATAATGTAATAAATTTGTTTATTTTAAGGCAATAGCTCATATTATGTAATTTGCAATTATTATTATATAAGCAACAATTAAACAGATTTTATTCTAAATAGTGTATATCTAGTCTTTTAATGTAAAGATAATTCAGAATCTATTAAAAACAAGTTCTGATATCGCTAATATGTTACATTCACTTAAATATATAAACATTCTACACAATAATCACGTAAATTGAATTTTCTGGTTTTTTGAAAGCGACCAGAAATAGTTTTCTTAGATGATTCTTCAATCATCAAGTTCTTCAACTCGGTTTTAGGAACCGGATCCTTGAACTAATTGTTCACTTTGAGTCTTGGATCCGGTTCTTAAATTCGGTTCTGGTAGCCAGTCCTAGCCATTGGATTTTGTACTCGATTTTGGGAACCGCTTCTGAAAATTAGACACGGGAATCAATTCTGGGATTCGAAACTTAAATTCTAGATCCAATTCCAATAATCAGATATCCGATAATTGTAAAAATTAATTAGATACTGCTTCCAAAATTATCTAGTTCCGATTCCCAATACTAATTCTATCGTTGTCTCAGAAATATTACAATAGTCTTATAAGAATTAAACGTCCCACAAGAATAAAATTACCATCGCCACACTACATATCTTTCATAATATGGTAGGTAATTTACCGGTAACTATACAGTTTATAAAGCATCTTAAAACCAATACATTCTTAATAGAATGATGCCAAAAACGTTTAGATTAATGCCAAAATCATATAGATTAATTGAATATATCAAGAAGATAGGTGTAGATTTAAAATTTGTAAAAAATGGTTTTAAATATTATATGCACATTTATTATTTTTGTATAGTACCTCAAATTAAATTCAAACACGTAAATACAAATCAATTGGCGCAATCTATAAAATGGTAACATTAGATAAGTTACCGGTAACTAATGGTTTTAATTGTGAGTAAGTTAATAATTTCCAGTAACTTAAGAACGGTAATATGTCACTACGTCAGAAGTTTGACGCAGAGTCGGTATTCTTTATGCTGCCACAGGTAAACTAATTTTGGCGCCTGAAAGGGAGCAAAAGACTTGACGCCCCTTGCAATATGGCGCTACAGGCGGATCCTAGACGCGCATGTTCGTAACGATGGCCCTGATTAGACACTTTAAAGCATTTTTGAATATCCATAGAAGCATTTCGCAATACAATACAAACGTCAATAAAGTAATAATAAGTGTACAAATGTATAATTCGCTACCTGGGACTATTTGCAATACGGTGATGACTCTTGCAAATATTATAGAGATCATATCATGAATGTCAGATGGAGTGTTAATGATTAGGAATACTTTTTACAAAGTTAGCATATATTTAGACAATATTAAAAGAAAGCAGGTAGTTCCTCGACAACAATGCACCACCCAACATTGGGAAATATCTTTAGCACGCCGCGAAACAAACAGCAAAAAATAGTATTCCAACGACAAAAAGAGTTTCTTGCACAGCAAATTTTCACACGATCAAAAAATAATACAGTAACGACAAATGAATATTTGATCTGGCAGAGTGCTCACAGAATGAACTGTATATGGACGTGCATCAATGTATGTGTTGAAATGTATTTGCTATGTTTGCAACTCGCGTAGGGTTTCCAAAGAACAGTAACATCATAGTTTAACAATAGATAGGTAAGAAGAGCCGATTTTACAACAGGAAATGAGAGAACATGTATATGTATCAGGCTTGTTAAAAGCTGTATCACGCTTGTAAAAAGTTGTTAAAAGCTGTTACTGTTACTGAGCTGTTATCATACTTCCTGTTTTAGAATCGTGTAGAATGTATATACTGTAGGACGCTAGGAAGAATAAAAGCTACATCTTAATAATGAAAAGTGGTTCGTTACAAATCTTTCTTATTACGGAAATGTTTAAAACTCATATCGAATCTCAGCTTTTTCTCGTCGCTTGATTATCAGCGTAACTAATTAGATTACAAATACAGTTTTGAAATCAATGTATATGGCATATATTTGAGATGATGTTGAAGATTGTTTTTCTGTTGAAAGTGGGATTTAATTTGATATCCCACTTCACAGAAAAAAAAACAAATTTCAATTATCTACAGTCATTTCATCATTTCAAAAGCATATGCATCTTACATAACAATAAAAACAGTTGCAGTGCACCGCACTGGCCTTTCTCATGCTTATAGCGCTTTCAACTTACCAACACTCAATGCTTGGTATGACGTCACGCACACAAAACTGAAAACAACACACAAAAACAAGTGCAATGCAGTATGAAGAATTGTTATTAACGAGTGAGAAATTATTGCGCCAAAGTCAATATTTTGGTAAGATTTGCCATAATGATACCTTAATTAAATACAGTACTTCATAAAAATAAGAGTTAGCCTAGGTTGATTACTTACATTTCGACGCCATATTTTCACTGAAACTATTTTGCTACAAGGGTCAATGTAAGAAAATTTGCACTCAACGTGAACTGGGTGCAATTTAATGGCTAAATAGAATTCACAGCACTGATTAAATGTGCACTAACAGGTTACACTACACCAAAAAACAGGTAAGTGGAAAACGTTATAAGGCAACAAAAATAAATTCAAAAGCAATTTTCTTGTAAACGGTACACTTTATGTAGAAACTTTTCAAACAAAACTTGTGTAAAATAAAAATATCTTTCATTTCAAAAATAATAATTTTTATTGTAAGTGAAGCCGTTTCGGAGATATTGCAGAAATAATAAAATACAAGTGAGTAAACAAGACAATTTTCAAAAATGTTAAGTTTCAAATTTCTCGAATATAGTTGTGGGTATAGGGCGTTCCGACACACATACACACAGAAATCATTCTAAAAATAGTCAGGCACGATTCCCGGAAGGTCAGAAGGGATATTTCCTTCAAAATCTCGAAATAATTTGTTCATGATTAAAATACCTCCTTAATACGTCATATAAGAAAGGAGAAAACTCATAAAATATACATCAAAATGCATTTGAATGTTTCTAACATAAAAACACCGAAGGCCATAAGTGGAATGTGAGATAGAATAGATTATTGGCAAAATAAATCTAATATAGTCTACCTAGTTGATTTTAGCGAGCATTCCAATGTTATTGTAATAAAATCAGCGAGAATTTAATTATATTTATACAAAAATCGATCAGAAATGAAATGTATCTGGTTTAGAAGTTAGAAGGATACAGAAACTCGCAATAACTGTAGAGGTATAGAGTTTACATCCATGAGCGCCTACAGATGTTGTTGAAGGGGTCGGCCGTCGGTCGACCCCCTCTGGTCTATTCAAGAAAAGATGGGATTTACGTAGTGGGGGTAATCGTGAAGAACCTGTCTTACTCATAAGCGTCGTCAGAAGTATTTCTACAGGGATGGAAACTATTTTTAGAAATTCCGCTCTACATATTATGATTCGAAGCATATATACCTACATATATGTGTTCACATCTATTACTTCGTTAAATCGAAATTCCAATTGCCGCATGGCGACTCCTAATAAATGAACTCCCTAATCGAAATCCCGTGGCCGCTCACGTTTATTGCGCCATTGTACCCAACGGTCAGAATTTGCAAATAGGCCTGCGGACTGCACCCTTAAAATTATGTACCTAAACAACCATATAACTAGAAATTCTATAAGATACATAACGGAACAGTTGGCATGTCATTTCGAATCGAAATATGTACAAATTTAGAAGTGACTTTCACGAGTATATTGAATTCACGTTACGATGATGAATATCACACGAAAACGACGGTATAGCGGATAATGTTCTGGTCTGATGGTCGACATCAGTGGTGGGCAACTTTTTTGAAAGAGGGTCGATTTGAAAAAAAATTACTCTTTGTGTTGCGGCCCACACTGAATAGTATAGAAGACTACAAGCAACCCGCGGGCCCGCACATTGCTCTTCACTAGTCTAAAATCTACTGCAATAGTTAGTTATTCTGCATTTTATTCAACATATATCCGCAATGGCTAGCACTGACTTTTCTTACGCGTATTTTGTTTAGATAAGAAGGATATTCAATAGCGATTTATCGGTTACCGATACACTTTCCGAAACAAAAATTCAAACAAAAATTGTTTAAAATAATAACATCAATAATTTTTATTCTTACTGATTTTGCAGTAAGTGAAACCGTTTTTGAAGTAAACGCAAAAAATATTATATTCAAAAATAGGAGGTTAAACTCACACATATACACATAAACATGCACACATACAGACAGAGACAGACATACAAACGCAGACAGACAGAAAAGGTAAATCTCTATTAAAATCTGGAGACCGATTTTTTTCAAAATTACAATATTTGCTTATATTTCGTATAAGAAAGTAGCAAACAGTCGACGCATATTCTTTATATGTATATGTATTTATCCTAATGTTAATGCAGACAATAAATCACAGATAACCTGTAGATTGATTTAGAATTAAACATATAAGTGTCGCCTTAAATAAAATACGTTACATTTGTACAATAAAAATCACCACGTATGTACTACGCTAGTTTTAGTTTGTTTGTTTTCTTAGATTTTGAATCAGCGTTGATAAAAATACGCTAGATGTTACAGTACAGCGTCTTACTTAATTTGAAAATCGCATGCGTATATATACCTATGTATGTACTACATAATGCCGCTAAAGGCAAGTGTACAAAATCGCCTTTTTAAAACGCCCCATACAACCTGATGGTTTGTTTATTATCGCTTGGCACCGTCTAACAATTTTATCTAATCAGCATCTTTAATTCGGAAAAATAAATGTAATTACTTACATAATAACAATGTTATTGTTGTCACATTGTATTTCGACTGACTCTTGCAACTTTTTGACTTTTCTCCAGAAAACCTCGAATGCATAAATTATAAGTCGCCCAGTGGAATATTGGATAAGAACATATGGAAGACATGTAGAACATTGCATTGGTCGACAATTCGTCACGTAAGCGTAACTTAGTAGTGGGGATGGGAGTGTACAGGGGACGAAGCAAGGAAATCGTGTTGTGGGTTAACCTAGCGCTGCAAACAGTTGTATAAAATTCATTTGATTCTCAGTTGATCACGATAATAAACGGTTTTTTTTACAAATGCATGAGTGAAAAATTAATTACACGTGTATTTCGATTGGAAAACGTATTTGTTATGATTTCTAATAATAATCAATGCGCTTGTCAAGGCAGTGGAGTGGGGAGTCAAGTGGGGAGCAGAGGCAGAGAAAAAGTGCTGTAATAGTGTAGATCGTCGATCGTGTATTAAGAACCAAATGTATAAACACAAAATGAAGTAGAAAATAAGTGTTGCTTTTAATTGAAAGCATTTAGGGGTATCGGTGAATGGTTGCAAGTGATAACGATAAACAAAACTGACGTGTTTAGTGAATAATGCAAGTGCTCGTTGCCGTCAACAGTGGTCTCTGAGCATGCTATTATTAATGGTGTTTGCATTGTTTTGATGAACTAGAAATGTGATCGTAATCTTTTCTAAACCAAGTGCAAAACAGTGATCATATAGTGGCACTGTATATTTATTCAAATGTTGAGCCCAATACCCATAAAAATGGTTTCGAAGATCGAGAAAAACGGCTGTGGTTACCCATCGGGAGCAAGATCCATTACAAATGTTTCACTCATCAGTAGTCAATCCAGTGAAAAACAGGTGACGAAGGAGGATTTTGAGTTTTTAGTTCCACCAGACGCACCTGTGTTTGAGCCCACCGAAGAGGAATTCTTGGATCCCCTTGCGTATATAAACAAAATTCGGCCTGTAGCTGAGAAGAGTGGTATTTGTAAAATTAAGCCACCGCCTGTAAGTCCATTTTACACCTATTATTATTATTACTCTTAAATATGTTCGCGGACCACATTCATTTTGGGTATCTAAACTACTTACAAACAACTATAACTCGGACAGGAACTGTTAAAAAATGTTGAGGAATAAATATGGAGGTAGCATTAATTTCTAAAATGGTCGGTCATTTCTATGGCATAACAAACAAACTGAGAACTGAACATCGCAACGGTTTCACATCAGGATTTTTCTATTTTTCAATTGCAATTTCAGAATTGGCAGCCACCATTTGCTGTGGATGTTGATAAATTACGATTCACACCAAGAATTCAACGCCTCAATGAACTGGAAGTACGTCATTTCATACGTAACTAATTATTATATTACAAAACTATCTGTGTGTCCTCTTGTTTGTTTAGGCTAAAACTCGTGTTAAGCTCAATTTTCTGGATCAAATTGCTAAGTTCTGGGAGTTACAGGGATCATCATTAAAAATTCCTATGGTCGAAAGGCGAGCGCTGGACTTGTACTCTTTGCATAGACATGTACAAGACGAAGGTGTGTGATTTTACAATATTATTCATTTCTCATTTATCACCATGATTACATGTTTATTTATCTATTTTCGCCATTTTTTTTTACTATTCCATAAAGAATGCTTCAAACATGAATAATAAACGACATTACTTGTTTCGTCTTTTTTAATTTATTATTGAATAAACATGAAGTGTGTTAGTTTCCATAGAAACAAAATACCACTTCGATATTAAAAAATGATACTCAATAATATAAATACATTTAACAAAATTATTTACGTTCGATTAACCATTCTTTGACTTTTCATGCTTATTTATATCAATTTACATCGACATTAACCTCTTATATTCTTACATCAACCATCATTTGAACATATTGCGACATCTTTGTCCTCATAGTTTTCATTTTTCTTGGAAAATCTATAGGTCTTCTTAATTTCCCTGAATCTTATTGATTATTTTTCAATTTTTACTAGTTCTTGGCGAAAACAATTCTTTTTTATCTGAAACTAATATTTTACAAATTTATAAAATATGCAAATTAGTTTATTACAAACAAAAATTGTCAAAGAATCTGGTAGTTTTTTTTATTCAAGTGTTGAGGTATTTTAAAAGGAATAACTTTAGGTTTATAATAAATCTATATTTCTGGTGCTCTAGTTTTAGAATTTAATTCTGAATTACATAGCACTCATGCAAACAATCGAATTATGTTCGTTTAGGACTATTACAATACATTTTTGCAGTCCGAAACGTTTCATTTCGTGTGTTTACATTTCGAATCAGTCATTTTGAGGTTATTATTACATAAGCCACTAATTTATTACACCTTATTTGTTTTGATATTAATTGGACATATTCTCCGAACATAATAACTAATATAGCGATAAATATTTTAGTTTCACCATCGTTTTTTAAGGCTATATGATTTACATATATCACAATATATAATATATAACTTTTTAATTATAGTTAAAATTATCTGAGTAACATAAATTATTTGATTCAAATATGCTTAATAGTAGATTTAACATGTATAACATTTGACCTTGGGGTCATTTTAATTGATAAAATTGGTGCCAGAGGGCGAAAAGATATTTTTGGGGTTGTGGGGTTATTTCGAACTGATTACTTTGGTGCGAAAGAGACATCTAGTAACAGTTCCTGTATATGTTTACGCGGTTGATTTGAATGGGAATTAAATACTTTTGAGTGTAAAAATAGCTAAAGATATATAATTAATCGATTCTGATATTGTCTTCCATGTGTGTAGCGTAGTTATGTGATGAAATTGTTTTTTTTTTACTCGAATCTTAGGTTAGGTTTTTAGTTTATTTCGCTTGAGGCTTATCTGTTAGATTTAATTGTTTCGGATTTTAAGTATTGATTGTTTTAATTGTTGATTTTATAGCTTCTGTATTGTTTTCAAGATATACCGTGACCTATTTTATTTTGAGTATTGATATATATCCAAGATTTATATTTTTATCAAATTTAATTAATAAAATTAACAACCGGGACTAGATTATATCAAATTGCCTTATGCTGAAGTTGGGTTCGATTTTTTTTTAAAGGTTAGGTTTTTAACCAGTAGTTCTTTCACTTTCCAATTCAGCATTTTGTTGTGATCCAACCAAATGATTATTTTATTTCAACTTCCCATAAGCTTATGATTAAAATAAATTGTTGATTTAAATAATAGTAAGCCAAAACAAGACCCTTTAGTTTTTTTTTTAAATGTGATTTAGATAACATGATCTGATTGAAGCTCGTTATAATTCGACTTAATGTACAAATTTAGCTTAAACTTTGATTAGGTCATATTAGCTGGGTGTATGTTAAGGAATTAGTCGGGGACGTGTGATTTTAGTTTCTTTTCTGTTTACGACACTGCGACTATCGCTTAGTGATTAAATCCTGCTTGTAGTATCGCCAACAGAAGAAAAATTTAAATAACACCTATTATAAAAGTGTAGTTCCGAACTATTCATATTCATTAAGCCTTGGTGAATTTAATGAACATTTAAGTTAAATTCAGATTTTTATAAACAACCTTTGACTTTTTTATTTTTTTAACTTATATCTCTAAATTATTTACTAATCAAACAAGCAACCGAACATCAAAATTGCACTAAATATGTGAAAACTATATTAGCCATATTTTTTTTATACCAAATGATATTCATATTCTTGCTCTGTCTGCCTAACATATAGACAGAGAAAGAGCAGCAGTTTTAACTGAGATGAACTGTTTTTTTGGAAAATGAGTTATTGACTAATTCTTATAAGAAATTAATAATCTAAAAATGTTAATAATATGTTGACATTAATACAAATTTGGTTAATTTTTAAACAGAAATTATGACCTTGCGTTTGCATTGAACAAATATCGCAAGCTCAAAATTATAAAAAAGAACTCCAGGAGATTACCGCATAGTTTAATAAAAAATTAGAGTACTGCATGCGTCCTATTTTTTTTTTGTTAAAAAATTGTCATGAAAATTAATTTCATTTTAATCTACATTCTTCTGAAATTAGGGATAAAATTCTATTCTGATCATGTAAATTGAAGCATCCATAATTTTCTAACCGCCAATAAAAAAGCTACGGATTTAATATGATTTAAAATTTTTTATTGCAAACAATATTTAATTCGTTTTTATTTAAAAATATTTTGATGAAAGATTAAAATCAAAAAGTCTTTTATACAATGTCAGTCGTGTCCGACACTGAACTTTCTTATACGCATTTTGGTTAGATCATTAGAATTAAAATTTTTTGAAAATATTGATAATATTTGAATATTTTTGAAATTTTTAAAACTTTGGAAGTTTTGATAATTTTGAAAATGTTTGAGTCTATTTTTTCTCTTTATGTTGAACAATTGACAGGCATAGTTGATACAATATGTGTAATACATGAACAAATTTCAATAGCCATTTTTTGTAACCAATACCTTTTTTTGAAAAATATTTTCAAATGAAAGTAATGCGAAATATTAATTTCTCTTATTCATTCTAACTGATTTTCCTGAAAATACTACCGTTTTTGAGCAGAAACTGCAAAAACTGGATTTTCTTACATATACAAACCTTAAGTTTAATGTTTCATAATTTTATCTTCAACAGTTTAGGCTGTAAAAAACACACATACACCCCCACACGCGCACACTCACATACACATACATACACATACATACACATACATACACATACATACACATACATACACATACATACACATACATACACATACATACACATACATACACATACATACACATACATATACATACACATACATACACATACATACACATACATACATACACATACAGACACATACATACTCATACACACACACACACACACACACACACACACACACACACACACACGCACGCACACACACACACACACACACACACACACACACACACACACACACACACACACACACACACACACACACACACACAGAGAGAGAGAGAGAGAGAGAGAGAGACAGACAGACAGACAGACAGACAGACAGACGTCATCTCAAAAATAGTCAAACTCGATTCAGGGAAGGTCAAAAGATGTATTTCCGTTAAAAACTCGAGATCGAATTTTTTCATGACTGAAATGCTACGTATAAGAAAGTAACAACGTTCAAAATTTTAATTATGAGAAGAAATTTTTTCTAAGAAATAACATCACTGAGCGTATAGTTTGGTTTAAAATGGCGATATTTAAAGAAGGAAAGTAATGCACTCATTTTTCTGTCCACTATAATTTATTTTATCATAGGGTACTCTGGTGATAGGTTTAATATTATTTTTAATAGTTCCATATGCAATTATTTGCAAAAAAAATAAATAAAATAGAAAGCATAATGATACACGCTACAGCAAAAATTACTGTAATGCTTACCTTACGGTGCGCAGAATATTGTTAGTTCTCTACGTCCGAAAACGCTACACACTCAAAAAGTTTATTATTATATTTACAATTAAATTTATAAACACTTTATAGTAACATATGTAAATACAATATTTATTAACATACGTATTTTTTTCATCCATCCATTAAACTAAAAAAAATCGTACTATATTACATCTTAGAAATTAAAATTAAAAAATATTTATGCAGTTTTTCTTTAACTTTCATAGTACAGTAAACCCTATTATCCGATCTGTTCAATCTGTTTTATTGTCATACGATGTACAGTTGCGCATTTTGGGAAACAAACACTACCTTTTTTGGACAATAACTTTTCAGTTTATCGCACTGTATACTAAATATTGCATTTAATTAATTAAAAACCCATTGTTTAGCTTATTTGATTAAACTCCTTAAATATTATTTCTATATTTCATTATATTTGTTGTACAGCACAATCAATATTTTTAAATATTCAAATTTTTATGCTGCAATATTTGCCAATTACTTACTTCAAATAAGAACGTAGATACTGAAATGAGGTACAGGATTTTGTCAATATTTATTTAATTGTTAGGTATTTTATCGCATTTAAGGATTATATTATAATTTCTCAAATATATAGTAACAGTGGATTTGACCTTGAAAGTTATGTTATGTCACAATTGTAAGAAATTTTATTTTCGTATACATCTTTTTTATGAATTTGCTTTTTTTTGGTGTATAGGAGGCTTAGATTATTGCACGAAAGAAAGAAAATGGTCGAAAATAGCAGCGCGTATGGGAAACCCACAAGGAAAAGGAATTGGAACCATACTCAAAAATCATTACGAGCGAATTCTATATCCATTTGATGTGTTTCGCCAAGGAAAAAAGCTCGAAATCGTAAGTGTTTCCATTTAGCAGTTTTTGGCCCTTATTCGCATCTATTTTTGAACTCATTAGAGTATTTTAGAAAAATAAGCGTGAAAGCGTGATTAAATTTAGCAATTCTGTCTCAGTTTCATTTGGTTTATTCATGCTTTTTTTACATACATTGGTTTTCCTAGAAACTCGAACCCAGTGATGAATGCAATGACAAAATCGATAAAGACTATAAACCACATGGAATAATAAATAGACAAGCGATAAAACCTCCGCCCGAGAAACATGCGAGGCGATCGAAGCGTTATGAAAACATGACGAGCCCACCTCTGACATCACCCGAGAAGACCGAGGTATGTAGCGACACAGGTTTCTTACTGCTTTTTTTTTCTTTTTGAACATTTCTTATTGTTGATTTAATTTGTCGTGCAATGGTTGTATAAGCAGATAAAGGCAAACATTTTGTTCATTTAGCACAGCCATTATAATCTTATCATCTCGAGTAAATAAAAAAATGTGTATAGTTTGCATATGGTGCAAAAAAAAACCACAGAAAAGCTTCTTGTTTCAATTGTATAACTTTTATATTTGTTACTACATTCGGCTGCATTGCAAAAACATTCTATACTTGTAAAGGTTGCGTATACTCTATGAATTGTTGAACATAAATAAGCAAGATTCAAGCGTATATGTTCGCAACATAGAATTGCTATATTTTTATGTAACTAATCCTATGTTTTTAACTGATATTATTAGTGTTTATTGTGTAGTATTTATTGTATTATGGTGCACATTTAACATACTAAAGTAGTTCATTGCACAAATCTAGTATATAGACCACGTGATACATTTGACCACTTGAAACAAATGCTGGCATAGTGATGGTAGATGAGAACTGTATTTTTTCTAGTTAAAGCTTTTAAAAAAAACCCTCTTCTCAAGTAAAATTCATTCACGCGTTCTAATCTTTAGACACCTATCGAACTTGGTTACTTTGAAACATTTTTAGATCAGGTCCTCTATTTAAATATGTAACAATATGGATGGAAATAATTAAACAAAAAACATCTAAAAACTAAAAAATAAGGAACCATTATGGTGCAGAATGATTTATTCTGTTACCAATTATTCTAAGCCTAGCACGCTTAGTTTTAGAATTATGATCTTTTTAAATTTCGCGCTTCCAGGGAATGTGACGTCATGATGCTTTTCCTAACCTATTAAGTTCGATATACTGTTTAAGGTCGTGTAACACAATAATTGTCATTGTTATTGAAATATAAATACTCATAAATTAAAAATGTTTTCGAAAAACATTCCTCCCATCTACCGTCATTGGTCAACCAACATGATATATTTTTTTTTATGAATTTATGGGGTTTTACGCTTGGGAATTTTGCTCATAGTATGTTTTTAGATATCGATGGCCAAGTCAGGATGTTCCAGTATGTCAACTACTAATTGATTTCATTGCGGTAGTGGTATCATCCTAAAAATCATACATTTAGATTCGTTTAACAGGGGACGATCCTCGTCGAAAATGTAGTGCAGCTGAATGTGATTAATATGCAGTCAACTTTATTCATTATGTCTCTAAATTGTTCATTTTCTCTTAGACAATTAGAAAAATTACATACCAAATGATGTGTTTTCGATAAAAATTATAAAAGTCTAATATTAAATAATTAATTACTTCTCCACTTTCAAAATGTAATTTTATTGGTTCATAAACAAATTAAGTTGTTTCTAATCTATTATTTGATAAGACTACATCGATATTTTATTGATTAGAATTACGACGTCAGCCGTAATTATAATTAAAAGATTTGGTTATTAATTTAATTAAATCGTTATTTGACATTTCTGAACGTTAGTATTCAAGAACATTACAAATTTAAAACTTTGACTGACAAAAAAAAATCCTGTCAAATAAAAATTGGAGAAAATTAATCTGGACAAGATTAAAGTTGACTGTTATACTTTCCAAATAAAATCATACTAAATATGTACCAACTGATAATAAGATTGTAGTAACAAATACAAACAAAAGTAATTTTTTTACAGCACCACTATTTTAATCTTGTTTTATATGATTTGTAATTCGCTATTATTTCTTCTTCCAACACAACTAGAGAGTATACCGTTTTGCATTAAGCTTGTTACTGGTGTGTATGTGTTTGCAGTGTAAAGATTTCAGTATAAAACTATCTGCAAGTGATGGCGAAAATAATAAAGAACTTCGTCGATTACAGTTCTTTGGTGCTGGCCCAAAAATGGCCGGTTTTAATCAAAAAGTTAAAGAAGAGAATAAGACGCGAGGAAAAAAAGCCAATTACGACTTAGATCCAGTAAGTTTACAAAAAAAAAAAAAGACACCCGTTTATTCTTCTTTCTGTTGATCACTTTGGTGTAGGCCTGTAGTTGTTTCGCTTGTTTTTCTATCCAAAAATACGCAGAATATACGGAAGGTGTAACGTCACGTATGGGTTTACTTTTTAACCACACAGTAGATATATGATATGTGTTTGTGTATTTTTTTTTGGTTGTACTATTTTACTAACCACGTAGAAACTTAAAATGCTTGTATTTTTGTAATAAAAGTAGAATTTTTTTGTGACCATTGCATTGAGTATGTCCACCATAAGAAAGATTCCTTTCTATAAAATAGAACTGGATAAGCATATTTAGTTGTTAATACATGTTTAAGTCAATATATTTCATTCTTAGTAACCAATAATTATTTTCAACTGTTATATTACATAAAGAGTGTTTACAAGGTTTTACATATGTTAATGTCTACTATTTTTTTTATAAACGTTTTTAATTTAACAGAACATCATAATTTGTAGGAAAATTAAATAATTAATTGATATTGTTTAAATGCTCAAATAGTTTTCGCATGTTCCGTAAATAAAATGATTCCACCACGATTTTAATGAATAACTGGTAAGTATTTAATTATAAAAATTCAATTCTATTCAGAACGGTTTGGTTTTGAGTTTTCGAACATTTGCATCATTAAACATTATTAGATATCTTTGTCGTTTGGACGTGTATTATTTTAAAAGAGCTCCGAGCTTGAAGATTTTGTTGACATCAAAGTAATAGTGTAAACAGTATTTGTACATTTATAGTGTACATCGAAAACACATACAATTTGAGTTGGATTTAGTGAAATGTTTTGTGAGAACTGTACGTGGTAGATTACTTTTCATATTGGTTATTTATCTCGTCTTAAGATTAGTTTAAAATTAGGTCAGATATGTTAAGATTTTAGTTATATTGGGGGAAGCATAGAATAATTATGTATTATATAAATTTTTTGAAATTTATATCGAATAAAATGGTTATATTTTAGTTAATACTAGTATTTAAATTATGATTGCATTTCATGTTTTCTGTAATTTGTTTTACATAGGTGTGGCTATTGTATTTTAATATTTTTATTAGTCACTCTTTGGAACGTTCGAAGTTGTTGAATATTGACAATAACTTTTGCATATATGTTTTATCAGAAATTCTATATCTCTAACATTAGTAAATATTTGTTTAGGAAATATTTCATTAATTCGTAGAATGCATATTAAGGAAGGGTAACGATCATGACAAGTCAAATAGTTATTTTGGGTTTTATGTTCAAGATATTTCAATGCTTGCAAAACATTATTGGTGATGGTATGATGTAGGGGTGTGTATTTCGAAAAAATCCATATTCGATATAAAAAAAACATGTGTAACGAATGTAATGGATTATTATCTATAAATATATATTTTCTGATCAATCTATATTTATATTTACCGGTATATTGATAATGAACTATTAGACTATACATCTTAAATCATCGATTTGTGATATTGATATTTAAAAATAATTATATCGATAATTTTTGTTTTGAATAAATAGTTATTTCTTCAACAGATTTAATGTTGCTGTACACAAATATTTTATATCTCTTACTTATCTGATTTGCATGCAAATTACATTATTTAAATATATTAATTAAATGTATTCTTGAAATACTTAACAGTTATTTTTATTCGTTTTTATTTATTAAATATCATTGGAAATGTGTACATATATGACAATGTTGTTATGCGATGCATGACTCAATTAAGTTTTAATATTTTTTTTCCTATAATAAATAATTTTTTATGAATAATCCAAATAAGTAATAAATAATTAAGCATATAGTGCTACTCGTATCTACAGTATATAATGAGTACAAACTTATAAATCAATTCAATTTGTTGTTTTAATAATAAATTTTAATCATTCAATTAAAATATTTGAAAAATTCAAAACAAACTGGCGACTTTCTTATGCATCTTAAATAAATTTAAAAATAATGCATTCTGTGATATTAATTGAAATTTTCCGATTCATTTAAAGCATACAATATAACCATCCAATTCACTATTGATAGGAATTTTAAAATTCAAACAGTATAGTTCTATAAAGTCGCGTAAGTGATATAAATATGTTTAAAACAACCAAAAATACACAAATATAAATTCAAACATTCATATTCTTGTGAAAATTTTTGCGGGAACAAGTAACTTAATTTTGTTAAAAAACTGAACCAGTTTATGACGTGACGCTATCCCCAAATTGTTCTTGCATCTGTATACGACTTGTCTGTTTCAGTTGGCTAAATACGTATGCCATAATTGCGGTCGTGGTGATATTGAAGAATCAATGCTTCTGTGCGATGGATGTGACGATAGTTACCACACGTTCTGTCTACTGCCACCGTTATCCGAAATCCCCAAAGGTGACTGGCGGTGTCCAAAATGCGTAGCCGAAGAAGTTTCCAAGCCAATGGAAGCGTTCGGCTTTGAACAAGCACAACGCGAATACACACTGCAACAATTCGGCGAGATGGCAGATCAGTTCAAATCGGAATATTTTAATATGCCTGTGCATGTAAGTATTGTTTTCTTTTTCTTATACCAATATCAATATTAGATATTACCTGTTAGGGCATTGTACTAATAATTTATTACTTATCGCCATGTGGTAAGAATTTTTTTTTCATTATATCTTTAAAAAAAACTAATGCTTTTATATGGTTTTTTTTAAATTAAAAACAATGCAAGCTATTCTAAACATGTTAGATCTAGTTTATAGGAATATATAGTTTTAGTTTTAAGTAAGATTTTCATTTCATTTGATTAGTCGACATAGTTTAGACAAAAAAAAGTATTTGATATGAAATAACATGATTAAAGGACTAAGTGTGACTCTTCCATGATATGCTTTGTCAACTTGATGAATTGGCAATGGTTTTTTTGTTGTTGTCAAAAGTTTAATAACGGTTATTAATTGAATAGACGTAATTACGATTTTAACGCAATTTCTAGTGTTAAAATTCACCAAAGGTGGCTCGATCCGACTGATCAAGTTGCCAAACGTACGAAATGAAGTCAATGTGGTCAAAATAAGTCTAATTTAATTCGATAATATGACAGTTTTAACCAAAATAACTAGAAGTTCCTACGCCATTGAAAATTGTTGAAAATATACAATTTTATACAGACTTAAAATGCTGAAGTAAAGACTTGACCAACAAAATGAAAAAAAAAATAATAATCACATGGTCGCACAAGCTCTTACAATAAGAGAAGTTTCAAAATTAGAATAGTTCTGCGTTATTGAAGATCTACTCAATAAATATGCGAATAATGAACTATGGGAATAATTTCCAAAGCTGTTGCTTTTATAAACAGAAGTTTCAACCAAATAGAAACTTAACGAAATGATAATTTCTGGTGAACAGGAATTGTAACAGCATTCGAAATCATTCGTGTATTATACAATACACAAATAACGATTTCGAGGAAATATCTTGCGCAACAACTGCATTCTTAATTCCAGAAGTTGTATTTTGCAATATATCATCTGATTTTCGTTAGAAAACTAAAGATAAGCGTCGCAAACCGTATCTTCGAACTAATTTAGAAGCGTCCGTAACTCTTTCTGTGACACCTGGCTTTACGAAATGATTTGAAAAGAAGACGTTCCTGTATCGTTGTATCTTTCCTATAATACTTACTATTCTTTACCTTACTATTTTATTAATAACATTCCTAATACATGTAAGTCATTCGCTACTATCAAAATTGTGTATCTTCTGCATCTACTATGTGAAACCATATCCTGTTCTCTGCATTGCTCGTAAAACTATTACATTAACATTCTTTTTCATAACTAGCATATATAAGTATATTTTTTTTGTAAGGTGATAGGGGAAAGAACGCAAAATAATTTTAATAAATAGTGCATGAAACTATTTGAATTTGTAAGTGTGGCAACTAATGACAATTTTTGTTAAATTAAACCAGACGTACTCATTGCTATTTTAATATGAACATGGGATGATAGATGGCAGAAAAGTAATAAAATACTTATTATAAATTGCATGGAAATCAATTAAGATTTTAAAACATCGTAGTACAAGCTGTAGTCTTGGTTCATCTTATATATTTAATATTTTATATATAAGATGAATATCGCAGATTCACGATTATTTGAGGTGCCGATTTATCGAACTTTGTTTCAAAATTATATGCACCAATACAAATTGTCCTGAAATATTTCAACAATTTATGATGCAGTACAATATTTCAAACAATTTTCTGTTTGATATTACGCAATTTGAGTTGCACAATGTATTTTCGAATTTATTGTGTAGTCTAAAACGAACTTAACCCGCATACTATAATAAATACGTAGCGTCATATTAAAGTTTGTTTTTATTCATTTGGGAATTAATCGATTATTCGGGTAAATTCATTTGTTGACCGAATATTCGAGTCTGCTTTATTTACAAAATAATAAGTTAGTGTACTATATATCGAAAATTAGTGAATTTGCA
Organism: Nebria brevicollis; assembly: GCA_944738965.1. Taxonomy (NCBI): domain Eukaryota; kingdom Metazoa; phylum Arthropoda; class Insecta; order Coleoptera; family Carabidae; genus Nebria; species Nebria brevicollis. The sequence continues at coordinate 12,235,903 of OX122899.1, read as the reverse complement.
AAAAAAAACTGCGGAGGTTTTTTTTTATTTAAAAATAATGGATTTAAATGCATAATACAATATTTAAATCTTTTCATTAACAATGAAGTAGAAGAATGTAGCATGAAATTAATAATAAAATTACAATATTAATTTATTTTGACTTAATTGATACAAGAACTTTTAACTGGTATGATTATTCGGGTAAATTCATTTGTTGACCGAATATTCGAGTCTGCTTTATTTACAAAATAATAAGTTAGTGTACTATATATCGAAAATTAGTGAATTTGCAAAAAAAAAAACTGCGGAGGTTTTTTTTAATTTAAAAATAATGGATTTAAATGCATAATACAATATTTAAATCTTTTCATTAACAATGAAGTAGAAGAATGTAGCATGAAATTAATAATAAAATTACAATATTAATTTATTTTGACTTAATTGATACAAGAACTTTTAACTGGTATGATTATTCGGGTAAATTCATTTGTTGACCGAATATTCGAGTCTGCTTTATTTACAAAATAATAAGTTAGTGTACTATATATCGAAAATTAGTGAATTTGCAAAAAAAAAACTGCGGAGGTTTTTTTTATATTTAAAAATAATGGATTTAAATGCATAATACAATATTTAAATCTTTTCATTAACAATGAAGTAGAAGAATGTAGCATGAAATTAATAATAAAATTACAATATTAATTTATTTTGACTTAATTGATACAAGAACTTTTAACTGGTACAGTAATTTATAATAATGTAATTGATATAGTGTGAAAAAACATTTCATTTAATATAATACATTAAAAAAATATTGGGTCTCCGCTGACGTCACTGTACCAATTAATATCTTTTTTTACATGTCTCATAATAAATATACAAGGAAAATTATAGTTAACAATCAAAATCCTTAGGACAAGTATACTATGATTAATTTATATCGCATTTATTCAGAAACAGTAGTATAAAGCATCGACAGATTAGAAGAATTAAATACAAAAATGTACCTCGTTACGCTTGATTTACAATATTAACTCTTATAGAATGTATTAATAGGCGGTTGAGGACAATAAACTAATTAGATTCCGGTTTTATTTAGATAGAATTAGAATAATAAAGCATGGCCAAATTAGAATAGTTAATTACAAAAATTTGTCTCGTTACGTTTGACTTACAATTTTAACTCTTATAGAATGTATTGGTTGAGGACAATAAACTAATTAAGTTCCGGTTTTATTTAGATGGGATTATAATTAAATATTTCCATTTGATATTAGGGCGGAACAATGAATGCCTAGCTGACATTTAATAAACAAACCAAGCCTGTAGGCCTATTCTGAGTTCTCTACTCAATAAGATCTCGCTCAAAAACGCTATTGCCATCTATTGGATTCGTTTTGTACAGTTGATGTCTTGAAATTAAATCAAATCTCGACTGGATCTCACTACATCTCTAGGTAGTTGTTGTTTGTTTGTTTTTCCGCTATTTTATGTTCCATTAATAATCTTACATGTTTTTCATGAGATTATTCTAAAAATCTTTTATCTTTTTTAATATTCTATTTATTTGTTGATTAAGAAGTGTGTTTTAGTTTAAAATTTAAAAATAAATTTCGTTATGTACTTTATAATTCTAATTAGTTAATAATAATGGCATTTGTAGCCGTAGAAATATTTTGCAATACGCAGAAGTAATATCTAACAAATTAAATAAATTACCAGTAATTTACTTATGCAATTGTAAACCTTAACAAACATACAATAAGAAAAAAATATATAGAAAAATATACAATATAAAAAAAAACACAATTTTAATTCAAAAATTAAACAAAAGCAGTCTGAAAACGTTATAGTGAGAACTTTAGATGACGAAATTCCCTAATGTTTACACACACGCGTTTCACTACTGTGACATCATTAATAGATAACATCTCAACTCAATATTTTTGATTGAGACACTCAGAATAGCCCTGAATGTTTTTCGATCTAGTTTATTCGTGAACGAAATTAACAACACGCTATCTGGTGGTAAAACTAATGTATTAAAAAAAATTGGTCATTACGCCGGGCATTATCAATTAATTAGTTGTTTATTTGCTATATAAATTTCGAGGAAACAATATATTCCACGAAGTAAATTCTTCGAATAACCCACAAGTAGTTTGTAAATAACAGTGACAATTATAATACACTTCGATTTCCAATATAAAATTTAATGAACACACAATAAAAGATTTTTACATCAAGATTGATCTTTTTGGCAAAGAACAGATTGGGATTGAATTATGTTCAATTTGGTGCACTTCACTTGTCCAATCATAGCCTTGACTTTGTGATAACTCAACTGACTAACACATTTGTTATTACGCCCGGCATTTTTATTAATGCGCACCAACGTTAATTTCGTTCATGAATAGTAACATTTTACTCGATTTTAAACATAACAATAATACTTGTAATCATTTGCATCTCACATTAATAACTATATAACATTAAACATATTTTCATTCATATTGATATTTGATAGTAACGAAAGTATAAAAGTTATAACATTTCCAAATGTCCATATTATATTCAATTTTGTCATGTGGTTAAAAATACCCAATTCCATAGTAGCTATGTCAATTTCAAGTTTTATATTTATAACAAAATATATGTTATTAAATTAAAAATACAAAAAATACATTTATAAAAACTCAACTAAAAAAGTGAGAATATATATTGTATACATTGAAATATTTTACTTTTAATTTATATATAATATTTTTAAATTAAAAATGCAAAAAATGAAAAGTGGGATCACATTTTTACGAGCAAGTTATTTTAAAAATACAAAAATAGCTAAAATATCCACTTACCTATAAAATAAATTTTACCATGGCATATTTTTTGACATAATTGAATCATACCCATCACTTCCTTTAAATTATTTTACCCCATTAAATAATAAAATACATTCGTCTATATGGCATTCCTACATTTCCTAAAAGAACCTTACCCATTCTGAAATCCGCAAAGATATATTTGATTTCGGCTTGGAAATATAAAGATAAAGCTTTAAAATACGTATTATAGAGAACAATAAACGTTCAAAATATATAATAAAAACAATACCGGCTCACGACAACACAGTTGTAATAAAGAAATGAGCGCAAAATAAACAAAAAAATGTATTATGTGTGGCCAAGTATTGCGATATATGCAAACATCTGTGTGATTTATATTATAAATATGCGGCATAAATATTAAAAAAATTACTATATAAAATTGTTCAGATAATATAAAATGCATAAAAGTTACGAATAAATAATGTCGAGGATCGACGCCGCAATCAAAATGAAGTTGAAAAAAAAAAACGTCGATCATCGATTTCTGTTACTTGGAAAAAGTGTTAACTTGATTAAAATGATAACTCTTGAACATTTTTCCAGACACAGAGAAACATCGCTTACAAGTGTTCCTATAATGAGATGATGAATGGCAGATTGCAAAGCTGTGGATCGTGTGATCACAGTAAGAGAACTGGACGCATTAATACTTATAATTGCATCAATATACCCTCCTGGATGAAAAAGGTATGACTGGATAAACCAACTGAAGATCTTCAATTTCCACAAATATGTGATTTAAAAAAAACACCAATATTTTATCATCCTTTAACACATTTACCTTTCCCTACACGTATGTTTTATAATGTAAATAATTGGGCCAACATCTATAGCTATGAATTAGCCTTTATATACACATACACTAAAACAGTAATGCAAATATTGTGATCATGGCAATCAGGGCCACCGAGAGCGAGCATTGCAAGTTTTGGAGCTCAGCAATAGGATTTTACTGACAATAGCACAACATATACGACAGCGTGAGTCAATTTGTGTCGGTTTCCTCCACTCTCGTCGACCCTGATGGCAATACCTCGTCCTTAATTCTACAGACTATAATGTATTGCGTAAGCTTAGAATATTAACAAACTTTTCCTGTGGATTGGTCGCATTCGGAGCGAACCAATAGTCGCTGCTTAGCTATTGCGTCACAGCGGTGAGCGGTCCGTCCAACGCGTTGCTGAGTACTGCTTAATGTTAGCCAATACCAAAATTAGCTATTATATAAATTGCATATATTTAATTTACTAAGGCCCGGTATTATAAAGAACAAAAAAAATGTTAATTAGTTAATATGGAACTAAATTTACTTACACAGTTAATATAATTTTGCGTGTTATAAAAGAATCTTACAAGTAAATTAACTAATAGGAGATTTACCGACTATTTTAGTTCATCTATTCATCAATAGATGACATATATAAATATTGCAAATTTCTCATCGGTTATTATTATAATATTTTAAATAAAAACAAAACACGAAGCTGTCAAGTAATTGACAGAATAAATTTTACTAGCTAGAAATTCATGGGAGTAGTTTAACTGTGAGATTTACTAGCGAAGTTAATTTATTTTTCGTTTATAATACGGAAATCTATAGAGTAAAGTATATTACTTGGTTACCAAATTAAATCTACCGAGTATTTTAGTTATTTTTGACGTTTATAATACCGGGCATTAATGTTTTAATTCGTCTCATATATCGAAAGAATTTAGTTAAAAAAACTAACATATAATTAAGGTTTGTTCCAATGACTATTCGTGATCGAAATTAACAACTCGCTCTCTGGCGGTGAAACTAATGTACTACAAAAATTGGTCATTACGCCGGGCATTAATGAACCAATCAGCTATTTATTCCGTTAATGGCCAGCTGTCTATTTATTTCATAAATATCGAAGGAACAAAATATCTATCATATCTTACGAAGTACATTCTTCGGATAACTGACAAATACATTTTAAATAACAGTTACAACCAAAATACACTTTTAAAAAACACAAAATAAAAGATTTAGACTCCAAGTGTGATTCGTTCTGGCAAAGAACATTTATAATCAGTTCACTTTAAAAGATATTTCACTTTGCTGGCTTTCGCGTGTCCAATCATAGCCTCTATCTCAACTGTTAAATACATCGGTCATTACGCCAGGCATTTTTATTAACGCTACTAGCGCCGCCAACGATAATTTCGATCACGAATACGACGCATGCGCATTTGTTCCAACGGAACGCTAAATTCATAATGCGCATGGGTCGTAGAGTTTCAAACCGATTCTAACGGTCGTTATAACAAACATATAATGACTTGTCCCTGTCATATTTTGATGACTTTTATTCTTAATTACCTCTTGACAAATAAATGATCAAGAAATTAGCAATAATCAATTCATTTCCTTGAAGGAACATATAAGTATAATTTAAACCTATCCGGAATGCGAAAGCAAAAATACTTACATAGATTTTTTTTTATTCACAAAATAGTCATTGTTGCCGAGTCGGCGTAACTTTTATGCTATGGCTAACAGTTATACCAGCAACGCATTCTGGCGGACTTCTTCACTTAGCGAGATAGTTACTAGGCCGTTTATGTGTTCGTGGTTTCCATGCATCTTATTAGGAATCCGCTAATATAAACGGTGGTGTGTGTTCTGTAATCGTAACCACCAAGTTTAATTAATCTCCACTTGAAGAACCATTATTTCGATTATGTTAATAATTCTAAATGTCGATAATGCCAATTTATTCCCAAAAATGCTTTTCGTATTTGTTAAATTTGCCTTTCATGGTTACAACTACGGGGTCTCTATTATGTACTATATATATATATAACAATTTATGTTAGTGATGCATTTGATAATGTGTGAGCATGTACCAGTAAACAGAAGTCAAAATAGCAAAGTACTAAATTCGCGAATCAAGCTATAAGGATCACGCATGGATATTTTGGTACAAGAAACGCACAGACAGATCTTCGCTTATCATATATTATAGCTGGCAATAAGGTATGTAAGGTATCTATATGTCCCAAAATTTAGTGGCAGTTGGTATTATGTTGATTATTTTATTTAATAATTTAACTACAAGAAGCACGAATAAAAACGTATGAAATACAAATCTGATATATATTAAGATCTATATCATTATTTAGTAATTTTTATTATACTACCAACTGTCGCTCTTTTCCACTCATCTAGTATTCATTTATGGAAGTAATGGAATTTCTCCAATGCTTGCAAATTATACTATGAGAGTGTTTTATCGCTTTACTTGTGCTTAGACGTGTTTTATCTATCCACCAATCATGGATCGGAACGATCGTGATTCTAGCTTATTTCGTATATTTCTTTCGAAACACCAATCCCGCAATGTATTATGGTTTACGTCTTACCATCACCTCTCTGACTAGATAATTTTAAACGATCGTTACGATTGGTAAAATTTCGTGATCGGTGGTAGAAAAAACAGTTTTATTTTTTGTGGCAGCCTGTTTGCGAATGCGCTATTTAGCGTGAGAGCAATTTTATAAATAACTGGATGTTGTTGACTAATAGCTAGGTTCCTGTGTTTTAACGCTCGATTCGGTCGTTCTTGAGCTGTACTTCTTTGTGAAAGGAAAGTATCAAATTTTAGAATATTATCTGCATTGGAAGTAATCTGTTTCATTCAAAACTTATTTTACAAATAAACAATATCGGTCACAGTTTAAGCTGTGTAGTGTAAAATGAGATCGCTCTACTCCCGACATAATATCTGGAATTTATGACATTTTCTTTTGTTACTCAAGCATTGCATAATTTTCAGAATTTTCTCCAATTCACAGGTTTACCAAACGAGTCTACGACTCTCTTCGCAACCTCGACCTATTCTGGAAGCACCAATGCACAGCATCCTCCAAATGTATATTCATGTACCGATATAATCAATTGTTTCTAATACTAGGATGACTGCAATTCACATATCAAGTGAACATTCCTCTCTAATACTGGAAATAATTGTAATATATGTTAAATAATTTATCATTTGGTTACGCCATATATTTTTTAATTCGCTTTACTTCAAAATGTCAATTTAAATATTTGTATGATATCGTGTCACCGATAACGTAAAAATGTTTAATATACTCATTGTGAACATTTAATCATATTCAAGGTAGCTGTTATACGAAACAGGATTCTATTACACCACTGCTATGTTGCCGAGATGTTGCATGTCACTAAATGTTTACTGGCTCATCAAATTTTCTCATATCAAAGTTTCAGGTTTAGGTGTGCTTCAATTTTTTTTATTGTAAAGTGTAAGCCTGTCTGCGCTCTGCATAAAGTCGAATCTAGTTTCAAAAACCAGCTTCAAATAATCCGCGAGTTACATTTCAAATTATCTCATGCCTTAGACACTGTAATAATTGTAAATTAAATCGACAAAACGGAGTATTAGTCAAATTTTTAATTTACTGATTCGAATTAGTGATAAATCACTTTTGTTCTATTTTAAATCGTTTCGTTTATTAATTATATACAATAAAAATGTCGTATTTTTCGGGAAGCTCGTGATACCAAACAAGTGAGAACGTATTGCTACGAATACATTGATCATGCTCAGTTTCTTGTAAAACGAACTATTCTTTCATAGAAAATCCTAGATATATCTTCGTTAAATCGTGTATTGTTAAACATCAAAATTAGGATTAGTAGTTTAATATTACAAGAAATGTTCATTCAAAAATTGTCAATATTAGAATACACATAATATACAATAGGAAAATTATGTTTGCATAAAACTTCTGCACTAATCCCGGGTCTTCGGCAAATGCCTTGTTGCCTAAAAATTAAACGGCATTGTGTATTTGCCTCGGAATAATGATGATAACAACGCTTAGTGTTGACTAAGAAATGATTATTCATTGTGGAAATTTGCATCAATATTCTTTTCAGTGATGGGCAACATTTAATTGGCGTTTTTCAACAAGGTTGTCACATCTAAGGCTGCTATAGACGATCAAGAAGAAGACAAAAGACTCTAGTATTTGAATTGAAATTAATTTTGCATATCGACAAGTAAGATCATCAATAATTCGTGGCAAGTAGAACATCTCTTCGTCATCAGCCATTGAATTTTTTATGTTTGTAAATAATAAAATACAAAATTTTTAAAATATTTCAGAGAAAAAGCTGTTGAAATAATTCGGCGCAATTAGTAATTTTCGCAATTCCAATATTTGGCAAAATTAATATTGACAAGCTATTGATATTAATGTTGCTTTAACGGAGTTGAGAGGATTGGTAAATGAGCTATGAACAATTTGCAGCACACTTGGTTTATAACAGTAACCACAACCTTAGACTTAATTTCGATTTTATGTTTTTTTTATACTAGATGGTTCCAACACCATTAGTTGAAAAGGAATTCTGGAGAATCGTTTCTTCGATCGATGAAGATGTGACAGTTGAATACGGTGCTGATCTTCATACCATGGATCACGGATCTGGGTTCCCAACGAAGACCTCGTTGAATCTGTATCCCGGTGATCAAGAGTATGCGGATTCCAGTTGGAATTTAAATAATTTACCAGTTTTGGAGGGGTCCGTATTGGGACATATAAACGCCGACATATCAGGAATGAAGGTAAACGTTTTTACATTAAAAATAAAAATTTTCTATGTAACTTTTTCCTTTTTCAAATTATTAGCCGACACAGAAATATATGTATATAAAGCTGTAGGTTCATATTTAGTTTTTTTCGGATATATTCGTATTTGTACTTCATCGCTGTAGTTTCGTGAATTACCGCTACTGCATTTACATACCGATATACAATTGCAATTATTTGATTTGTTTTAATTGAATTTTATTCGCGATATTTTTTCACCAATAATCAGACAACATTTAAATATTTCTATAAATGATGTAATTTGTAAATAATTTAACTTTTTCATTTAGGTGCCGTGGATGTATGTAGGCATGTGCTTCGCCACATTTTGTTGGCATAATGAAGATCATTGGAGTTATTCGATCAATTATCTCCATTGGGGCGAACCGAAAACGTGGTACGGTGTTCCCGGCAGTAAAGCTGAAGCGTTTGAAGAAACAATGAAATTAGCAGCTCCTGAACTGTTTCATTCACAACCCGATTTACTGCATCAACTCGTTACAATAATGAATCCAAATATTTTAATGAACGCTGGTGTACCAGTATACAGAACTGATCAACACGCTGGTGAATTTGTTATTACGTTCCCTCGCGCATATCACGCAGGCTTCAACCAGGGTTACAATTTCGCCGAAGCAGTTAATTTTGCGCCTGCTGATTGGCTGAAAATGGGCCGCGAATGTATCTCGCATTATTCGCATTTGCGACGATTTTGCGTATTTTCACACGACGAACTTGTTTGTAAAATGGCTTTAGATCCAGATAAACTAGATCTCACCGTTGCTGCTGCTACTTATCAAGACATGTTGATAATGGTAGATAATGAAAAGAAAATGCGTAAGAGCCTTCTGGAATGGGTATGTATTTTTTTTTTTATTCTTCTTAGTATCTTTTTGTGTTTAATTGTAGTTTCTACACTACTGCTAACTCTAAAATGACTTATATTGTTTCAAAACGTGTTCTTGATTTATATTGTAAATTATATCATAAAATTCGCATTAGAGGAGTTAGTTTAGAGTTAACAGATTAAAGTTCTTGTAACACAACGCAAATATATCTTTAGAGGTAAGTATATTATTGTTTAGTGCAAGTTTGTGTATTTACAGTTATTTATATATTATATTTGTTATATGCCAACATTTATATGCAATGTGATAATTAATGATGATCAAACAATTATATACAAATGTAAGATATTACTTAATCTAATTCAAAATCATATCTAAACAGGGTGTGACTGAAGCAGAACGTGAAGCATTCGAACTTTTACCCGATGACGAACGTCAATGCGAAGTTTGTAAAACAACCTGTTTCTTATCCGCGATGACATGTAACTGTAACACAGAAAGCTTGGTATGCTTGCGCCATTACACCTCCCTATGTTCATGTCCACCGGAGAAACATACGTTACGATATCGATACACTCTTGACGAGCTGCCATTAATGTTACAAAAACTGAAACTGAAAGCGGAGTCGTTCGACAACTGGGTCAATTTAGTTAAAGACGCTTTAGATCCAGTAACACCAAAAGCAATGGATTTATCTATGTTTAAAGAACTGCTACGCGAGGCGGAAGATAAAAAATTCCCGAAATCCGATTTGCTGCAAACTCTTATGATGGCAGTCGAAGATGCTGATAAATGTGCTAGTGTTATTCATCAGTTAGATTTGAATAAGATACGTACCAGGACACGCAATTCAGCTGATACTAAATACAAATTAACGGTTGAAGAATTGACACTTTTCTGTGAAGAAATAGACAGTTTGGCATGTACTTTGAAAGAAGCTAAAAGCGTTAAAGATTTGCTGAAACAAACTCAAGATTTTCAAAAAGAAAGCACTAGGTTATTGGCTCAAACTTTAGAAGAATTGTTTCCAATTGAACTAGAACAGTGTATCGATTCGGTGTCAGGTTTATGTATTGAGTTACCGGATATAAGACATCTGCGAACTAGATTAACCCAAGTGAGTTGGTTGATCGAAGTGCGACAAACGAGAGAGAAATGTGACTGTATTACAGTGGATACACTCAGAAGTCTACTGGCCACTGGCATTGCCCTTCCACCTAACACTATTCTTGAAAAAGAGCTCGCCGAACTGCAAAGTATTCTCACGGAAGGGGAAGAATGGGAGGAAAAAGCGAAACAATTACTAGATACCAAACCAACGTGCACACTCCCAGAAGTAGAAATTATGGTTGCATACGCCAACGACATCGAAGCCTTCCTTCCTACAGAAGAAATACTGCGCGATATTATGAAAAAAGCAAAAGAATGGAATAAAACAATTGACGAAATACATTCAAGTGAAAATTACCCATATTTCGACACGTTAGAAGAGATTATTAAAAAAGGACGAACGATTCCAGTACAACTGAAAGAGTTGGAACGGTTGGAAGCACAATACACCTCTGCAAAATCCTGGAAAGAAAGAACTGCGAAAACATTCCTACGGAAAAACAGCAACTGTCTCCTTATGGAAGCTCTATCTCCACGAACGATTTCATCAACTCCGACTAGCCCTGTCAAAGCCCCTGGTAAGAAAAAGAATCAGTCCGATGAAGATGCAATAAGTGCGTTTGTTGCAAATATTAAATTAGGCGGAAATGTTGATCCAGCTCAGGTTGTGTCCGCGTTTAAGGAAGCCGAAGAACATGAAATGGAAGCTATACGTAGTTTACGCACGCGGAACCAACGGAAATTCAATGATGATAACAGTGAAACTGAAACGTATTGTGTGTGCCGTAGTGGTCTTTCAGGCTGCATGATGCATTGTGAGTTGTGTAAAGATTGGTTTCATTCTTCTTGCGTACCTCTACCCAAACCAATTCCTCCACCAGTATCCAGTCGGCAGAAAAGCTCAGCGGCCCAAAATAACCCAGCCAAAGACACTAAATTCTTATGCCCCCGTTGCCTACGTACGCGCAGACCACGTCTAGAAACCATCCTATCCTTACTAGTTTCCCTGCAAAAATTATCAGTACGACTACCTGAAGGCGAGGCATTACAGTGCCTCACAGAACGAGCCATGAATTGGCAAGATCGTGCACGACAGTTGCTGGCAACGGAAGAAGTTGCAAATGCATTGGGAAAGTTACAGTTACCAGCTGTAACAAGCACACGGGATAAATCAGAAAAATTAATAAGCGCTATGACTGACCCGAAAAAACCTGGGAATCCGTTAATTTCTGTTGGAGACGATCGGATCCCGGTATTGAAAGAAGAACCAAGTGATGACGCGTCCGGGGATGAACTAGTAATCGCGTTGTCCAGTGAAACGGCCGCCTGTGGTGAGAACGGTAAACTAAACAATAAATTTGTTGACTCGGAAGGTTACACGAATGGTGAACATGCTTACTCATTGAATCTTACGCTAACAGATGGTCAGCAAGTTGCACAACAAGCCGCCGCAGTGGTAGCAAAAGAAGATGTGGTTATATCAGATGCAACACGGGAACACCTTGAGGAACTAATGATGGAAGGCGAACTTCTGGAAGTTTCCCTTGATGAGACGAACCACATATGGAATTTGCTGCAAGCAACAAGATCTCCGGCCGAACAAGAACGAACGTACATTGATTTTGACGTGAGTACGGTACGTCGTATCATTTTTATTTCTTGATGTTATATCAAACTCGTGGCCGAATGCGAATTATTTTTAAAAAGTTGTTTTATTTTGTTTATAAACCACCTTTATCATTAATAATTATCATTATATAACATTTAGTGCTATTGACATTTAATTAACCAAGTATAAAATTGTAAAATCTCATAATTTAATATACAGTAGGTTTTTATTGCATCAACACACATCAAAATTTGATTAGTTGATTTAATAGTGATTTAACTGTACTGAAAGCTGTGTACGGTGGTATTTTTTAAAATTCGCTTTATCAAATTGCACTTGAGGATAGAAAATCGTCTTAAAATTGACGGTATAACAATTAATGAAGTACTAGCAATTGTGTAATAGTACTTTGGTTCGTGACTCCTATATATTTATTTCTTACGCTATTATTTTGTAGGAATGTACATTAAACAAAGGCGGCTACCGCAATAAAGTCGCACGAGGTCGCAAAAGAAAATCCGAGGAAGGCGTAATGGATCCCATGAAGAAGAATACGAAAACCAACCCGATGATCGACAAGAAATTCAAGGTGGCCAAAATGAAGAACATGAAGGAAGGTGTGCGCAAACGTCGTGGTGACGGCCAAACAACGAAGAAATCCACAAAGCAAAGCAACCACTCCGATGACGAAATTGAAGAGGACTGCGCAGCGGGGGCGTGTCTCCGACCGGCCGGTCGCGAAGTTGATTGGGTACAGTGTGACGGTGGGTGTGACCAGTGGTTTCACATGCACTGTGTCGGTCTCGATAAACATGACATAAATGAGGACGAGGACTATATATGCATTAAGTGCTCGCAAAACAATCCCCAGAACATAGATGTTTCTTGCTTCCAAATGGGATCGCCCAACAGCCAAACAGATTACGAGAATGTTTGTGTATGACTGAACTAAATTGAAATTTTGACACAAATACACACACTTAAATCAAGTAACCCTCCCCGGCACACATTTGACCATTATGTACGGATACGAATTTTATTTTTTTTGAAGTTTTGTTCAACCCCATAAGTTGCTTTTCGTTCGTTCGTTTATTTTTCGGTTTTTGCATAATATATCAAACTATATAGAAGGCACTTTTATTTTTTACACTTGTGCAAAGGGTTTGAAATACGCGACGATGTACTTTCCAAAAAAAAAATGAAACATATTTTATAACTATTGTGTATAATTCGTAAACTTATGAATTATTTATTTTGACAGCTGTCTGGTAAAGTTAGTCAAATATCGCCAGGGTACATGCATCGGTTTGTCGCCTATCGTAAATAATTATTCATTATATAGAATTTAGTTTTTATTTGTCTTTTTTTATATTTTACAAAATATTAAAGTATTTTAAATTACGTGACCATACCAACGAATGAGCATTGGAAAAAAAGACTCAATACATATCGTTATATAATCGATATCATACATACAAACATAGACTTACTTTTACGTTCATTGTGAAACGCTGCGTAAAATATATCCGATCGATGTTACTGCAGCATTAAATGCCTTTTATTACACGATTGGATATTTTGTCGAATTGGAAATTAATGTGAAAACGGATCGATCCTAGCCGTGATTTTGGACCCTATTCTGTATTTATTCTGTAAAATAATAAAAATATTAAATCTATTAGGATAACAATATTTATACCAAAGTATCGCGAAATTTTTATTGTTTTATAAGTAATCAAACCCCGCGATTAATTCAATTTAATTATGAATAAAGTATGTTTATATGACCGCGAAGTATAGTTTTACAAAATTTAGAACAATATGTGAATTTATAAATCCTATGTTTAACTTTAGGAGCTTTGCCCAATTAATAATTCAACAGCAATATTAATTATCGCGTTTTGTAGTCCCTTTCTATTTACAAAAAAAAATAGCGGATCAATAAAACTATTTATTAAAGTTCGAAATCATTTAAATTCTGGTGATTGCAGTTAATTTCTCATTTTTAAATATTTAAAATGCGTTTTTATTTCTATGTTTTATAAAATGTAACGAAGTTTCCAATATTAAGATGAACTTAATGAGAGACTCGTTAAATAGTTTTATAATAACACTTTAATTTGACGAAATCTTATTTATTAAATAAAAACGATACTTTTTGTTAATAAAAAGGACTTTGTTAATGTCATTTTAGTAACGAAATAATGTTACTAAAACAAGAACCTAAATTTAAATTTATTTTTAAATACCAAAAACCTTTTAAAGCGCCCTAATTTTATATTGAAAACCTAAATTTCGAAATGAATATTTAATGTGTGGGGTCTAGAATAATATATTGCGTTACAAAAACGAAATACTACCATTTAGCAGTATTGTCAATATATTCAAAATGTAATACGAATATTTTTTTATTTTAAAAACATCGTCAATTTGAGCGAAAATTTTATCGAAACCCACGAATTTTTAGTATTATTTTTTAATTTTAAACTTTTTTAGAAATGCTAATCATGCAGAAATTAAACATTTTTCTAAATTATTTTTTGGTGTGTGGAAAATGCGATCAAAAGAAATTGTTGCAGAATAGGAAGTCCTTGCTCACAGTGAAGTCTTAGTTATAATCATTCCAAAGGCACACAATGTTTAAAATACATACATAGATGTAATTTATCTATTGCTTATCATTTTTATACATAATGTTTTTTACGTTCATTATAATGGATTGTTTAAAAATTGGGTCTGCAAATCGTGAATAAAAATCGAGACGTATTTTATTCGCAGTGGTAAATATATTAGATTTTAATATAGTTGCTACGAATAAAATACGAAATAGTGCTATAACTTATCCGGTTATAGATTTATTTAGTTACACCTTTAAGTTTAATATTTCGTAAACGTAACGAAACTCGTATTATACTATAAATGTCTTGATTTTTTAAGTAAGCGAATGTAAGAAATTTCAAGAAATGAATACTTCGACAGCTG
Organism: Nebria brevicollis; assembly: GCA_944738965.1. Lineage (NCBI taxonomy): Eukaryota > Metazoa > Arthropoda > Insecta > Coleoptera > Carabidae > Nebria > Nebria brevicollis. Next base: position 12,220,835 of record OX122899.1, on the reverse strand, counting down.
TCAAATACGGTTAGCAGAATAACCTACCTATAGATGTGACGTCACCATTTTTTTCTTTGTGTTTTTATTTACAATATTCGCAATGCAGAAAGTAGTTTTGTTAAGTTAATAAATGTTTATTTTCGTTTTGACGTAACTCTTTATCAGGATTATAGTCAGTTTATTTAAGTTGTGTTTTCTTTTAACGCCATTTCAAAAAAAAAAATCGAAATGTATCTTAATATTATCGTGATAAAACATATTTTCCATAATTATATAATTATACAGAAATACAAAAATAAAGCAAAAACAATTATTCGAGTGTATTTTTTTTTCAGTAATTATATCGATTTAAGATTTTCGTTGTGATAGTATTTTTTCAAACAAATTTATGTTACAATTATATTACTTTAATATTACTTATTTTATTGTGATTATTCAACCATAATATATATATCTATATATTAACATGTAATTCTTATCCCGTTTCTTTCCAGTTTTATTTTTATAACACCACAACTTGGAAGTTTTCTTCTATCCCACGAATAACGACATGTGTAAATGTACAATATTATTCTTTATTAGTTTTTTTTAAGATACAATATGTGAATATTTCTTATTTATTTATCGTAATAAAGCTGATTGTAAGAAAAAACATCAGAGACTGTGGATTTTTTTTTTAAATTTCACCTAAATTTATAAGTTTCTATTAATCATTTGTATGTCGGGGTTTTTGTATAATACTAGGATAATTATTTGTAACATATGTGTAATATTGTTCTTAATTAAACTTATTTAAAGAAAATATTTAACAATTAACATTTATCGAGGATGCTTTGTCTTCGCATTCGCAGCTAGTATTGCTCCAGGCGATGGATAAGGGCGCATTTGGAATAGGGGACCTGTTACAGTCGTATCGGCTCCAGTTTTCGCTTCTGCGCGCGACTCTAAACCCGACGACCAAGTTCCTCGTGGAATATCCGAATATGCAGCCGGATCCATAGGATCAAGCATTAAAAACTCTTTATTAGTCTTCTTATAGTTGATTTTCGTCTTGTATACTTTCTCCTTTTTAGCCTCTCGTTCTTCACTACCAGCGCGTTTGCGCTTATCGTCTAGTTCGCGTTTTTCGGCAATATGTGCTAAGCGCAACAGTAATTCTTCACGTAAATATGCAGCGCTGTGCGTCAAATGTGATCGAGGATGCTTTGGTGGCAGCCAAGAGACTAAATCTTTCTCAGGATCCCAATAATAAAATCTACCACTAAACAAAACGTTATTATAATCAATAAACGTTATGAAATATACAGACATACCAGCCTCTGTCGTAGATTTCTTTAAAGTTTGCTGGTAACGGAAATTTCTTTAGCAACTTCTCGCGACGTTGTAAATATTTCAAGCTCGGTTCTAGAACCCCGACTTTCCAACGTGTTATGCAGTATTTGGTGCATTCATGGTAGACGTTGCACTTATTGGGGCACCCTTCAAAACCTTTCGATGATGTCGTGAATCTTGTTTCACCCCGAGGTTTTGCTAAAAACATTCAAATGTACAATTTATCAAGCGTAAACGACCGACAGTCAATATAAAATACCTGCAACAAAACCTCGTTTAGCTAATTTAGCTGCTAATGCAGGAGGTAATGGCATTTTTATAATTTTAATTCACGAAAGAAAATTATTACCTCAGGTTACTTTGTTTTTGTATCATTTCTACATAACCTCTGTATTAAACGGCATTATTTTGACAGCTCCAAATAAATAGTGTACGGGCAGAAAGATCTATCTACTTACGTTTATTTTTATTAATTTTAGTGAATAACTTAATCATAAACACGAAATAAATCTCTATTTATGTTAAAAAGTAAATATAAAGTTTGCAAAAATCGATAAAAGTTTAGATTCAATTTGAGAAATCATGACCGGCATATTAATTTTTCTTATTAGAATACAATGTAGGTCGTATGGTGTACCTTGTTGCTCTCACTTCTGATGTATTGCACCATCTTTCTCAAGTAAAAGATGACGCTTATATTATCTTAGAGAGAGCTAATTACGAAAAATAAACCATAAACTCCAATAATTAGAAATGCCCGTACACTATTATTTGTGGTTATTAGTGGCGCTATCTGTTTTGATATTTATAAAAAAACCATATTTGTAAACCTAAGTTATATAGATTGCTATTAATTTTTTGTAGCGGTTTATTTAAATATTTATACCTTTAGTTGTCATTTTGTACACAAACAAATATTTTTCCAATATCATTAATTATGAATGCAAAATGTATTTCATAAACTAATAAAATATTGAATACCCAACGTCCTTGTATTTTTATTGAATAATTTCTATAATATAAAATATATATAAGGTGTAATTACAGAGTTTAATAACATTTGTGATAAATAATTGATAAATGTGACCCATTTAGGTGCAAAGAAAATTTCATTTTACAAATTATGTTTATGTTGTTTTTATTTAAATTCAATTTTGAGAACTTTTTAATCCTTATATAAATGAAAATTTAAATTAAAATAAAACTTACAATTTATATATCTATTGTATATCATGTAGAAGATATTTTCTATGGCAGCAGAAATGGCGTCGATCGGAAATGAAAATTATAAATTTATTGTTAAAACCTCAAATCACACATTTATTTATTTAAAGCAAATCGTATTTGGGTTATAGTAATAAATTCAGTATGATCTACGCGGTATCAATTTTGGGATTAATTGAGTTGTGTTTGCGTTAATTTTGGCAATAGATTTATTACGTAGTATTTTTGCGGCGCAATATAACTAATTTTTTACGTGACCCTTAAGTTTTGAAAATATTTAATAATTAATATTAATAAATATTTAATAATAATAATAATTAAAATAAACATACATGCATAATTATTTAATGCATACCACCTTTGTAGTTAGTCACCCTCGCTTTGCAACAACTACAATTTTTTTTATTTTAATATATTTTAATTCATAAGAAAAATTCGAAATTTTTTTAAATAATATAATTTTTTCCTCGCACTTTGACACACTTAAACAAAGCAAAAATGTTATTCGTGGTATGGATATGGAATGAATATTAGTTTATAAATAAATCAATGGGTATAGAATCAGAATTTTCTAATAGTATATTTTTAATCGGATTGTACAATTTGCCAATTTCGAATAGATACCATAATCCCCTTGGATTAAAGTATCTTTTCTGTTATTCTTTAAACTGAGATAAAACGTAAAACCCCAAAAGGTCGCTAAGTAACCGCGATGATCCTCACGCGCTACTTAAGGGGTTAGTACTCTTTTGAGGCCAAAAAAAGGCGTTTTTTGCGAATTTTTTTTATGAACAATTAATAACCGATTGGAAAACGGAAAACACAGCGATCTTTATTGATATTTCGTCTTTAATTTACATTTTTTTAGCGATGTTTAAATCACTTCCGTAGCCGCTGCACCAGGTGCAGCCCGAACTGCGCTTACTGGTGAGACATCTCCACTTGGTCCAGATCAAGTTACAACAAAAAAAATTATTATTTCCGGTTCTTAGATAGATTTTCTGTCAAGGTACATAGGGATTTTGAGAAATGTTGAAAAATAAAAAATAGGGAGCACTTCGAAAAAAAAGTTGGTTTTTCGCTCCCAAAAATTGAGATAAAAGCGTGCATCAAAATGCCATTTTTCAACCAATCAAAAAACAGACAGATAATTATTGGTAGAACTCGGAACACAAACAATTAATCAAATCGGATAAGCCGTTCCGACGGTAGATGTCCCACCAGTTTGAAAAAAGTGGTTTCGAGATAATCGCGTTTGAAGTTTTGGGACTGCATGCGGACCGCCGTGACACAGGTCCACTAATTGGCCTGTAACTTTTTAACGGAGTTGTTGGCGGACTTCGGGTAAAGTTTACAATAAAGTAGACACCCCAAGGAATTTTTAAGCCCAAAAAAAAAAGATTTTTTGAAAGTTCAAAAGAGTACTAACCCCTTAAGTAATCTTAAAGTAGAATGGCTATGCCCACCCAAGCTAAACCTCTCTAATTTACAGGAAAGTCTACTAAATGCAACACTTCTATTAGTAATCGAGAGAGTTAATCCATTTGTCTTCTAACTTTTTCTGTCTATAGTTGCTATTCTTCCAACGTCCAGAACAAATCGGAGTTGATTCAAACAGCTATTGTATGGAAATGTGCGTTCCATTCGACAATTGGAAAATGATCTCTTACTATACTGAAAGCTATCTCATCGCTCAAACTCCCAAAAGTTTACAGCGCTAAAAGATTTCATTTCAATATTTCAATTTAAAAACTTATATTTCACGTAAACATAGTATGTAATAGTCCTAAATATCGAACAGCATTACCAAAAAGTAAACGACAAACATAACATGTAGGGAAGACCGGGGCTATTTATCTCAGGGGCAGGTTGTCGCACTGCTTATATCTGAAAAGGTAAAGTTGCAAGTTTAAAAGTAATAAAAAGAGAGAGTAGGACATACACCAATAATTGTTAAAATCGCAATAACAAGTCATTTATTTGTGACTAACAGTTTTGCGTATTGTGGGTGATTAAAGAAGTATGGATAAGAACATTTTACGTATATTTATAGTATAAAGTGTATATTCTTCGTTGATGTTATCATATTTGGGCGTATGTTCATTATTTAGAAAATATCTACGACATAAACTAAAATGTGTCTTAGGGGCTAGCATTTTCTTTGGGGCACCTTGTCGCATTACAAAACTTATCTTGTCGGAGAAAATTCGCCCATTTCCTAAACCTGGCGGGAAGAAATAGTAAAAAGGTAAAAGAAGCTAGGGTCCTGTTCTGGACACACCTGTTAAAAATTAAATAGCCACCTATAAGAAACAACGAGGAACCAAAAAGTTTAAGAAGCAAGTATTTATTAGATAAATCAGGCAAAAACAGAGCCTCGAAGGTAACTATAGAAGAAAAAATAATATGGGAAAAAATATAATAAATGACTATTATTCTGCTGAAATGTTTGCTCCTACTTACCCCAACCACTGAGACAACATGTCCTGTGAAGGGGTACGTGTCGAAGCCCGATTAAAAAAATTGTAGTATATCAGCAATATATAATATTCTTGATTTTTTCCTTGAATTACATTACTGAAGCACGCAGCTAATAACACGTCATATATAGTACATTGACAAAATAAAACTTTTGAAATAAATTAACTTGGAATGAAAAGTACGACAAGTACTCTAATCTTAAATGTGTTAAAGCAATACATAAATAAAAAATAAAATATGTTTTCAATGATTTTATTTAGAAAATATTTGCCACAAGCTGAAATTAGTTTAAAATAGAAAGAGTAAATCACTACACTTTATTAATTACAAATTTCACAATTTGAAAAGAAATCGTCTAATATAAAGGAGTTACTACATCTGCGGTTGGGGAAAGATATAGTATACGGGTTTGTCACATCAGTTCACCTATTGTTTCGTTTCTCTTGTTGTCTGTTCCTTCAAATTATGGAACTTTAAGGTTTGAGGAGATTGGTATATGAAACTTGTGGAAATATTTCATTTCTTTCGGACTTGTGCCACTAATTTTAATACTTAACTGATCGACACGATTTTTTTGCCTTATAAAAATTGATGCAATGTTTAGTTAATGTCCATACTCTACAATACTGACTCTAGAGTATGGTTGATCTACCCTACGGTAATATTTCGATCTAATTATCCTTGTAATAGTTTAAAATGACAATTTTTGTTCTAATTTTCCGGATAATATATTCAGTGTCACAATTTTCGATGCGGCATACAGGTAATATTGAGTATATACAACACAAATACAAGATGTTTGTATGTATTTCAATACGAATATAAAAGGTTGAAGACAGCCTGGTTCCACAACATTCTTTAATATTAAAATAATATGGCTGTTTTCAAACAGCTAATGATCATCAAGAAATTGGCGAGACATTCCCATTTTTCAATTCTTCCTAATTACAAAATTGAAAAATTGGTCGAAACTGGTCTAATTCTTTAAACAATTAAGATCGTTATGGAATTGAAGCGCATTCAACATTTTTATTTCCTGTTTAATAATACAAAATTATGTGCACGTATAGTTAAAAATATTAATTTACAGACAATCAAAAGATTACAATCTAATATTTAAACTAGGTACTTCCGCTAGAGCTAATTAATAAAGTAATCAAAAACTTCAGGTACAATTAACTCAAAAATAATTCATTGTCCATAAACTAATATTTTAATTTGAATGTCTGACAATTGATTTCATAAAGAAAAAAATATTCTATTTTCTTTCAACATATATTGTACTCTGCGTGCACCAAAATAAGTTTATTCAGAATCCCCATGGATAAGTATTCACTGATTCGTGGTGTTGTGTATCCAATGAGAACAGCGAATCCATAGAACGAAAGGTGACAATGATACAACGTGAGAAACTTGCTTGAATTGCACTTTTCAGGGATACGTTGTAGTTGACGCATGCGTATAGGCACGTATTTGTTTGTTGGTTGAATTATGAAACTCATTTGCTTGTGATTTGTCGGTTTTTAAATCTAGTTATGGTTGCAAATGTAAAAGAAATGCAAAGAGAAATTTGTAAATTTGGATGCTGTGGACGGTTTTTAGCAATTGTATACTGAACAACACGCCATAAAGGTATATTATGAAATTGTTCAAAACTCTTTGAAATTATTCATCCTTGCCTTAGTATTTCATAATATCATCATCACCAAAAAGCGCTCCTAATAAAAAGTCAACAAAGTCGCAACTCATTTTTAATCATGTTTACCCATTTACTCTCACACCATTCATCTCTCCCACATAACTATTTTTCGTTAATCTTTCATTCGACATTTTTTCGATATGACCATACCATCTTATTTGACTCGTACCTATTCTACGTACGACATTTTTTACAATGTCGCACTGCGCATACACCCACGTATTCCGCATTCTGTCTCTCCTAGATAAACCACAAATCTCTCAAATATATATTTAAATACAAAAAAAATACTTCTGTAGTGTAAAACTACACTGACTACTACACATATGATTCAAAAAAATTAAATTTATAAAGGGGTACTTTTACTTTTCTTTTCAATAAATCAAAATTTTTTTAAAATTTATTTTTGGTGCTATAAGTTTCAAGAACATGTGATCAAAATTTTAGTTTAAAATTCCATCAACTTTTAAAGATATACCGGTTTTCATGTTTATGTGTAATTTTATTAAAATCGTTACTTTCGGTAGAGCGTGGTATATTAAAGAATTTTTAAATGCGTTTACCAAAACGGTGGACATGATATCGAGTAATTTTTATCCGATTAAATAATTGCATATTAGTTATTGATAAGTTTTTTAGTCCGTGAACTAGGATAAAATATTTTCATTAATTTTTAATACATTTATTTATAGTTCAAAGTACAAAAAACTGATGATTTTTCAAACTTTTTTTTTTAGTTGCTCGTCAATTTTCTTAAAAATTATTTTTTCGCAAAGATCCTAGTTAACGGACAAGATTGAAGAAACCTCTTTAATACTACTTTTTTTTTCTGAACATTTAAACTGCAGTTATGGTGTCAACCGAAAATCGGGAAAAATTTGCAGTCTCCACTTTAACGTCCTCTGTAGCATTAAAAAATTTAATATTATGAAAAAAAAGTTATTTATTAACTTGAATGATAGTAAAATCATTTTTAAAATATATTTAATTTCTATTAAAATAAATTAAATTAGAAAAAAATTATGAAAATTTGTTATTTTTTCGCTAAAAAAGGGAAAGTACCCTTTAAGATTTTCTTTCCGTTAATATGTCGAGAGTCGTCAAAATCGGAGAAAAAATAGTTAGAATCTTAACTACGAGGCAGACTGATTGTTGCCCTTCAGTTAAGCGCTATTAAGCATTGAACTATTATTTTGAAATAAATAAACAATTTTTGCATGTTTCTATAAAATTTTTATTCAAAATACAAAATTGATGGATACTCGATGAATACAGTATATAGAGTATCCTTCAATTTTCTTAACCAAAATATGTTTTGTGATTATCCAACTTGTGGTGCGTTTTAGGTAAAGGATGAAAAATAAAATTTTATCCATAACTTTCGAATTTTATTTGTGAAAGAAATAAACTCACCGATCGTTTTCGACCAATAGGGAACACTGGGAGGAGCCCCGGTAATGCTATGACCAACCCATTGGTCGAAACCGGTTGGAAATAACGTCTTTTTATTTTTCATCCTTGATCCTTCATTTAGTAAGAAAAATCGACTCAAGTGTACAATTAATAAAAATAAATAAATAAAATCATCAAACAGCATTGACTTCAAAAAAAAAAATACCAAGTTATTTTTCACTTTCTAAATAAATGATTTTATAAATATCAAACTTGTAATTAATAAATATTCAAAAATTTCCATTAAGTCTTTTATATTCTTAATTCTTTCTTTCTTCTTTGAAAATAATTTCATTAGTTCTTATATTATTCTAAAGTTGGTAAATCTGCTATAATTGCATTGATATCCGTTACAGACAGGGGAACACAAAATGACGCTCTATATCGATATTACAGGCAACTGCTGCCATTTATTGCATTGGTAGCCATATGCAATTCTGAAACGAAAATTATCTTTGATACCATTTATTGTTTTACCGGACGATTTAGAATACGGAAATATTTTATATATGCTATTACCATTATATAAACGAAGATTATCGATATTCTTTTGTTGAGGGTATGAAATTTTTTATTATATTTGTCGTGCGCATTAAAGTGAGCAGGGTTAATTCATGTAATTTAGAGCAGATAAATTAAAAAATTTAATCGAATTATACTTAAATTATTTGAAATATCCATTATTTAAACTAAAGTATGGTTCATTTATCAACTCGAAAATAATAAAGTTCTCCATATCGATGTTACAGGCAACTGCCAACGTTTTTTAAATCGGTAGCCATATGCAATTTTGAAAAATAAATGTTTCAGTTTTTTGTTCATTGTTAACAGTTTTGCCAGACGATTTAGACGAAAGAAGTCTTTTTATAAGTTATCATTCATATATAAACGAAAACAAGCAATATTTATAGTTTTGGGTATGTAGTATTTTATTATCTTTGTCGTTCACCATAAAAGGATTATGGTTATGATAATCCACGTAATTTATATCAGATGAATTTAAAAGTTTAAGTTAGCTTTAACCAAAAAGCACACCAAATATCACTTTAAGCTCTGAATTACTACTAATTATGCCTTAAGAAAGTGTTAGATATATAAATTGCGGAAATGTGCTTTTGGTTAAACGATGGCGGAACGGAAGCCATTTGCAAGTAGTTCTTACGGAGCCCTACTCTATAAGAATAGATGAAATATTCACGGAGGAGCGCCTTTATTTTATGAATCGTATATAATTATTTATTGTTTTTTTCCAAATTCGGACGAATGCATATCTTTAGAATATAAGTTATTTATTACGGTAAAGATCGGCCATATCGCGAGGTATGTATTTATCTGTTCTTTGTTTTATTTCATTAGTTTCTGAAAGTTTTATAAATAAGTCTCAGATGGCGAATTGAAAGATAATTGTGCGAAATGTACTCGTATAGACACATGAACTATCTGCCAAATAGCTTATACGGGACATTATTCAATGGTTAAATCTCAATTAAATTCTATCAGGCTTTACAAAATATACATATTTCATATTTCTTGTGATCCGGTTAGTTCAAGAATTTGATTAATCTGGTAAACCGGTTAAACCTGTACATTGACTAATTAATAAATTGGTTTATTCGTTCTACCGTATTATTTGGCTAGGATTGCAATTTCGTTTGAAATGTTTTTAATTATAATGTGTACTATCAGCAAAATAATGATTAACATAGGATTGCTACATGAATAATATTTAATAAATATTGTGTTTTTCCGAAAAATATATAATACTTGAACAAATAATAAAGTAACCGGTCTAAGTATCTGACCGGATTAATCTGTTAAATAGAAAATTATATAAACTTAGCTTTTGTATACATTAGTTTTTTATGTTATTTTAAGTATGTTTGTTAAGTTTAATATTTTTAATAAATCAAAGACACTGTTCGAATTAGAAAATATAGAATAGACTAATTCAATTTCATATAGATTTCTGTCTAAAGGTGGAATTCATTTAGTATCACAACTTGCACATTAGTAGTTTCGATAATGACACAAAAAAAACCAGGTAACAACGAAAATTACATTTATACCTACATATAACACAAATTAGATTTAAAATCAAATAATAATGCCACACATATTCTTATGAGAATAAATAGTTAAAATCATGTATATTATTTCAGATATTTACGCAAATAAATGATTATTTTATTTATTTGTGTTACAAATGTATTTATTTGCTGTATTAGTTTTATTTAGACTATAATGTGTAATTTACCTTAACATATTTTAATAACAAATGAAATATATTAGATATATTAGTTAAATAGTAAACAATGTTATATTTTCGAATAATTATTGGCGATAGGTGTAAATTGTGTAATGTGCGGTTTTTTGAAAGCCGGTTAAATTTATTATATTAGTAAATAAAATATAATCTAATCGAATTAATATGTTTTATAAATTGTAGTAGTAAATTTAGCCGTCCACCTGCTATTGGTGACGATATCGATATACCGACTTTCAAACTTCCTGGTATCCTAGCTCGTTTTGTACTTTTCAAAAATGTCTAGTGGCTAATTATTATTGAACAAAACCTTCTGGAATATTTAGCTGAACCATATGGTAAGATTCAAATGCTCCGAAATGAGTTAAAAATGGTCGATGACGATATCGTCAGTGGTAGCAGGCGGCGTAGTCAAAAATATAGGTAGCAGGCGAAGGGTTAACTGGTATTTATAAAATAGGGCATAAGTGTTTTTAAATATTTATTTTTCAGGTGTAATTATCGGAATACACTCAAAATATTATTAAAATGGATAAAAAACCAAATCAATTCTCTTTAGACCTATTGAGTAAGTAAAAATTACATGTATTATTTTTATTATTTTATATATATATGCATATAATTCGATATGTTTTCTTTCAGAATGTACTGAGCATTTGGAAGATATGCCGAAAAAGAGAAAGTTCTTCGAAGAATGTACAGGGGTAAAATTGTTTTATATTGATTTTTATCATAAGATAATTACAAATGATTTGTTATTGCTAATATAAATCATATCAAATTTATATTTAAAATGCCCGTATATATTTTACCGTATAAATATATATTTTTAAATATAACAGAAAACTTGCAAAATTATCTTAGTTTAAATAATATTTCGAAACGAAAATATTTATTAAGTACGACTCAGATGAGGTAAGTAAGTATGACCTTAGATAGGAGAAGCCTTTTTTTTCGATGAATGTAACACAAAATTTGCAATTAATGAAGTCTCACATTCACCGAAAAAAGACGTCTCCTAAGTATTGTCTAAGTTCTTCGGAGATTCGGTGAGGCTTATTGACCTCATTTGAGTCTTACTTAATAAATATGTTCATTCTAAAATATTATTCAAACTAAGATGATTTTGCTCTCGGGACCAATTCTCAGGTCTGAATTATCTGAGATGAGCATTGGTCGCAAAACGTGCAAACTCCAATCAACTCACAACTACAAGGTTTCATTGTACTTATCTTGACAAAATATAACCCATTTCGTATAAAATCGCATTTATTAAAACTATTGCAGTTTTACTTTTATAATAATCTTTAAATATTTTTCGTCTACTTTAATCGAGCAATATAACATTTAAAAGTAGCACAATAAATACCGATAATGTGCAGTTATAAGAAAAATTGTTAGAGAAGGCATAAAATCTGCTTCTGCATTTATCCTAATGATCCATACGTAACATTATATCTATTCCTATCAAATGGTATGGCATAAAACCCTTTACATTCTTTCCCATCTTGACAATCTTTCACCATTCAACTCCATCCTTACATATTTCATTTACTTCATACACGCTCTTGTATTCCTAATGATAATATTGTTTTTTGGATAATATACATAAGCAGAAAGATATATTTTAAAAAATTGGCTTCACCAATTCACCAACAGCGACCTCATTTGTATATCTTTGGCAGAATTTTCTGTATAAATATTCAATATAAGTACTGAAATCATCAATATAACTTAAATTTTTTACAGCTTTCGATTGAAAAGGTTTTTATCCATTTACAGTAGTAAAGCATTACAAAAGTAGGTATCGCTAAAAACATCAAATCAATGTTTCGGCCATAAATAAATATTTTCTAACAGCGTCAAGTGATTACAAGTATTTAAAAATTGACTGAGAGAAGTGTGTTTGCTGGTTGTAAAATTTTAGGAGCGTTAGAAATGTTTGCGAAAAATTTTAATATTTCTAAGGAGTTGTACTTGTGCCATCGTTGATGTTTGGTAGTAAATGTTAGAGTCAAGCCAAGCATAATACGCTGTGTAAATGAAAATTTTGAGAGATATTTTTGGTGTATCTAGGAGAGACAGAAAGTGGATTACGTGGGTGTATGAGCTGTGAGATATTGTAAAAAATGTCGCACATAGAATAGATGAGAGTCAAATGAGATGGTATGGTCATATTGAAAGAATGATGAATGATGTAGAATGCGAGACCTTCCTCGGAATATGAGAATAAATATTATTTAGAATGAATTTCGTGAATGATAAGTTGTAAGCAAGCGGAATACAAGAGAGTGTATGAAAAATTTGATGAATTTAAATGAAGCGAAAGAAGTGTAAGGATAGAGTTGAATAGCGAAAAATTGTCAAGATTTGAAAGAATGTAAAGGGTTGTCTGCCATCCCGTTTGATAGGAATAGGCATGATGTTATGTATGTACGAAGGTTGTACCAAAAGTAAGGTTCCCATATTTTTTACAAATAGAAAACATTGTTTATTGTTATTAATTTATACATCGTTGAAAAGCTTACACTGTTGTCTATTTTTCAACATAGTCTCCATTTATTTCAACACACTTTTGAAGACGGTGCTCCAGCTTTTGTATTCCTAAGTCGAAGAAGTCTCCCGCCAAGGAAGCGTGTGACCTCTGCTCGGACTTTATCGTCGCTCATGAAGCGTTTACCACCTAAGTATTGCTTTAGCTTGGGGAAGAGGTGATAATCGCTGGGGGGCTAAGTCCGGGCTGTACGGGGGATGGAGCATAACAGTCCACCCGAATTTCTTCAAAAGCTCCTGTGTTTGACAAACGACGTGGGGTCGAGCGTTGTCTTGAAGAAGCACTACTCCCCTGAAACAAAACAACAAACTCGTCAGTGGTGTCACTCTGGTTCACCGCCACCAAAGAAATTCAAACAACGGATTGGCGGGAGACTTCTTCGACTTAGGAACACAAAAGCAGGACCACCGTCTTCAAAAGTGTGTTGAAAAAAATGGAGACTATGTTGAAAAATAGACAACAGTGTAAGCTTTTCAACGATGTATAAATTAATAACAATAAACAGTGTTTTCTATTTGTAAAAAATATGGGAACCTTACTTTTGGTACAACCCTCCTATGTTTAATTAAAAAAGCGCCAGGATAGAAAAATATTGGAATTTATTATAGATTTTTTTAGTGTTTTTAATAAAATTCTCAAGCATCAACTATCAGCCAATGAGTTATTTATATTTTAGGATTCAGGGTAGTGAAAGATGAAGTTTTAGCTCGCCGTATGTAGTACGAAAAACCTATAGCATTCGGAATAAAATAAAACGCTCATAAAACGCTATCTTCAAAATAGATTAGCAGCGCAAAGTCACATAAATTATAATAATTTGCTAAAGAGATTCTACATGAGCTCTAAAAATGCTATTTATATACATACAACGATTGTATTTATTTTTTGTTCCAAAAATTATATAATGCGTTTGGTCTTATTTATGTTAATTTATAGTTTATATAACAAACGACGCTTATATTTAAGTATTGTTTATAGTCGTTAAACTAAAAAAAATTAATAAATTATTATCACTACTGGCGGTCGATCTTTCCATTTTAGTAAAATCAATATATTGTTTTTGTTAAAAAAACATTAATTAGTACAACTTTTCCAGCAAAATTGTTATATTCATACTGTTTAATTGCTATAGTTATCTCACTCTTGACTGAACAGTGCAGCAACTTCCTATTGCAGTTTATCATTATTTAAAGTTTGTCATTAATTAAATCAGAATTCGTTTATCAAATAACATAGAAAATTGACAATTATTTTCTCTAAATTTTTATAAATTAATATTATTTTTGATGTATTAAATATTACTTAACACCATCTTATATAATCAATTTAAAATGAAATAAATGTACCGGTGAAATATGTTTTAAATGATTTATATTATGGATGTAGACGTGCTTATTGTTGGATGACGTAATTGATATTGATAATACAGCTGATGAGAGATAAATGTAACTGGATCATTGCAGCAAATGAAATGTGAGAAACTACAGGTATAGTTATTATAAAAGTTGACATGTTGAAGTTTGGCAGTGAAAGATTGGTGGAGTTGTTGGTAAAGATTTTCACATTTTCCCGAAAAATTATGTGAAATTGAATGACAGGAAGTGTGTAGTGATTGTTCCTCTGTTCAAAAAAAATATTAGTGCGAGCGAATGCATATTTAGTAGTCTATTTGGCGTTATATACACATATATTGATAGGCAAAGTGTGGTTTATACAGTGGATGAAACTGCTAGTTATGGCAAGTGGATTCATGTCTGGGAAAGAATGTGTTAATCGCTGTTTTTTTTTCTTTGTATAAAGTCAAAAATACGTTACATAAATAAAAATGTTGATATGGTTTGGAGACGGTGAAAGAACGCAGAATACAAAGTTCACTATTAGCGATGTAAATTGATCGAGAATGTGAGAATATGTATTGAATGAAAGATAAATCTTCTCATATATCTTTCACTCAAAGATAAGTTTTGAAAAACAGAATAAACGAACAATTATTTAAGCTAGATAAACATTAAAAAAAAAAACAGTTGGAAAATCAATGCACGAAATTAGCCATAGTTACATTGTAATCGTGAGCGCAAGATTTAAAGTACAGCTATTCAGGGCCTCTATTTCGTACATTTATCGCCAGTGATATTGCTATGTATATATTTGGCTGACACTTAGGGCATAGTTTAAAAACAGGTCTATAATATGTCATTGCTTTACATACAGTGAGTTTCAAAAATATTCGGACAAAATTACATTTAATTAAATAACAGTATTTTAAGGACGTAAGCAATTTTTTTAAATCCAGTTTTATTATTATATTAAATTCTAGTTATTAATAGTTAACGTGATATAAATTTGTTTTACAATAATTATTAAAATTAGTACAAAATATTAATATTACTTTTAAAATGTTGAAATCTAAGGAACCAAAAATATTCAGACAACAAATATTACAATGTTTATTTGCACTATGTATTCTGTTTTTCTGCTTATCATGCACCCCAACTAGTTCGTACGCGTTTCTAAACAATATACATAATTACCAAAAATTGCACATAAATTTGATGCCAGTTTAAAATAAAATTTCATGTGTTACGATGGAACGTAAAAACAATAAGACCATTCGTAACGAAAGACAATTGGTCAACTTTCATTATGAAAAGGGCCTAACGTATCGAAAAATCTTAAAATATTAAATTTGTGTAAAAGTACTGTTGGCGATATAATTAATAGATATAAAAAGGAAGATTGGGAAGGTTCAAAACCTTAAACTGCTCGACCTGCTTTACTAAATGAACGCTATATGATGCATAAAATTCAAAAAATTCCAAGTGTTGGTGCTCCAAAAACAAAATTAATTAATGAATCAACACGTTTACCATAGTTGTGTTACTCGAAGAAAACCTTCAATATCAAATAAAAATTTAAAAAAGGCATTGATTTCGCATCGATATTTTGTGATTAACCTGAATTTAATTTATTTAAATTGGACGGTAGGCAGATTATATGGAAAAAAGTAAATGTAGTATTGAAGTAAAAAAAACTTGAAACCTACTGTGAAGTACAGAAGTACCATCGGTGATGGTGTAAATCTAAAAAAGAGGTGGGTGATAATAGATAAATTCATTTCTATCTTCCTGTTTAATACGTACTTCTCGTAAAACTAGGCAATTTAAGAGGGTTAGTGAACCTTTTTTTTTACCGATGGTTCGGGCAAAATGAAAGGTCAAAAAAGGTACAAACCCAACCGCCGGGCTATTTGAGTATGCGCCGTATAAACATTAGAACAATCTTTAAAAGTGAGTGAAATTCGTATGAACATTAAAATCCATTCTCGTTTTACCAAGACAACGACCCGACACATATGATAGTGCTGTTATTGAACATAAATGATTGTTATATAACATGCCAAAATTAATAAAGGTTCAGACACAAGAACTGGACTTGAACCCGATTAGAAATGTAAGAAAAATAAGAAAGCACTTGGCTACAAATAAAATACAGTTAGGGAGACTATTATTGGAAGAATGGGGCAAAACTAATCAAAATTATTTTTGAAATATTGTTTCATCTATGCCAAAAAGACTTAGAACTGTTGCAAACCAAAAAAGTAACCCTACTGAATAGTTAACTTAAGAAAAACAGTAGTAATAGTGCAAATATTTTTGAGACATTAGTTTTCCACATTTTAGAATTGTTATTAATTTTTTGAACTTAATATAATAAAGAATTAGTTTTTTTATATTTAGCTATTTGTTAGTAACTAAAGATTTTGAAAATAATTAAACAGGAAATAGAAAAATTGCTTACGCCCTTAAAATGCTGATATTTAATTAATAAGAAGCTTATCCGAATATTTTTGAGACTCACTGCATAAAGCAACATAATAGTGTATATAGTATATATGTATGCTGTATAAATATCAATGCAAGTTTGTTTATTTATGTTCAATTTTGTAAACGTCTTGTAGTTTTATATTTTCATCTTTTTATATTTAAACAATTATTATTTTAACATTTTTTTTTGCGAAAATCATGTTAAGTTTCTATGGAAAATCAAAGTTATTACAAATTTTGCAATTAAAAAAAAAATTGCTGCAATATTTCCGTTTACAAAAATTGATATTAAATAAAAATAAATTGACGTTTTTTAAATAAACTACGATAACTACTAGATGCTAACTGAGAGAATAAGCATAGGACACGAAATAGATGGGTATATGAGCAATGAAATGTAAGAAATGTACGTAAAGTGGGTGAGAGCCAGATGAGATGATATGTTGAGAAATTGTCGAATGGAAAATTAGAAGATTTACGTAGGCGTGATGAACGGTGTGATTATGCGGGATCGTTCTCGGAATAAATGACTAAATATGATTGCGAATGAAAAGGGAAATTAATGAGCCAGTGGAACATAAGAGCAAGTATGAATAACTTGACGGATGCATATAAAGTAAAAGAAGTTTGTAAGAATAAAATAGAATGAATATAATTTTTCTGCTATACTATTTGATGGGAATCGACAGTAATTCACTGGCTACTCGGAATAGCTTTGACGGCGACCATGATGCATCACCTCACAATATACATGAGATATTTAATCTTGTTTTTTTTTCTATTATAGTATCACTCAGTTTTTCTTCTGCAAATAGCTCCTGTTTATTTTATTTCGAGTAGATTATATGTGTGTTAATCCGTAAATAAATTATTGATTTATTTATACATACATATATGCTTAAATTAGCAACATTTCTGATATCCAATATATCACTACCAAGATTTGCTATATTATAAAAGCCTGTGCCCATCATTGTTTATAGGCCCTACTCTCTTAGCTATTTACAAATTTCTAAGGTCCATTCTTCTGTGACATCTCTATTTCTTATCTATCTTTACTCATTTTAGTTTCTAATGAAATTTTAGCTCAATATAAAATTTATCAATACAATTCGTGAACAAAAACAGTTTGAAATATTTCATTTCATAATAATACCGGAGGTATTGTAAAAATGTTACATACATTATACATATTTTTGAGCTGAAATAATTATATAAATATAAATAATATGGATTTTTGAATAATTCAGAAAGATAATTATTTAAAATTTTTATACTTACGATGTTGACGTTATAATTATATATTTTATTTGAAGTCTTGCTTAACATAATAAATAATATTTTAAACATTTAAATAGCTAACGACAATTTAACTGGGTAAATACAAAATTCCTAATAAGCAAAAATTTTGTTTAACTCATAACATTTCAAATATTTAAGCAAACGTATGTCCAGTGGCGGACCTAATTAAACAGGGTTGGAAAATATTACATGTATCTAATACTTTTATAGTTTTTTATAAATACAAACATATTTGTTCACTTATAGTAATTCTGCATTGATAAAGTTCATCAATTCTGAAATTTGAAACTTGAGAAAAATTTATCGAATGTCGCCGGGACTCGAACCCGGACTTCCATATTTACGCTCTGTTGCCCTAACCACTTAGGCCACACCACTCACAGCAGACAATCGATGTAACTTCAATGTAATAGAGGAATTAGATAGACTAAATATTTAATTGGTAAAGATCTGAGATAATATGTTTATAGTGAAATCGTTAGGAATATAGTATCTATGTAGGTATAGGCAGATCGGAAGAGCATGAGGCGCGATTTCGATGTGCATAGAAGACTGTTACCACCACCACTGTACAATGAGCATATCGTTTATATTTTTGTCTTTTTCTATTACAGAGTCGTTCATTATTTCTCATGTACATATCGCGATTCAAGTTATCCCACGCTGCCTGTACGTATATATTATATTTTTATTACGTAGGTGTATCAGTTTTGAGAACATATTATCGTAAGTATTTGTTGTTTGATTATTAAATTTGTAAACATTTATTGATGCAACGTTGATATAGTTAGAGTAAAATGATTCCAATTAATGTGAATGCGTGAGAAAAAGTAATCGACAGCCTAATTGTACATCATCAATTTGCTATTATTCTAATTTTTTATAAATGATGCTTATTTAATTTAATATCTATCTGTTTAATTGGAGACTTGCCTGGAAAGCTGCCCTAGCTTATCTTCTTACCAAGCTAAACCTTTTCCTTTTATAATATAACTGTTGTGTTATGCGGTATGCAAGATAGAGTTAAAGCAAGATAAAATGTCAAATTAAACGAAAGAAGGTTTTCAACATGAAAAACGTGAAAAAAAAA
Organism: Nebria brevicollis; assembly: GCA_944738965.1. NCBI lineage: Eukaryota > Metazoa > Arthropoda > Insecta > Coleoptera > Carabidae > Nebria > Nebria brevicollis. The sequence continues at coordinate 12,201,632 of OX122899.1, read as the reverse complement.
ACGTTGTAAGCAAGCGGAATACATGAGCGTTTATGAAGGGAAAGAAGTTTGTAAGAATAAAGTTGAATGACGAAAGATTGTCCAGATGTGAAAGAATGATTTGTGGCGCTTTGTTAAAATACAAAAATGTTACCCATCGTACGGTATGTGGAACTTCTTTCCAGGGACTTTACCTACCAAATTTGATTTAACATTTACTTAAATAGTCTGTGCAATTTTTAGTTTATTCACAATGCTGTTCACGGTTTCATTGTAATAGATGTGTTCATATAGAAAAGATAAGCAAAAGAAACGAAACCCAATAACTTAATTATTACTAATAAAATGTATAATTTATTTTCAGACTAGTGGGCAAGATTACAATACGGTTCTAAACTTTTGGGACCAATTAGCGAACGCTAACCCTTCGTAAGTAGCAAAATAACATTTTATATTACTTAAGCAGTATCTGGCACTAAACTTTCTTATATGTAGTTTTAAACCGAAAATGCACGTTTACTCTAGTCATTTTTTGTCTTTCTCGTAATATCTCCGGATAGTCTGTACTAATAGTTAAATATGAATGATATTAATATTTTGTGCAATTTTTGTTTGAATAGTTTCTTCAATAAGTCTTAAAAAAATTGCTCCTGAATTTCTTATTAACGCCATAGTTAAATTCAGGATATGCTTAAAATAAATGTACTTGCTAGATACCGACGCAAAATTTCAATTATTATTTTCTCATTTTTACATTTCTTATTTATGATTTTATTTTAATAATTATTACTTTACGCATTAACAACATAATGCATTTATTTTTTTTTTTAAATAATTTTTAATCAATTTTCATTACGTTGCTACATCCAAAAATATTCGACAATATTACCCCTCTTCTAATTAGTTTATTATAACGAGTATAAAAGCGTATATTTTTCCACCACTGATCATGAAATCAAAACATTAATAACAATTTAATTCATAATTCACTACATAATTGTTGCCTTAGTTAAACGTTCTGGCAAGGCATCTTTCTTATGTTTTTGGTATTTTAAACCAATTATAAAAACAATATACCTATACTGTAGTGAAATATAAAATTGGTATCTTTCCTACAACTTAAGATTATTTGTGTGTGTGTGTGTGCGTATATGTGCGGGTGTGAAACTGAGAAGAAAGAATGTTGTTGAAGGGTGAGAATAGTATGTTTTTAGAGAGTAAAATATGAATATGGTATAATATATTAGTATATTGGATTTTTTTTGGTTTAAAATTAAAGTGGATTCCACAGACCCTTTAAATTTCCATGTGTGAACATAATAAATTGGTATATGATTTGCAGATACATAATTATTGTTATAGTGTATCGAATAACTGATTTAAGTAAAATATTTATTGTTTGTGGAGATTTTAATGCAAGGAACACAAACAAGAATGAAATTGCATTAGTGATGAGTAAAAAACTGAGCTTAGTAGGATTATATTCTTTTTTGAATATAAGTTCTTCGTAACGAATATAATTACAATAAGCCATCTCTCATATTTTTTCTTAACGAAGTAAGAGTAGATTGTGTAACTTAAAATATAATCATTCATTTGCTATATTAAACAATAGTATTCATTATGATTAGATATTTATTAGTTTTCAAATTTCGCTTATTGTTGGAATCATCCTATAGAATTCTCGCGTAGATTAGTATTGATAAATAGTATAGATAAATAGACACTCCCAAGCATCTCACGTGTAATGCGAGTGATTAAGTTTGTCAAAGCACGTAAGAAATATAAAAACTTATCATTTATATAAAATTTATATATTTAATTCTCTGTAATTACAGTGAAGGTACTCCGAAAATTTATTCGCCGGCCTTACTCACCTCCAAAAATAGGTAAAATATGTAGTATCAAATTAACGGTAAAATGGTTAAAGTTGTAGTTTAAATTAGCGGAAAAGTTAAAATTGGTACTATTTAATTTGATGGTAAATTTATTAGTAAATTACTTAGAAGATCAGTAAGCAGATATAAACGCATGTGAGGAGGAACAAATGTGTAATTATGTAATCACACGGTGAATAAATAAGTATTATTAAATTTATTTATGGACAAATTCCCGAAGTAGTACAATTTAATAGAAAATTATGAATAAATAATTATATCGAATTTTACCATTTTTACTGATTTGATCAAATTTATTTACGCCATGTGTAAAATTGTGTAAGTTAATTTTACTAATTATAACAAATACTTTATACAGTACCGAAACCTCCCAAATTACCGACCGCACGCTAAATGATGCGCAATCTGGTGCATCCACGTCAGCTGATGATTCAATGGAATGGATTTCATCAAACGAGGTCCAAGATGAAAACGCTACTCCATTGGATCTTTCGATCAACAATGCATCATACAGATCTTTTTTGGAAACTCCTATACAGGACTTATTTCCACCTGAGTCTGATGATCCAGATAACTACTGGAATCCATCACCATCAGCATCAAGTGAGCTCCCATATGATTTCCTTCCGGCTGCATATCCACCAACTTTACTATCCGAAGAGACGTTGGAACCTGAAATGATAAACACAATAGCGCGCAATTCAACTGGGTATGTACATATAGTTTTATTAATGTAATTAATTTTCAAATTCTTATGTACACTACAAATTTGATAACATTAATAATAAATTAAATTATGAATCATAAAGATATTAACGTAACCTAAGGGGGCTGGCAAGTGCTGCAAATCTAAAAAGAAGATTTATTCTATATGGATTTTTAAGAAAATGAAAAAAATATATATATTTCAAAAAATATCTAAAATATTTTACAATTCCAAATTTGGTAATATAATACGTACACGTTCAAATATTGATCAATTTCTGTCACTTCGATTACGTAGGGAATATGATTAGGAAGCTTGCTACCAGATCAACAAACATAAAAATTTATAATCTGTTGCTTTTTTAAATAAATTTTTATACATTATACTTTTTACAATATACAGTGTGCTTCATACTTTCGTTCTTGAGTAATCGTGGTCAAAAGATGATAGACTAATTTTAAGAAAACCCTGATTAGGTATCATTGAACAAAACTTGGTATTACGTTTATCTGATCATAAAATGCTGTTTCCAGATCCGCCACAGCATGTTCTGCTTTCCCCAAAAAGCAAAAGTTCCATATTAGTTACTGTATGCTAGTTAAATAAAACAATTTATTACAATTTTCAGAGACATTTTTATTTATCATTTTCTTAGTTATTTTTAACTACACAAATGTTGACTATTTTCGTACATCAAATTCGTAATACGTATCACTAGCAATAATGCAAATATTTATAAAATCATCAGCAGAATATATGGAGGCTATACATTACAATTAAATTTAAGAGCTTTTATGATCAATTTTTCAATGATTCAAAACCTAGAAACATCAAAATCTATTCAGACATTCAAGCTAGCAAACTGCTTAGAAAAACAGTTTTTTTTTTAAATATTACTTTCCAGTCCTCTTTCAGAAAATGTTTTAAACAATTTTTAACTTTTATTTTATTTAGTCTACGTTAGCTGCTAAATATATATTTACAAGAACTCTTTTTTTGAAATCATGTCATATCTTTTTGTGATTTGTATAAACTACCTTTAGTTTATAAATGTACCAAATGTTAAAGCATACTCAGAATTGAAGATAGTAATCGGCTTGAAATACTATTAATGTTAAAGTTGTACCACAAAGAACAAGCGTGATATAATTTACAAATTGAAATTGAATTATTGTATATGATATGAAGTGTTATTTTAAATGATTCAATGCTTTTTTATAAAAAAATAGGTGTACCGTGATGAAGAGCACCACATCACTATCCGGTTATAAACCAGCGATAAGGAAATTATTTTGTGAGGATATAGTCGGGAATTTGGCGGTAGGTGACCCACAGGATCCGAATGCTGTGGATCCAATGTTGTTAGGAGCAGATATCAGCCTAAAGGAACAGGCGGACATTGTTCGAAACTTCACACATCGTGGTGGAGTTCTGCGCATCCGACGCAAAGTACGAAAACCACGATTGGCAAGATCGGGCTGTCCATGCGCAATACTGAAGGAAATGATGAAAGAACGAGTTGAAAGACGAATATGGCATATGTACCATCGCTTAAATAGTATTAACGAAGACTATCTAATCAAAATAGTATTACCAGATGGAGTAGTTCTACCCGTCAAATGGAGTTGTTTGGAGACTATTAAAGTATGTCACTCTCGTATTATTGTTATTTTTTGGTTTTTTTAAAAAATGTTCATCAATTTTTAATACTTTCTTTTTGTTTTGTGCGCCCTGGGTCTTTGTCTGTTTGCTATTGATTTGGATACAAAATCAAAACTGTGGGTCTATGCTAATAAGTTATTTAAATATGTTTTTAGCGCCTCATTGAATACATTCAACTCTTCGACTCGAAACTTTGCCACTTACCATTTGCGATCTTCGTCCACGTTCCGGAGATTAATATTACCGCTTTACCCACTACATACACATTGAAAGAGGCTGGAATTACCAACAAAACGGTGATTTTTGTTTATAGAGTATAATTCTCTATCTTTACCGGACCGATTTTTTTTTAATTTCCCGCGCAATATTATGGGCCAAATTACGAATACTGTTACAGATTTATAAATAATACAATCTTATAAAATCAAAACATAATTTCAGAATTTTTCCACAACATTTAAATTTCATTTGACTAGTTGCATTATCAGAAACAACATAAATTTAGGTTATTCATATTTTTTTATAATTATGAGGGTCATTCCAAAGGAAATTTGCGAGAAAAATATGAATTATAAACAAAATTTACTTTAAATTCATAAGTTCCAATTTCTTGATTTCATAACTATATAATAATACCGATATAAAGCAAAACTAATTATTGAATCTCTTGAAAAGAACATTTAATTATCAAACCACACGTAAGGCCTGCAAATCTGTAACACAAAATTTATAAAAATCTGTGAGTTCCAGAGAAACGCAGGATAGACGTTATATTTGTATGAACATATATGTAGTTTATTCTTAGTACACAGGCCTAATAACTGAATATTGCATTTATCTGTTGCATATAACCCAAGACAACATATTGGTTAATTAAGTTAATAGTCATACGGTGTATTGTGCAATTATTATTTTAAGCTTAATTTCATGAATTTGGAATATACTAATATCTACTTTGAATATAAACAAATCTTCTATATACTATTTACTCTTAACTAACTGTACTAAAGAAAATCATTCATTTAATATTCTAATAATCGTATACACGTCGTGGAAAGCTCAATATTTAATTGACCAATTCGATTTTTCAGCCACTTAAAACAGATCAATGCAATTTTCACTCATTATACCTGTACATTAGGATAGGTTCTTATTCTGGTCCTGGCTATAAAATAAGACTATAAAATATCAATAACTAGTTGTTTTTTGATCTACTTATGATCAAAAACAATCAATATATCTATTATATATACATCCAATATTATATTAGGTATACCGACTGAATCAACATATCATATTCTCATTCGTTTCTAATCTCGTTATGAAACTAACATTATCACTCATAATTAGTAGCAATATTCATTATTAGTTCGTTATCGTAAATTACTAATCTATTATACATATCGAATCTTATATCATGAATTTAGGTATATCGACCGAATCAACATATATTCTCATTCGTTTCTGCTCTCATCATAAAACTAGCATTATCACACATAATGAGTAGTAATATTTATTAATAGTTAACGGGAATTAGTAAGGGTTATGCTAAATAAATGAAGCATTTATTTTATGAGTAATATTTCATTCGGGTATTTAATAATTGGGCCAAATAGAAACTAGTTTAAAGTTATAAATCATTTCGAAATGAATAGGGGATATAATATAATATTTTGGGTTTGCACTGATTTTTATTGACGCCGTATCCGTTAATCGGTAAAATGGTGAATTATACAAGTTATATATTTAGATTTACAATTGCTTATTCATTATTATATATGTATATAATTACCACTTCATTTAATTATTTGTAAATGTGCATTAGCATTTTTTGTGTATTAATATTATATCAAATATTGTTTACATCGTATTAAAATAAAAAAAAATTGTGATCTTGTATATATTTTAGTAACCTATAATTTTTACCCTTTCTCATTTTTAATCCGAATTCACATCAAATTTTCACATATATTACAGTAAGGTGAGATGAATATAGCTCTTAAAATTTATTTATAGATAATATATCTTATACATTTTAAAAACATGTATTGGTTCTTCAATTTAGTTATAAATGTATGTTTAACAATAATTTTGATAATATTTCAAAAACATTCTCACCTAAACAAGTTTGGTAAATGTACTCATTATTACGATTACATTTAGAAAATTGACGCTGTTTACTGAACATGTATGAAATTATTAGTTTATCATCAATTGTTTTGTCCTTATTCATATATATATCATTGTATACATCGAAGGAAACATACAATTTAAATAGAAACATAACGCACATTTAATTTATATATGGGCATTTATTTGCGACCCTTTATTAAGTCGTCTATAACAATTTGCCGAGCAGTATACCTATTATACTTAGAGCTCCAAATAATAAGTTATACAATACAATTAAAACAGATCTGGTTATAGTAAATATTGAAATATTGAGCATTATCAAAATACATTTCTGTTATATTTTCATGAAATTATAATTAACTGCTATTTTGTATTGTATTAAAATCGGAAATTAAATCATTTGATTACATTTCTTTTTGAAATGGTGCATTTTATTGAGTAATTATTAGATATTCTATGAAAATCATATATTCCGCGTTTCGATACACATCCGGTAAAATTTATTCGCTAGTTTGCACACGGAACTCGTGTTCAACATGCGTTTGTTTGCTTTATAAAATCTAATTGTAATTAAATAATAATAAGATGTTCGTCATTTAAATAATAAATATGAATCTTAATAGCTAAGTAAATAAGATTAAAATAACTCTGCATTATAAATAATATCCAAATTTATTATTTTATGCACCCAAATGATTACAATAAAACGTAGGCAGATTAAAAGAAGAGCGATAATCCTTCATTTCCGAAGTCGCAAGAATCTAGTGGTACTTGTGCAAGATTAAAGCTGTTTATAGTTGTATTTTTGTTTTAATTACTTAAAACTAATTGAAAATACATTAGTGGGAGTAAAGCTAACACATCACATTCATTATGGACAGCTTTATATCGGCTCTAGACGATTTAAAAAGGCTAATGAATGTTATGAGTAAGTTAAACATGAGCTTATAATTATTTCTTAATTGTAAACTTATCCAAACGCTTTTTCATATTCTTTTAGCGGAATTAAATGCTGAAGCAAGCCAGATTTTAGAACACCGCCGTAATGATCTACATGCATCAATTAGAAGCGCAATAGTAAGTTAGCATATTATAAGATTACTATTGATTTGGATTCTTTTTATGAGTTATTTTATCGATATATTTCCTTGTCGTTACATTTTTAATATAATTTTGATCACTTTCGTCAAATCTCATAATTTAGATTATTGAAAATCGTGTACGTATTTGGGTGTCATATTTGTATATAAAGCTCGGTAATTCAATCACCATATATGTCTCCAATTACTAGATATAGATGTTTTTTTTAATAACTTCGTCGTTATTTTGTTTGTTCTTTACGTGCTACGCTAATTTAGAGAATTTGGTAATAATTAGACCTAAAAGAGCTAAATAAGTAATATTTTCAATTCATGTTCAACAATTGATAATAAATAATGATAAAAATGTGCTTTTATTGTTTTGGTGGTGTTAAATACAATAATTTTTATAATTTCTAATAATTGGTGTGCAGATCGTCTGCAGATGGCAAAAAAATATAAATAGTAATAAAATAGTATGTTATTCGTAACGATGCGGTCATTTATTGGTTCATGACATATGTCAATCCCTTCTCAAATGGTTCTTACCACCCCTAATGCGATCAGAAAAATTACTCCTATTGAAATTGACTTACATAAAATGTATGTTTTGCCGCTATTTTGTGTAGTATCAATAATTTCGGTTGTTAAGCCAATAATAATAAACAGGTCGAAACAGTTGGTCGAGTGGCAATAATGAGAACTTCAGGCCCCAGAAATCATTAAAGATTTCACATGTACATTTCACTAGTGTAACATCATCGCTATATGTCATTTTATTACCATATTTTTGGATCGGTTATATCAATAACTTCACCCTAAATTCCTCTCCTTAAAACTAGTTGACAATATCGCAATAGGTTTGATACGTAGTAACGCATTTAATCGTGTCTTTTAGTATTTAAGATTGAAAATTTTCTTTAAAAAATAATATACTTGGAAGTTAGTCGTCCCTCAATCATACATACAAAACAACATGTCTGTTTCCATCAAATTTGGTGGCAGAAAACACTATACATTCAGTAACGAAGTATACAAGTAGAGACCTCGCAAATATTCCCGCTCCCCTTGAACAGCCGAGCTAGTAAGGGATTCAAGTTTAAACTATCATTTAAGGGAGTCCCGATTATCTCGATTAGGGGAGGGCGAGGCTAGTTGTTACATAGGCAAGTTGTTACGAAGCAGTTTTTAAATTTCCTGCGTCAGGTAGAACCATTTCTGACCACTAGACAGATCAGTCATACAATGCTTTAAAGCAAAGTGTTGTTGCAGAAGGCTTAATAATCGTCCAGTTTAAAGCTAATTTGTGGTTTTAGCTACTAAAAGTAAATCTGATTGTCGCGGTTTAAAGTTGCCTGTGATCAATATTGTTAGAGGTCAGTGTTTGATCTTTTAGTAACAATAGGATGCTAGTTTGTTCTATCTATGCTCAAAATAGTAACTATAGTTACGAGTACTTGAAACCAATTACAAGCATACTTGTAATTGGTTTCAAGTTTGGTAATCGAACAAAAGTAGAAATCGTATCAGTTGGGGCACGTTGTTACAATGCTCTATATGTGAATAACTTGAATTATCGCAACTTTATTATTTTTACTTACAGAAATTATGTATCTAGTGTCAAAGGTGGACCCAATATGCTTGTTCTTCGAATGATCTTTTTTTGTTAAATGCAGTTCAGGTTTAACTAATGAAGACAGCGATTAAAGTGTTTTGTTACTAACAATAAGACTTTATTTAAATTGGTCATACTTTCAATAAATATTGTTAAGCTTATAATCGAAGCATATCAATAAAAAATAAATGTAAACTATGATTCTTGTTTGCTTAAGTTATGAATGTTGTAACAACGAGCCCCTGTTCTAGAACAAATTACCCCGTTGAGAGGCAAGTTGTTACACTTTACACGAGGGTATAAATATATATTTTTTTCATTGCCACAAACAAATAAATTAACGAAAGTCATAGCTACATAACTTACCATTATTCTAAAAAAAAAATGAAATCTACTTTTTCTAACAACTAACCCCTCCCCTACTAAATTAAGGTTTACATACCCGCAGTCTCTCTATCCATGCGAGTAAATAAACCGAGGCAGAAATGCCAGAACTGCTTTCGAACCCTGGTAGGAATCAATTAGACCGGACAATCGGAGTTGTCGGCTGAACTTTCTAACCGGTGGTGAACTAGGTCTCAGGCTAGCAGTCAAATTCTCTAACATTTGCCACAGTGACTATAGTGTACTGGTCGGCAGTAGCATTGTTGGTCCAATGTCTTCCTATCTGTAGTACGCAAGTGTACTGGACGACAGTTGTGTCCTCGGTCGATTACTCTTAGTTAGATTTTCTCTACTGATTTTCTCCACTGAGTACCGGAGCAAATAGCATTCTACCGTACCCAAATGTATGATAGACTGATTATTGGCACCCGAAAGCAACCATCGAAATAAGCGTCGCAATTCCTTCACATCCTGACAATCAGACAAGCGAAAGATTTCCATTACGTAAATGGATCTAAAGGGTTCTCTACCTTCCCATTTGATTAATATTATTATAGACATGATGTTATGTATTTATGTTATATAATTATTATTCCACTTTACCGTATTGCGCATGAATATAGGGTTAGTTAAGTAAAATAAGATTATATAAACTGATGTATCTTGTTTGATTGACAATTCTAAGGCAGTCACCATTGTCGTAAACTTATTTTGAAGTTCATGTAACTAATAAATATTTTTTAAAGTCTAAACGTTTTTAAAAAACATAATTTGCATGTATTTTTTTGTATAAATATTGCATTACTTGTTTAGTTTCTGTATTGAAATAAAATTTTATTTAGAAAATTAATATTTTACAGGCATTTGATCAGGAGATGGGTGATCCTCTGAACCCATACACCGATGCGACTCCGTTTATGCCGTAAGTGTAATATTATATTTATCTTACTCAAATATAAGCAAATAAGGAATTGAAATTTACCATTTGCTTTAGCAGCGCTATTGACAATATATCGGAATTTTTGTGATTGTTTGTCTGAACAAATACTGTACTACATGCATAAGATTAGGAATATTGGTCAGCAAACAATAGCTGTGTTTTTTATCACTTGCAATTATAATCGTAATCCATTGAATTTAATGAAATTTGTGTGCGTGTGTCTGTCAGTCAGTGTGGCTATCATATAAGTTTAACTTAATGGCATAAAGTAATAATTTCATTGCTTTTTTGCAGATCTGGCTCCTCAGAAAGTGATTTGAACATACCGTCTACCTCAGGCATGAATCAGTTCCAAGATGAAGCAAGAATGATTCCGCCCTATTCTGTAGTACACTCAGGACCATCGACCTCACAATCCACTGTTACAACTTTATCTACCTCAGATTATAATGATAGACCGTCTACTTCTACCTGGTATTCAAACGAATATGAACATCCCTCAACCATTTTCCATTGCGACATAACGACTGAAGACTCACAAAGCATGATAACCACGCCTACATCCGTCCGAAATGCCACTCCTACATCCACCATTACTAGCACCCCCATTTGCACTTCTACAGCCGGCCCATCAAGCACTAGTACACGCTGATCGTCAATTGCATGTTTCAACCAATTTGTTTCACAAAACAACAGCGAACAAATGTAGCAAGCCAACAGCAACTATTTACCTGGATTTTTCACTAAAATTCGTTCCATTTTTACACGCGCAACTACAATAAACGAACAGAAAAAATAAAATAATTTAAGGAAATTTAAAGAAACAAATGATAAAATAAATTACAACATTGCTCCATAAACTATGAAAATTAAGAATAATTTTTTTTTCCACAATTAATTTTTTCATTGAATTAGCAATATGAAAATTATCAAAGCAGTTTTCTATAAATTTCTTAAAACCAGGTGCATATATCGTCAGTGTTCTTACCAACGTCCGATTTCATATCCAACTTTTTATTGTGCATTTAATCAAAATATTCGTTTTCCGTTTATAATAATTTTTTTAAATCTTCTTATATCCAAATCAAATAATAAGAACGAGAATATTGCATAAAATCATTTCATTTTTTAAAGCCTCGTATGTCGGACGTAAGAGGTTTTAAAAACGTTAATAATAAAACATTTCCCCCATGGGAGACTAAGAATATTATAATAAGCATTTTTCGTTTATCAACATAAGATGACAGTGATATTTGGTGAAACATAGTTTAAGCTTACTAAATTTAAACACTTGGTAGTTTTCATAAAAATGTTTAATGTTACGATACGTTTCGACTTTTCAGTCTTCATCGGATAATACTGGTATTACCTGATGATGACATAACATTAAATAATTCTGTGAAAACTATTTGTGTTTTTATTTAGTAAGATGACAATATGTTTAGAAGTGAAATATAAGTTGAAATAGTTCAAAAACAAAATATTTAATGTGCACACATGAAATGAATTTAGTAAGTATATTTACTACAACACTCATTAAATAATTATAGTAGCAACACAAAAATATATATTTTTTTAAACAAGTTAAAGCGAAATGGCAAATGCGCAAATTCATGAAGATCAAAGCAAAAATTTGTTATCACGGACACCGAAGACGCAAATATACGTGTTTACAAGGAAATATATATGATCAAATGATGCTGGAAACAAGTGATACAAAAGATTCCAAAAATAGAACATCCAATTTCGAGATGAAATAAATCACTATTTATATCTACTCAAAAATTATTACAAACTATAAATGTGTAAGAAAATGTTTGTTAATATTTCGTCCATTGGTGAGACAGTGAACAGTATTGAATTGGATTAAAGATGTGGCATTCGGACGAAGATTTAACAACTGGACAGATTAAAACCGTTATTTGAAGATCGGCTCAAAATAAATAGAAAAGTGACGAGAAATACCATCTTTTACCACATGAAGAATTTAAACTAATCATATTTTAAATTTCATGGTTTAAATATTGGTTCGACTAATTTTTATATGTGTAAAATGTGCAACAAAACTATTTCATCATTAAACTCAGGATAATTTATTAATCTTTAATTGTATTTTATATATGTATCGAAAGCAAATATATGTTTGTTTTATATTCTAAATTAAACTATACCTTATTTTTCCTGTAAAATAACTTAGGGGAGAGTCGAGTGGTATCGGGCACCTTAGCTTTATTTCAAATATTTATCCAACGCGTACACATTAGCAATTAAATCTTCGTTATAATTTTGTATTAAGAATTTTATTGATTTTGTCAAAATGCTTGGTACAAAAAAAAAGAACACCGACGATATGTAATATCATTCTTTCGGTAAACTTTCATAGAAAAAAACATCAAACCACCTTCCTTTTCATGCTTCATCCGTCACACCAAAATATTACAATCGCTTATAACTCAAAATTAATAATTCTATGAAATAATCATAATGCACCCAAAATGATAAATTTTATTTTCGAAATCAATACTCCTTTTATTTACCACATATTAATTCAAGATTATTTTTCGTTGCACTAACTAATTTCAATAATAATAACTAATTCAACAATTTTAACATTTTGTTGGACTACTTAAATCTGTAAGCAGAAATACAACCCCATAAAAGCCGGTCTGTATTAGTACTAAATACTAATATCAATAAAACATCACCATATTTGCAATTTAAAAAATGTCATTGCTACACTTGTATATTTACATTCTTCTTATCTATCTATAATAATATAACTTGACATTCTGTCATAATTATTCGTTTCACATTCATCCAAATTAAATACCTGTCTATTATTCATTGTATAATATAGCATCTTTCTATTTGATATTTATTCCATATTTTTACTCAATCTATTTGCATATTTTTTCTATATACTTACTTTTTAAACAAATTGTTGCACTATACTTGAAACCAAGATATAACTGATTTAAATCGTCACTTACATCATATGATTAAATTAAAATCAATGAGTTTAACTCTTAGAAATAATTGCTCTGTTATCTCTAGTAGAAGGCTATCGATGTGATTACTCAGTATATTGTGTTTTTGAAATCAAAATAATTAAATGCGCCTTGCTTCTATGGATTAGTAATAGTGTTTACAGAGCTAAGTGTGATGTTTCATACTTTTTAGAGTATTTAGAAATCGGTGATCGATCCAAGCTAAATCGCTTGTTCGACAAGTTACGTTTGAAGGACTAAAATTAGACTGGAAAGTGTAATATGATAATTCGCATGAGTATGAAAATTTTGTTTTATTATGCAAAAGTAAAGGTACCAAGTATGACAAATACCCTAAATAAAATGCCTTTTTTAATGTCTCCTAAAATGAATAATTTACATAATTGTACAGCATTTGCATTACATTAAAATTAATTCATTTGTGCAGTGATCTATCAACATTTGTAATTTCACAGAATAATTTATTCCGCCAACTCTGAAAATGTGTAATAAATAGAATTGTTGCCATACACTATTTTAGCGCACTATTCTGATATATATGGACGTTAATGATACAGCATTAGACGCTCCACAATTAATAAACGAATGCTTTGAAACAGAACCTGCAATTAAAGTAAATTGGAATCGTGATTTTGTGACATCCTTGTTTAAACAACCGCATGCTTGGACATAATATGTATTAACATATAAAAAATCATATTTAAATTGAAATATCGTTCAAACCTCACAGTAAAAGCGAATAAGTAAATTATATTTATTTTATCAATAAGGATGCGATTAATTTATCTGTTAAATAGGCCAATAACTAAGTGACTTTCATCTTAGTTATGATCTGTTTTCGCCTTATTAAATTATACTTATTGTGTGATTTTATTAAAAACAGGAATAATCCGACTGCCATCTTTTCACCGGTATCCGGTTTGAATGTTTCTTTATCCAGACTCACTCTGGATGAAAATACTGTTGGTGATGAGGACTGCTTGGAAAACAGAGCAGAAGCAAACAGAAAAATGCACTCCGTTTCGAGATACATGCGTATTAGGCAGAACAAGATACACAAACTTCACATGGCGCATGCATCAAATGCTAAAGGCAAGACCAATTTAAACAGAAAAATTAATTTAAGCCATTTAAATGGATATAATATTCGTAAAGGTGAAGTTTTATTCATGGACGTTTTGTATCCGGATGGATTGACAGTTCCTGGACGGTTTGCTAGTACCGATACCCTTGCGGTATGTATTTTATTTTATTTTTTATTTAATATTTTATTTTATTTTGAACCAATAATACTATATACATAATTGTTGATGCTATTAAACCTATTGATTTAAATTCACAAAATAATAATATATGCAGATAAAATAAAAACAACGTGATTCACTTCGATAAATATTATTCATATTCAGTAACGATACAATTGCAGCAAAAATCGTAAATAACTGTCATTTATAGAATATTTCATAAAGGCGATGTTTCAATTTTTTGATCAAATAAATGACTATTTTTAATCTTTTTTTCTGTCTTATTTTATTAGATAGAAATTAAAATTTTTATTTACAATATTAAATAACTCATGGAGTTTACAAAAAAATATTTTATTTTTATGTATGGTTACTTATGTAGAAGGTGACAAAGTAGAGGCCGCAGAGATGAGGTCTTTTGCGGTGTGCACGATAACTCCAGTCCAGAATGTCTGAAACAAAAAAATCTTACGGGGTTTTATTAAGAACAAAATACCCTGGACCGTAAACCAATAAAAAGTTAAAAATTAAAAATAAACCTAGAAAATAGTGTGAGTTTAAGAAAAGTCCTATTTTTGTACACAAAATTGGACCTTTGGGATTGAAGAAAAATGGAGCAAATGTATATTAATGTCAAAATGTCGGTTTGCGGTCCGCGTAATAAGTTAATTAATAAAATAAAAAAAGATTTGAGTCAATAGCTTAATTGTTTTTTGAGCTAGAGTGCACACCGATTTTAAAAATGTAATTTCGAGAAAAACGTGTTTAAAGCTTATTTTTAGTGTCAAATAACACGTATTTATAATCCGGTTACTACTTATATAAATGTAAATATCTCTGAAACGGTTTGGAAATGTACCTTAAAATTTTTTTACAAATTTTTCAGATGTTTTTGAATAAAATTATTGAAAAAAAATCGATTTAAAAAAAATAATTAAACATCGCCTTAAAACAAGATAGAAACTTCATATTGTGATCATTAATTTGGACAGATATTCAATGGTATATTTCGCAATGCTAAATACTTTCTTCTGTCTGGCAATAGAGCAAATTGTACGACATAATAAATATTTTGCTTATTGCAGCAAGATCTGCACTTCCTTTGCTTGCATCAACAATATATCCATCTATGATTTATATACCTAGTTCTGCAATTTTGTCATAATTAACAAGTAATTTTATTTGCAGAAACTGATTAAGCGTCTCGAAGATAGTGAACCTAGTCTCGCTAATAAGCCACATGAGATTGTAACTTACTGTCCACGTCATTTTATCACCAATATGACACCCACATTGACATTGAAAGGTATCGGTTTGACACGTAAATCTTTTATTGTAATTAGGATTTTTTAACTTAATTATATTACTGTATGTATCTTGTGAACGGATCCGAATATATCTTGAATAAATCAGCATTTAAAAAATCGTAATCTATGTATTGTTTATTTTTTTCTGTATTTTTACTTTTAACAAAATTACTCTAGGCATCATAAAGAAGCGTAGCTATCTATTATAACTTTATGGGTACTATAATCTCCATAATTTTGAAAATAATTTACTTTTTTAGCATTTCATCACTTTGAAAAAACTATATTAAAGTTAAACATAAATCAATTCCACGATAAATCTGTGATATTGTTGGGGTAACCATCAATAGTCCAGAAACGGATTTTACACATTACATTAATAATATTTAATTTTTGCGGTATTAGTTATTAATGGCACACTCTAAAATAATTTTGTGATGGGCGTTAGTGAATATTAGTTCAAATAAATTAGATTTATTTTTAAAAAGCTCATAACTTGTTAACATTTGCGAAACTCTTTTCAAAATAACCATGACGAACATCAATCTTTATCGATAAAAAAAATTGGAACCACACATTTTATTTAGTTGATCTTGTTATTTTAATTATTCGGATCATTTCGAGAGAATATTCGTAAAGTGTGGTGCAAGTGAAAGCAATACACAAAATACTTTATACTTACTAGTACTACTTGTTTAATATAAAAAAAAATACACTTTTAATATTGTTACCAATGCAAATCAAAATAGAATTATTCTTGAACATCTGAAAATCTCATATACAAAACATTTAAATAATTATTTAAATATTTCATCGGTTTAACCTTAGCAATACAAGTTCGCTGGTAAATTCTAGGTTGACATATATTTAATTACTATTTTCGTAATTTTGTAACAACTCAATTAATCGCCTCACCAACTATCACGATTTCCTGAAGTTACCTTAGATACTATCGAAAAAAAGCATTGAACCACTTTTATCAACTTCAGGTAAGTGATATTAATTTCTTATATATGTTTCTTATTTTTGTTTCAAATATCTGAAATGATTATTTTTAAGATGTAAAGTATGAAATATTTGATTATTTCAGTGTATTTAATTTTAGTAGTAAGCAAATTTTTTCTTCGTTCAAAATATACTAATAAACTATATTTCATGTCGAAATGGCAGTGTGGAGTTTTATGGCGAACAGGGTGCCAATATCTTCCCAATATATGCATTCTATGAGTGCGAATGAGAAAATATATATAACTATAAAAATTGAAAGGTCTATTAGTTTTATACTCCATTGTGGGCAAAGTATATTTTTAATACACTGATTTTCTCTTGAAATCAAATTTTAAATTCACATAGCAAGAAGAAATCAAAAATAATTGAAAAAGATATTTGAATTATAAAATTCGGTTGATATTTTCCGAAAATAAAATTTTGAATTGCTATTTTACACAAATGATGTTAAAAATAATTTATATAAAATATTATATAATAATTTTTGCAATAATCGTATTTTTTTTTGGCTCAAATAGAGTTTTAAAATAGTTTTGAATTTGCTTATGAATTTATAAATAAAATAGTAATATTGCTAATTTATTTAAACATTAAAAAATATAGGTAGATGATCGTGGTCACAGGCTATTTATGTTTGGTTTCCAAACCCAACATTCACCTCCTTATATTAACGATGGTACAAGTACATCATTGTATACACAATCTTGCATTCTTATATATATTAAAATTTCTCGCATATTTTACAAACGCTCCTAAAATTTTACAACCAGCAGACACTATTTTCTCAATCTCGTATCATACTTTTCATCGCTAGAGAATAAGCAACTCGAATGGGGAATTGAATAAATCAAGTTCGTCAATATTTGTGATTCAAAACGTTATTGGATAAAGCAAAATGTATGATGATGTATGATGCCAATGCTTATGCTCTGTTTTTTTGAAAGGGCTACACAAAATAGCATATCAAATATGTAATATGAAATGTCATATACGGTTTATAAAAAGAAATGTTTTTTTAGACAGCATACATTTTCACGTATATGCATATTATTTGTTATAAATCATATATTGCGCGCTTCGATAGACATCCGGTAAAAAATTATTGATTATTTTACACACGGCACTTTTGTTTTACATGCGTTTGTTTGTTTTATAATTTTTATTTCGTATTAAATAATAATTAGGTGTTGTTGTAAATATACATTCTATAACCATGTAAATGAAATCAAAATATGTATTAATCAAATATAATGTCCAAATAAATATTTGTATGAAATAATTTATGTTTTTGCATACTTATAAATAACATAAAACGTAGGTAAAACAAAAGTAGGAAGGGATGATCGTAAAATCGTTATATTTTCGTTAGAAGCAGTAGTGAATGGTAGTTGCTTGCATTTAAAACTATGTAAATTGGTTTTTAATCATCGTATATATTTTAATTTTGTTTTTTTAAATTTACTGTTCGTACAATATTAGGCCTTAGGCATTAAATATCTATAATGGACCGATTTATATCGTCAATAAATGATTTTAAAAGGATAACGACAATCATGAGTGAGTTGAGAATTTTTAATGGTTATGCCGTATTTTTATCTATACATCTTTTATGTTCTTGTTTCAGACCAAGTGAATGAAAAGGCTAAAGAGATTTTGGAACATAATAGATACAATTTACACGAAGCCATTAAATTTACATTAGTAAGTTTTATCTTTATAAATTTTGCATGGTCCTCTCTTAGGATTTAGATTATGTTAACAGTTTTCTATGTTTATATTTATTTGTCTATATTTTATCTTTGGGAACATATCTGACATTGAACATCGTGCTTTCATTACACACTTAGAAAAGAAATCACGCAAGTGACGATATTTGTTGATTTATAATATAAATGATTCATAAAAAAATACGTTAGAGTAACGTGAATTAATCTCTAACTCTGTTTTTATATATCTGATCTAAATACTCATGTAGCTTCATGTATGTATCCAGATACTTGATGCTATTCAAGAAATTGCACAATCCGAAGTACACTTGTTCTCGTGATGTTATTACTAAGTTTAGAAGCTATGATCGGTAGTTTCAATAAAGCATAGCTACATGTTGCACTGCTCATTCACTGAAAGTAAATATATTGGGCAAAACTAGTTGACCAAATCAAAATACATCATTATATCAAGCAACTTTAGCAATACTGAACTGATCAATTAGTTATTGAAGCAAACCGTCCGACGGTATGATCTTAGAACATGTATGATAATGAGGCAGTCAGAAATTTTAATGTAAAGTTAATATTTGTAATTTTACTGTAAAAGTTTTACGATTTAAAACTACAATAATTATTTATTTATTTTTAATTTAAAAGATCATTGATTTATCGTAATAAATGGAGTTTGATTCTAATTTTGATATATGATTTAATAATCTAGTTAAATAATTATCATACTACTCTCAGTTGATCCTAGCAATTTAGCAATGTCAATATGAGTTTGAAATTTGTACTTCTTTATTATTGCGTACTGGATGTGTTTCGTTGAGGTAGATCAGACTAAAATTTGTAATTGAATACGAATCTTTTAATATAACTGCATCTGGAATGGTTATCTAAATATTGATCCGTTTTATTTTATAAATTTAGAGCCAGTTCCGGTAAGAGCTTCCAAAGTTTGATCATTTTTTCAAAGAAATAAAAACATTTACTGTAGGCACTGATTGACTACTTTTTGTTTCAAAATACAATATCATATAAATAAAATAAATGTGTTTTTGTTTCCAGGATTTTGATCAAGAGATGAATGATACTTTGGAGATATGCGCAGATTTGACAAACTTTCTCGTTCAGTAAGTGCAATATTATATTTATATCACTAAAATGCATAAAAAATTGTAATTTATTGGGTTCATATAGTGCTTTATAATACTATTTGTTATATATGAAATTTTTAGTAATTGTATACCTAAACCAATTTAAACCATAATGTATGCATTGAGCTTAATGATCAGTTAATGATTGACGGTTTTTTTTTACTTGTGATCATTATCTGGTTGATCGCAATCCACTTATTAATTTGAGTAACGATAGTTTCTCAAACAAAATGAACCATTTCAACTGCTATGAAAATCTTTGTGCTGCACAGTTCACATGGCAGATCCAATCGTAAATTTTTTTAAAATAATAAATTTAGGGAGACTAAAGTTATGCACAATACAGTTATTTTTCAAGCAAAGTAGTTTCGGTACATTTTAGAAAGAACAACAATTAAATGTATCTAGATTTTTTAAATCATTGCTTATAGATGGAGAACAAAATATGGAGGATATATTTCTTTGTCGGGGTATCTTCTAATATTCCTTTTAAATCATGTCTCAAATATTCCAAAAACTGTTCTTCTGTTAGACAATTTTTAAGACGAAAGAGCCAATTAAATACCGAAAACTTGTTTCATGCGGATTATCGGTCAGGTTAAAACTTGATTGATCTCTAGTCTATAAAACGAACAGCTTCTTTTTGATCAAATTTTTGGATTGTTTTGAGGTTTAGGTCGCTATAAAACGTCATGTTTTTTTACAAAAAACTGCACCTCTGTGATGTTTCGCATCGTCTTGTATTGAGACACTTGTAACGTCCAAGTGTTGGATGAGTAACAGACCCATGCTGCAACCGTATACGTGATGAACAGTTTTAGGAAGTTCTGTAGTGTCAACAACAATTTTGAGTGGCTGATATTGCTTACAAAAGTTGCTTTGCTAATCACAGTTTTAGTAAAGCTTGTAAACGCGAGTCTCTCATCGGGGATTATTCCAAGATCTTGATGACGGTCTTGTCCAGTTCTATTAAGACGTCTCTTAGTAAATAAAATAGCTCAACATTTTTGTACGTTGACTTTGCTTCGCCATTCTTTCAAATATTTCTCAAGGGCGCATACCTGGCTCTGCAAATTCTTAACAAATTCTACGACTATGGAAAACTCTTTGTCATCATACAATGCCCCGTTTGTTTTTCTCAGAATATCATTGACATAAAGAGTAAAAAGTACGGATCGCAATACATTTTCTGTGCGGGACACTTGCCTTAATTGGTTTGTCTGAAGAACGTGCCGTTTTTAGTGTGACATTAGCGAATAGAATTTATAAAGTTTGTATAGTTTGAATACCACCTAGGTCAAAAGAACATCAGCGTCTGGAGTTATCAAACCCTTCGGGGTTTTTCTTCTGGTTTGGTCCTTAACTTATTAATTTTTGTCTGATATCTTGGAAGAGCGAGTTTGGTAGAGTGTGAACTCTGGCGTTCCGATATTTCTGCCAGATTGCTTACCATTTTTTTTCGCTGTATAAGATCATGAATATCGTCTGGTAACTGCATACACGATGAACATTAATGATGCTTTCTCTTAGATTACTAAACAAGACAACACTTGATAGCCTTTTCAGTTTATGATGCTTACAGCATCACCTCATGTGATGGCGCGATCTCGCACTTTACATGCTTTGATTGTACAGGATACAGGCTGACGTCCAATTTGAAACAGGGAATACTTATGCTTTAAATCCATATAGAGATAATACTGGAAATTATTTCGGGGTTTTTTTGCGGTGGGACATTTGAACTTTGACAGTTCATTATGACCTAATCTCTCAAATAGTAATGGGACACATTTTTCGGTTTTCAGATCATTTTTGAAAAATATTTGTTATTATGATTTTTTCAAATAAATGTAGCGGCTACGTAGAAAACCGTTGAAACTTTTAGAAGAAATCGGGAAAATTATCGAAAATCTGTTTTTTGATGACGGATTACTTTTCGGATATATATATATATATATATATATATATATATATATATATATATAATTATATAAAATAAATAAAGAAATTTTGCATTTGTTCTTACTCACATGCATTTAGATCTTACTATTTTTAGTAGCGCCAATAGAAAACTAATTTGTGATTATTTCTACAGAACTGAATCATTGGAAAGTACTGACGATGCTGTCGCATCTTCGTCAACTATTAATCAGTTGCAAGAAGAAACGATTATTTCGAGGAATGACAGAGACAAGTGTATGTGTGATTCAGAAGAATGCTCATCCACCTCCTCCGATGCATCTATTTCATCTTCCATATCTATATCGGTCTCTACATCCAGTTCTAATTGCTCAAATGAAGATGAACGCAACTCCGACACATACAAAGGTGTAATTTTGGAAGAAAAAACAGAAACTAAAAGGACCATTGATAAAGCTACAATTACATCTAGCCCTATAACCACTCTCACTTCCACCTCTATTTACACTACAACAAGTACCTCCACATCAACTATTACATATACCGCTGATCGTCAGCCACATGTCTCAGTCTTATGTGACGGCGACAAAGCATTAATAGAAAAATGGAGCTTTCTACCATCAACATCCTACCTGGATGTGTCAAAGAACAAACGTTCTATTTTTACGAATACAACATCAAAACAGGGCGAACAAGACCAAGAATTTAATCCCACTGGGTGTATATCCATTTTTTTTATTGTTGATAATTATCAATTCTCCACAAGAAAAGTTGCCATATACATTTGTACATACAAATAAACACTCATACACTTAACTTCAATAAAGAGAATATAGTCAATAATTGTGGAATAAATAAAAATAAATCACAGCAACATTATACAATTGTTTAACACTGGAATATACAACGGGCTGCTCCACAAACTAAAAATGTTTTCAGATTTTTCGCTTCCTTGATTGTTACAAAATAACGATATAATATTAGTGAAAACAATTTCTAAAAATGATTTATATAGTATCTACTACAAAATATGTTTCATTTAAAAATGAAAGATACCTCTTTTTTTGCAACAAAATCTTCATTTCCTTCCTATATATCTGCACACTATACTTTTGTACACCTAATTCGATTTGTCTTAATAAACATGTCATTTTATTTGCAGAAAATGATTGGGCATCTAGAAGATTCTATTACTAAACATCACAAGATCGTAACGTATTTCCTGCGTCGAATTATCATCAGTATACTTCGTACATTCCTCGTATTCATTTAAAATATAAATCTAATATTGTCATTTCGATATTTAAACCTAATATTTTATCTTCGTGAATTATTTCAAATTACTGTATGTAACTATGTAAAGAATCATATTGCTTTTTTTTTTGAATAAATTTTCATATAAAAATCTATGGACTGGCATTTTTTATTTCATATTTTTACTTTAATTTTCACAATTTTTTTTAAACATATGTAATTGTAGACAATGGTTGACAATAACATATCTTGAATATTGTTCTGCTGATTTCCGATTGCGCTTCAAGTCCAATAAATATTTCCTATTGGATTTTAATAAGAACAGCACAAGCACCTTCTCTTTTTTTAAAATCGATACTAGATGAAGAAGAATAAAGATAGGGACGCGATTTTTGGTAAACATATTTATTATATGTATTATGTTATAAAAATTTTGAACAAAATATTGATATTTTCTATTTTTTTCGGATTGTTCAAGAAATGATCACGCTTTCGATCTGGTTTCTCAATATAAAATATATTTTTAAAGTAACTAGATATACCTATTTCGTGTAAAATTTAGCATATTACCGTCATTAATATTGCCCACTAAAATGTTTTCATTTTGCAGATCAAAGTTGTAATACCTACATGCAGTGTGCCGCGCAAATGAAAAAAAAAAAAACGCCGAGCCGCGCTTTATCAATTGGCGGCCCCGACCGCAAATTTGTATTTTTTATAATTTTTAAAATATAATACTTAAATCTCACATTTAATATGTGTACCAAAATTCCTGTCTCTATTTTTATTCCTCTCGATACAAAGAGCTTAAAATGTTTAATGCGTCCCTTATCCCCGAGTCGAATGCATGTGAATAAAATATGCTTTTCCATAAAACAAAAAGAAGTCTCGATTTTCAATTTACTGCTTGCATATTGTTTCTTAGGATTAGAATAAAACTAAGTTTCGTTACTGCAAACTGCGTATTTTGACCGAAAATAAATAAGAATAATAAAAACCGACAAAATAAAAAATCGATTTCAAATGGGAACCGGAAAATTATTGTAGTTCTGAACTTATATATATAAGTTAAATGTTTCCTTGATCTTCAAGCCTAAATGGAATACTATAAGTCAATGACAAATAGTGCAAATCTTAAGTGATTTGTGGTATTAATATATATATTCTCCTTTATGAAAGGCTACCCAAACAAGATGCCATACATGTATTGTGAAAAGTTTATGAAATTAAATTTATTTTGAGTGTATTATGTGCATATTATTCGATACAAATCATATATACCGCGTTTCGATAGACTTCCGGTAAAAATAATATATTTTGTTGCACACGGAACTTGTGTTCTGCAAGCGTTTGTTTGGCTTATAGATTTTATTCATAATTAGTTGTTCGTCTTCTAAAATTGCAAATATGTACTTTAATAGCGAAGTAAAAAAAATTAAATCATATTTTTATGCAAATATAATGTTCAAATGAATTATTTTATGAAAAATATTATTTTATGCATATCCACAAATACAATAAAACGTAGGTAAAACAAAATAAAGGAGATATTCGTAAAATCGATTCATTTTCGTTTTTTGCAGTAAATAATGGTAGTAGCTTAGATTATATCTATGTAAATTGGATATTATTCAACGGATATATTTAAATTTCAGTAATTTAATTTACTGTTTGCTCAATATTAAGACTAATATATTAGATTACAACAATGGAACAATTTAACTCATCTATAAATGATTTTAGAATCTTAACGAAAACCATGGGTATGTTAAAAATATATAATCGTTGGTTTATTGTCGTACTCTTATCTAAACGCATTCTGTATATCTTTTCAGATCAAATAAATGAAAAGGCTAGAGCGATTTTGGAGAGCAATAAAAACGATTTGTGCGAAGCCATTACTTTTACAATGGTATGTTCAAATATTATAACCCTTACGTTGATTCATTTTATGAGATTTCCATTTTATTATTTACTTGTATTTATATAATTTAAGCTTAAAGTAAGTTTCTAGGAAGCTTTATGCTTTGATTACATGCAGGGCCGCGTTATGTGCCTTTAAATCCAAATAGTTTAGGGGGTTCTCCAAATCAGATTTTTTTCATACTTATTAATAATTTATCATATTTAAAATAATTTGGGAGTCCTGCGTCAGCGCACAGTGGGTTCATATGATACCACAGCCCTAATTACTTGCTATCGTGACGATATTTGCTGAATTAAAATATAAATAAGATATTAAAACATCAATAATGTATAAATGAATTAGTACTGCAAAAAACATACATAACATAAAAAAATTGTAGCTAAATGCAACTTTAGAAAATACATTCCATGACAATTCTGCGTAAAGGAGGCTTTCAAAGCGAATTGTAGCAAATGGTACATTTATAAAAATGCCCGAAAAATTCTGGTATTAAATTCGTTTTATTTATGTTACGTAACAAAGAGAAATAGAAAATATATTTATATGTATATTTGATTAATTTTATGTATCTGTATTATAATGATAGAAAATATCTTTATTCAAAATGGCCACCGCTTCGATTGAAACAAGCTTGAAGTCGTTGCGGCCACTAGCCTATGGCGGAATGCTCATTTTCTACAGAAATTAGTTGGTATAGCTCGTTTCAGGCTGTTCACATTTTTATGAGTTTTATAAGCTATCATTTTCAGGATAGATAAAAACTTATGGCGGGTTTAACTCTGAACTTTCTTAGGGCTAGTCTTCAGCTGTAATGAATGCTGAAATGTTGTTGAGTGATTTTGGTAGGGAGAAAACCTTATATTGGTCTACTATAGACACCTTTGTTCTGGGATTTTTATCCTCTATTTCACAAAATTTGAAAATTATTACTCTCGGCACTCGGTGTTGTACTCTCAGAAATATTTCCTAGCCTCAGCAGAAATATGAGCATACGATTTGGTGACCATAGTAGCACTCGCTGATATGCCGTCACCCTCATCACCGTTATCTTTGAAGGAGATTGCCCATGGATCCCCATAAGGTGCAACATTCTCTTGTGCAGTCCCTCACAAGTTAAAGAACCCTAGGCATTTCATGAACGGCCATTTTTCGCTCAGTTCTCCATTCGCAATTTCAAATATTATAGTAATCTTTTAAATATTACTGCTAATCTTAATTGGGTATTAAAGCAACAATCTTGGTGGAGACTAATGATTTCAGCATGTTCTAAACTTAAAATAACATAAAATTAGTGTCTGTAGGCCAAGCAGGTTAGATTAGATTATTCTAGATATGAGTCAGTGTGGTAGTAAAGGGATTTCATTTGTACTTGAACACGTATCCTTTAGCTAAACTGCATCTGGAATGGATATGTGATTTATTTTTTAAATTTAGATTCACCTCAGAAAGTGTCGCCAAATTACAATGATTGACTTCTTTTTGTTAAAAAATAAAAATCACTAAGGTAACATAAATGTGTGTTTCTTTTTCAGGAGTTTGACCAAGAAATGAACAATACTCTACAGATATGCGCAGATTTGACGAAATTTCTCGTTCTGTAAGTGCAATATTATATTTGTGTTGCTAATATGAATAAAAAATTGGAATTTAAGGTTTTTAAATGTACTTTTCTTAATATATTGGATTTTCATTAATTTTAATTTAATTTTAAATCATAAAGTTTAAATTAGAAATAATGGCCAGTTAATATTAACGTGTTTCTAAAATCGTTGTTCATGTTTAGTTAATAGAGAACCGCTGAATCTTATTAAATTGATCAATGATAGTTCTTTAAACATAATGATTCATTTGAATAACTATAAAACAACTTTGTGCTGCACACTTCACAAGTCTGATTCAACCATAAAATTCGTTCAAAAAAATAGCTTTAGAGAGACAAAAGTCATTTGTTCTAATTTACTTTGCATTTTATACAGATCTGAATCATCAGATAATAGCGATACATTGTCAATCCAAAATATGGAAGAAACATCGACTATATCCACAAAAGTCTCGGAACCAGATAGTTGCTCAATCGTCGCAAAATCCACTGATTTATCCAAGACATCTTCTATTTGTTCAATAGAAGATGAACAGTTCTCCCATGCCATACATTGTGACATTTCTGGTGAAACTGCAACATCTACCATAATTGTCACTCCCACAACTACTCCTAAAGCCACGCTTACATTAAAATATAATTCTGATCGTCAGCCAAATAACAAAACTCTATTGTTTCACGAAAATATATTAGGAAATAAATGGAATCTACGCCCATCAATTTCATACCCGGATATTTCAAATAGGAGTCGATTTATATTTACGTCCTCAGTATCAACACAAACCCAATATGATCACGAAATGGATCTCTCCGGGTACGTAAAAATTTATTTCGTCTACAATTATCGACTCTCTTCAAGAATAGTTGCTGGTTCCATATTCATATTTACAATTAAAAAAAACATATCTACAAAAAAAAAGGCCATTGACTTTTAACAAACTAAAATAGACAATTTAAATGCACCTTTTAATGTCGTCTGACATTTATTTAGAAATTTTTATTTTTATTATTATATTCATTTATCGCAGTCAAATTTCAACATTGGTTATTTTTTATAAGCATCATATGCTCTTAACTGCCATATTCATAGAGAAAATATACTTATATTAAAGAAATACTAAATTTCCAACCACTTTTTATTCATGGACCAACTACATAAGATTTTTTTTTAAATCAAATTTAGTCTTTGTTTAAATTTACTTATTAGCATAACCGGACGCTGACCGACAAATTTATACTCTCAAGATTAGCATCCTGAAGCTGTTAAAGAGATAGACCATTAAAAACCGATTTTTCTATTAGGGTATTTTTCAAAAATTATAATTTTCTAATTAGATTTTCTTATTCATTTCGTAGC
Source organism: Nebria brevicollis (assembly GCA_944738965.1). Classification (NCBI taxonomy): domain Eukaryota; kingdom Metazoa; phylum Arthropoda; class Insecta; order Coleoptera; family Carabidae; genus Nebria; species Nebria brevicollis. Next base: position 12,173,745 of record OX122899.1, on the reverse strand, counting down.
AGAGATAAGACAATTAAGCCAACTCTTATTTTGCCATCGGCATTAGGTTTGGATAATCATTTATCTAAACTTTCTCTGGAGGCGAGCAATGTAGAAAACAAGTTCGAGAACCGTATAGTACGAAACAATAAGATGTTTCCAATTTCAAGATTCACAAGACAGAACAAAGTGCGCAAACCTCACGTGATAAATACAGTGCATGCCAAAAACCAGAAGAACATGAAGAATAGATTAACTCTTACACTTTTGAACAGCTTTAACACACGAAAAGAGATCATTTTATGTATCACTCTTTTGTATCCAGATGGAATGATAGTTCCCGGAAAATTTGTTGGCAGCGATACTATTGCGGTATGTATTATATATTTTCATTTTAAATTTGATTTCGTATCACCAAAATTGACTTCATAGTTTAAAAAATCGAAACCCCCGTAATCGTTGCTAGTAATATCAAAATACGCTGGCAATACCATGCCAAAATTTGGCATCGTGAAAAAAATATGTCTACATCCCGATATTACACATCAATGTATTATAATTGTTTGCTTTTGATAAAAATATAATGAAATCACAAGGATTTTTAATAGTGCAAAAAGGAATTGCAGCAATGCATTATCGACAACTATAAAAAAAAATAAAAAATAAAACTAATTATTTTCATTCAACATATTGGACTGGTAATATTTGACGTAATTTTATTTTGATACATTTAATTTCTGTTTATTAGTGCTTGGTTTTATTCCCAGTGAATTTTATTCATTTTAAAAGTACTAGGCATTCAATTTGAATTTTTTCTAACACTAATGGAATGATGCCTATCGATATAGTGATTAGCATAATTAGATGTATGTGTTTTTTTGACGCTTGTTATGCTAATGGCCCCATTCGTGGCTTTAAAATGAAAATACTTCATTCCGCTAATAGTAGTCTGACAAGAATGTAAATTATCTGAGCCGTTCCAAGATATCTACTGTTAGGTTAACAATTATTTAAAACGGTTATTTTCAACATGCATTTAAGGTATTTTAGTTTTCAATCACTTAAGCAATCTAATTTTTCTCTAAATGCAAACAAACCAGAAATAGTTTAAGCAATAGGGCAAAAAATATCTACAATGCACAAAACGCAAACATATATGCAGCAGATCAAAACATTATAACAACATATATAAAAACAACCATCTTCCATTTCAAAATTAGGATTTGAATTTTAAAAATAACAATTATATAAAATTTAAAACAGTTATTACATACATACATATATATATCATCACGCCTAATCCCTAATCAAATGGTATTTTTGTGAACAAAAATTAATGATATTTATATTTAGCACAACTTTTGTTTGAATCTTTTTTCCAAAAAAATTACTGGTTTCAAAATAAACTTCTGCTTATTATATATATTGTTACATAAATCGTATCATCTGCGCTTGTCAATTGTTTAACAAAATAGGCTTAAATAATTTGAAGTTTGACATTTAATATTTATTCTAAGAAATATATTTAGTGTAAAAGCGATCTAAAGGATAGAACAAATATTATAAATTAGAAAAATAATGTAACTACGATGTGGTTTAACCCATATGCGTGCATGACACTGCAGATATTTTTATATACGCGCACTTTATATATGTATATTTAAATTCACCTAGTTCAGTTTGTCATAATAAATAAGTGATTTTATTTGCAGGAACTGATCAAAAGGATTCATGACAGTGAGCCCAGATTATTACATAAGCCGCACGAAATCATAACTTTTTGTCCTTATCGGATTATAACAAGCATGCCTCGCACATTCACACTAATGGATATCGGATTAAAAAGTAATTCATTCATTGTAATAAGGATTTTATAGACTTGTATTTAAAAATCGTTAGTTTTCCTTATAATCGAAAAATTTTCTAAAATTACTGAGTCTTTTACAATTTCCATAGCAATATTATAAACTATGTACTACATTCAAATTTTTCTTTAATTCTAACAAAAATAGTTATTCTATATAACTTTACTAAGACCTGTAACCTTCAAAAGAAACTACAAATCAGTAAGCTTCCATAATAATAGAATTTTTACACTGCATAATATCATACACTGCACTGTCACTAGATAATTCTTTGTCATTAAATAAAAATGTTTATAATGTGAAACGTACCCTAGTTTTATCACCGTAGATGTAAATCTAACGTTTACTACCAATTTTGTAAATCATCGTACAAAATAATATGCAAATTTATCCTCACGCTAATCAACTAATTGATAAAATATGTTTTATCAAATATGTTATATAATATTAAAATAATTGACTGATCAAAAGTACAAAATTCAAATTCAACTAAATGCATTTGATAGATACGTGTATTTTGCAAATGTAGAATACTTTTATTAAAATAATTACATAATACAAATTTAAATTAAAAGTGTATATTATTAAAAGCATGCTCCCTCCTTCTCTCTTCTACAATTACAATTAAATAAAAACAAATCTTTCAACTGTACGACTAATTGTTGTAGCTGTAAACCACTCATAAATTTGTCGAAATTTAAAATAATAATTAAATGCTACAATCGTAGTGGATTTGGAAACAAATTTCATCATTCTTACCTGTTATACTGTATGAACCTTTTAGTATTGCTTTCATTCAAAAGTTTGTTATGGTTTTCTCAAATAATGGAGAACACATTAAAACATAAACAATTTTTATTAAATATTTGTCAAAATTTTTGTTGATCTGAGCACGTCCAACTAGGGCTACGTTCCATGCAAAGATGAAAGGATATCTCTATTTAACATGAGATAGAAAGGATTTATTATTAGTATATGGGCATATATTTGTATATAGACAATTGCATAGTAAAATTACATGAACATAATAAATGATAGGATGTTCTATTATTTAAAAATTCAAAGATTATATTCAGGATTTTGCTCCAGTTGTATGTCAAGTGTTATTAAAGTTTTTTTTTTCAAAAATGTTCATACCAATGAAACGGAAACTAGATAAAACAACAAATTACCATAACTTTAAAATCAAATGTTGCTTACACAAGCTTCATTTACAAAAGTCATTTTAATCTAAAATCAATATGAACTGTAAGTTTTAAAAAACTAATATGTTTTTAATTTTTAAAAAACACATCCAGAGGTTAATTTTTGCTATAATTAAGATCAAATAACACAGAATCTGTGAAGACACAAATAATTTGATATAGTATTCAAACAATCATTTAGATAAAACGAGCACTCGTTTATTAAAATAAATATTGTAATAATTATCCAATCATTGAGAATAATGGATGTTTATTTAAATCGGTTAGTTTATACAATTTAGGAAGTTATTAAACCTTTATAAGAAAAGATGCATAATAGTCCTAAATGAATGTGGTTGTGATTGTATTCTCGCTTTTTACCAATCTACTTCGAAAGTTCCTAAGTGTTCAGAACGCCATTCAACCAGGACTGTACTAATGGAGCAAGCCAACGAATAAGTAAGTTTAATCACACATAGTTTAAATCTTGGATGGTGTAGGCCGTTACTTTGTAAAAGTCCATAATGAAGTTAGGAAAATTGATTGATACTATGTTATAAGTTTTTCTAAATTCTATTGAGTTAGTAACTAGTTTCGCCAGACAGTGGTATCTTCAGACTATCTATATTAAACAAATTACATCTAGTTTATATATAGTTAGGGGTAGGAGATTTAAATTTAAGTTGTAGTAACGGGGATTTTTGTAGGTCATTATCTCTTAGCGGAACATTGGGGTCCGCAGGCACCCCAGGGTCGATAAATAGTTTGTTTTCAGCATTAAAACCATACATGCAGCGTTAGTTAAAATTCGTTGAAGGATAAATCTTTCATGTCGAGCAAACATGAAATACCCCGCTTATCCCGGTATAGATAACTTAAGGTTGTTCGAGACGGACAATCTCAGCCAAAAGGCGCAGTCATATGACATATAGAAATTTCGCTATTTATAGTTATTGTGATCAAGATATATATATTTAAGTAATATTTGTTCTAATAAATCTTAAAAAATGTGTTTACACATTTCAAAAATGTATTATTGGTCGTTAATTATGAAAAAAGAAATCTTTTTTTGTACTTGTAGTAGGGATTGTACTTGGCATGCAACTTCTTGCAATGAAAATATGAATATTTTAGGAATGCATAAAGATGCTAAAATGTGATGTCTCGAACTCAAAATAATTAACTAAACAGATCAGAGCATGTTACATACACTAAAACATATATTATAGATATATAAACCAAAATAAGTTTTATTATTTTACATTTTCACATCGGCAACACCGCGATTAATTATAAGTTGGTAGAATGTAAAATCTGACAGCTGGTACTGATGTTTTGATGAATGATTTTCATATTAGTATCAATGAAATTAATTAATAATTCATGTTAGTATATACATTTGCATAATGTCAACCCAAAGAACGCGTTTTATGTGGAAAAACATAATAAATTGTAAATAATTATATTATTGTTTAAAATATTTCATTTGAATTTTGAAGTGGGAAAAATTTCGCCGCCTGTCATTCACTCGGCCGCCTAACATTGTTGCCATGTCGTTACATGTCTATCGTCAGATAGTCTGAATATTTGTACTTTATATTGAATATTTCAAATTAGACTGTGTAAATTATATAAATTTTTTGCATTGAACTCTATAAAACATGTGACAATAATTATATTAAGGTTTGAAGGCCCCGTTAGCATTATTTATATTGTTTTTTTACAAATTAAGAGGAAAAATCGTGAAACTCCATAAGAGCCCATGTTAAATGAAAATTTGCAATCTTCTATACTATACTGTAAAATTTCATGAAACTTTGGTGAAATATTGACAGTAATAACATCAATTTATATACGAAAGATGAATAGCTTTGTAGCATTTTTAATTTGTCTCATACAACATTATTGAAAAAAAATTTTTAACTCTTTGTTTTTAGCCATTTAACAAATAATTAAAGGTAAATACAACGTATGATTAGAGTTATGTGAAGGTTAATAATGATTAAAAATTAAAAACGAACTGTAAATCTTTACTTGACCAACATACGTGAGTAAGAGTTTCCCAAGTGTGCTACTGATTTACACAAGGTCCTCGGATTTTGTTCAAAATTCATATTTTGGTAGATCTAATGAATAAAAATTAGGTTCTGAAAATATTTTGGAAAAAAAATATTTAAATTTTGAGTTATAAGCTATTGAATATTTTTGAGTTAATCAATTTAATAATTAATATCTCAGATACTAGTTGATAGAAATTTATGAAATTTTGATAAAATGTAGCTAATAGATAGACCTATCTAAATATATTTAAAAAAATTAATTTACGTTTAATTTATATATGAAAAATTAAGTTTTTAATAAACAAATTAATTTTTTTTCATGTTCTCCATGTGATACATGAATTTTAATTTATCCACAAGATTGTAAAAGTCTTCCTCTTCAAAATGGAAAAATAAAATTTATGGGGCTGGAATTAGTAACCGAGTTATAGGGTAAAACGACCAGTAGTGGCACATCGCTAGTAATGGCACAGGTATCAAAAACTTGGTTTTATACGTTTAAAATTGTGCAAATGCGTAGGTATAACAACGATTTAAATATTTATATATAGTTTTAAACAAGAAAAAACCTTTAGAATGTCCATTTTAAAATTATTAATTAAAAAAAAAACGAATATTGTTTAGCGATATCAAAATTGTACTTTTCACAGCCATTTTTAGTTAGTTTACGGTTACCATAGCTTAAGCAATTACAATCATATTTACTAGAAAAACGTATTTTTTTAATATGTACCTGGTTAAATAAACTAAATGAATAGTTCATCGAAACATTTCAAATGTTGAATATTGACTTTTTTTTATTTTTTAATATTAAAAACACGTGTTCTTTAATTGGTATGAAATTTGGAAGAGCCACCAATAAAAAAACACTTTATGCTTACAGCGCTTTTCTATTGAGCGGCCGCTGCTATAAATATAATAGTAAACAGAGACTCTCTGACAGTAAGCAAGTGAGGTTAGAATATTAATGTTTTTACATATTTCTTATAACAAGAACAAATTTTAACTACAGATAAATAATTCTTTAAAAGGTATGTATCAGTTATTATTTACATTATACGTACACTGAAATTTTATTGTTTATCTCATAAAAAATAAAAATCTAAAACATGACCTATTTAATTTATTTTTGTATTCGTTTGAATAAATTATTTTTATTTTAGTGAAAACTGGTAAAAACAATGTTAATAAAAAGGGTAAAAAGAAGTGTGAAAAATCAAGAATTAGAACCAAAACCTCTTATACAGGTGGGGCAAAACAACCTCCCTAGTTTCAACAGAGGATTTTGAAGCTAGCAGAGGTCGCAACAGGGTAGGAATGGCGTGAATGGCTGCAGAAAGATATGCCGTGTGTATGTGTTACAAAAGGATTCAGTCGTAAACACAATGTGGACGAACGAGCAGCGCGCTTTTGCCGTGGAAGCATACATACGCGAAAAGGAGTCTGTAATCGCCGCCCAGCACATTTCCATCTTTCTGGCGGTGTAAATAAACAAAATTTTCGATATTGGTGCGAAAACAATCTGAGGGTGATCCACGAGAAGCCTCTGCATAGTGATCGTGTCACAGTTTGGTGCGCAGTTTCCCGAATAGGGATTATCGGGCCTTACTTTTACTACAGGAAAGAAATCGGGCAGTTACCGTCAATTCTGGGCGCTATATGAACATGCTCCAGAATTTTTTTGCCCCTGCTCTTAAAGAACTTGGTCTCGAGAATGTCTGGTTTCAGCAGGACGGGGGAGAAGCCACAGCCCACACAGCGCGGGCATCAATGCTGGTTTTGAAGGAAATGTTCCCCGCGTGCTTTGTCTCCCTGAGAGGAGACAATCCGCACGGAAATTCGCCGTATACCTGAAGAAATGCTTGAAAGGGTTATGCAAAACTTCAAAAGTCGCTTGCAGCAGTGTGTAGACAATGAAGGACAACACTTGGCCGATATGATTTTTAAAACTACATAAGATAAAACTGGCCATGTAACTACTTTATTTTATTGAAATAAATTTTTTGTATCTCGACTCCTTTTTCTTTAATTCACTTGCAAAACTAGGGAGGTTGTTTTGCCCCACCCGGTACACTTGAAAAAATACTTTTATCTGAAATTACAAGATGAAAAGTATTCTTATCTAAAAAAATAACTAACTAGAAAAGATTTCAATTTTTCATTGTTCACAAAATTTGAATGCAAGAAAAGTATTAAAATTTTTGATGTAATATACCTATTTATAAGTAATTTTAATATTTCGATTAAAAATTATTATTTAATTAAAATATCATTTGCATTATAGATAAAGAATAATATTGTTGTCTACATTTATAATTTAGAACTTTATAAATATGAAATTTAGCTTTAGATAGGTATAGTACCTACCTCTATAATTTAAAAATTTATAAAATAAAGCTACTGCAAGTGTTTTTTTATAAATATATACCTAAATTTTAGGAAATCCAAGCTAAAATATATAAATTTATATCTATATTTGCCGTGCTACTACTAGAAAGGACTGTTCTCTTAAATGCAGCCACTGTGCCATTACTGGCATTTTAACATCAAATTATAAATTGTGAACAAAATTACCTAAAACATCAATAAACAATTTAATTTTTTTATTTTACTTTATAAAACACTTAAACTTTAAAAATTTTCAATTATTATATAAATATATTAACCACATTTATTTTAATCCTCAAAAAAGTAGAGAATTTTCTTAACTGTGCCACTACTGGTCGTTTTACCCTAGTAACTCTCGCGAGTCACTAACGTCTAGGCGCAAGGAAACTACCGCGCGCGCTGTATATGTTATGCAAGTGTTTGGGGTTCAAAGGATTGTGATATAAGCAAATATGATATGTTTACTGAAATCAACAAATAAATTAATAATTGCAATTTAATCTGGATAGTTCGTTTAAGTTAAATGTCACAGGGGAAAGGAAATGTTATGACGTCATGTAGGTTCTCAACCAGTAATGATGAACAAGATTTATAAGCTAATAATAGTTTTCAGTTAAGATATACTTATTAAAAAAAGAAAAGAAATAGTTAATCCTTTTTCATGTTTTATCAATATAAATTACTTTCTAAAATAATAGTGATGGCAATAAATACATTTAAAATGATACATCGGGGACCATTGTTTTTGAATCACAGGTTATTTATTTAACTGTCTTTTGTTTGTATATTATGAACCCTTGGCTATGTTTTTCTATTCGCAGTAAAACAATCTTCAAAATCCATTGGTATTTAATATATTTATAATTCGTTTGTATTCGAAATACATATATGTACGTTAGAATCTTTTATTAATAAATTCATGAAACTCAAATATAGATACATATATTGCAAAATCCAAACAAAAAACGAAGTTTTTATATGCACCTTTACTTTAGCTTTCGTATAACACTAAACCTAATACTAGTTGTCCAAAATTACAAATAAATAATGTAGCCTTGCTTGAAAACTGGAAATGTTGTATCAAGACATTCAAATAAATTTTCCGAATTCAAATTTGAAATGACAGATTAGTATTTGACATTTCGTTGATCTGTCATTTATGTTAACATATTTCTCTTTTTGTAAGCAGTGGAAAAGAGATGCATATGTAACACAGACGTAACATAAGCATTCGATTGAGGAATCATGTAAATAATAAAGATAGATATATATAAATCTGTCAATTATTAGTTCAGAAACTAATGACGTGAAGCTCATGCTATCCTGGGCAAACTGTAAATGCATGTGAAGCATATATATATATATATAGGTATAACTTCAGTACATGATGATAAAAAATTAAAAATCGCTTCTCTACAGGTATTTTTCCACGTGGGGTCCTGAGGAAGCCCATTGCAACGCTAGGATACGGACGTGAGGTGGTGCCGCTAAAGCTTAAGGCAGGTCTTTAGCGGTTCGTTGATGGATTTATAAATTTCTATTTTCTAATAAGTTCAGTTTTGATTCGTTATTTTCTGTGTGTAAGATGGCCGGGCGGTTATTCTCCGATAAATGATGTCCTGTGGAGTGTAGGTGATCGCAAAAGTTGAGTCGATTTTCTTTAATCTATGTGCACGAAGATGTTCTTGGAATCTTGTATTAAAGTTTCTGCCTGTTTGTACAATGTATACACTATTGCACTGATCACATTTTAGTTTATATACTATATATATATCAGATTTTTTAAAGGGGTCACTATTTTCTGTATGATTGCATAATATTTTGAAAAGACTATTGCTGTTATTAAATGCTACTTTTGTGTGATCGGTATTCAATCTATTGGCTATTTTAATGGATATATTGTCATGGAATGTTATTGTTTTGTATTTAAAGTTTTAGTTTTGTGTTGGATAAATTAATTTGATGGCGTTTTAAAAATTATGTTTGCCTAATAATTGGTCAATTACATCCGGATTATAATTATTATTTATTGCGATTTGTTTAATTGTCGTTAATTCTTGGTTAAAAGCCAGTAGCGTTAATAGCCCATGAATCATAGAATTGAAAGCTGTTAGTTTATGTTGCATGGTGTTTTGTGAGTAATTGTTTATCGTAGTGTCCGTGTATGTTGGTTTACGGAAAATGTTAAACTCATGAGCATTGTTAATTCTCGAAATGGTTAAATCTAAGAAATTAATTTGGCAATTGGTTTCTATTTCTAGAGCGAATTGAATATTTTTATGTATAGTATTATTTATTTATTTGAACAGTGTAGCTTTAATGCTTATTAGTAACAAACATTAATCACTTAAGTCTCGCTTGCTTACCTCGGATTCAGTTTCTGCTGATGCGAGTGGTATCTGGCAAACCGGCTTCGCGTTCTCAACTGCACTTCGCGTTACTAAGAGACCGTGCTCTTCTAACGCGATCGGCTCATGTTCCAATGCGTATTTCGCTGCTTGCGTACCCTGATCTCCAAAAGAGTGTACCATGTGACATGCGGGAATCGTTGAAGTTTATCGCGACCAGACAAAATTCTTCATTTTCTGTCGCGTTCTCTTCCTTCTTATCTTTGACTGAAAGGTGCCCCCCTCTGTCAAAGTCGTGCGAACCTCGGTAGGTTCGTCTTCTATCAAAGGTTGATCCAACTGAGAGGTGCCCCTCACAGTCAAATCCGTGCGATTCACGAGTGGCTCGCTTTCTGGCATATTTTGATTCATCCTCTGGATAAAATCCGTGTGAACCTTGCATGGTTCGCTTGCCAGTCGAATGTGACCTGACTGAAGAGTGTCCTCCTCCCTCAGATCCGTGTGAGCCATGAATGGCTCGTTTTCTGGCAACCTTTGATCCAGTTGAGAAGTACCCTCCTCAATGAAATCTGTGCGAACCACCCGTGGTTCGCTTGCCAGACGAAAGTGATCTGGTTGAGGAGCACTCTCCTCAATCAGATCCGTGTGAGCCGTGAATGGCTCGCCTTCTGACAACGCTTGATTCAACTGAGAAGTGCCCCTCCCATTTAAATCCGTGCGAACCCTACATGGTTCGCTTGCCAGACGTTTGTGATCCGAGTGAAAAACGCTCTTCTCACCCAGATCCGTGCGAACCGCAAGCGGTTCGCTATTTGCCCCGTTCTTCTTCGTTTCGTGGCTCGCGTCTCTTTCCAAATCAGTCTCCCTCCGGATTTCTAACTCAGGTATCTGAATAACCTTAAGCATGCAAACGTTTAATCGTTTGCTGCCACCGTCGTTTGAATCCGCGACCCGAGGAACTAATTTTGGAAAGGCTTCCCGTAAACTGTCCGGCGTTGGGTCGCCCCCGAGACAGTCTTCGCGTTTAAAAGACACTGTGGTGTCTGCGCTTGATACCCGATTGTTCTGCTTGCAGATCGCGGTTTGGTGCTCTTTTTCCGTTTGCACCGGCCCCTTTGTACCGAGGGTCCGTTTTCCCGATCCCGAGGAAGTTTTATATTCGTCACGGCCCGTATAGCCGTCTTGTGCATATCAGATTTTGATATTTTAACCTCTCGCGATAAAACCTCCTCATAATACTCCGCGACCGGAAGGGCTTCCTCCACCGTATAAAAGTTTTTATGTTTTCGTACTTCGTTGCTCAAACGCGTATCTAAACCGTCCAAAAATTGTTGTACTAACGCGGCTTCTCTCTTAAAATGATTTCTGATATTTGAATCTTCCTCATTATAGTTACTACGATATAGATTCGTGGCGGCTGACTCTAATCGGAAAACGAATTTACAGAGTGTTTCCTCTTTCAACCGATACATTTTTAAAAATTCGCGTTCGGCGGTAGTGGTATCTATTTTTCTCCCAAACAATCGGATTAGCCAAGTTTTGAATGCACAAACCGTGGTCGGTCTTTTATCTGCCGGCAACGCGTAAAAATAGGACTGTGCGTCGCCCTTAAGTCTTAGTTTCATTGCCGTCACGATCTGAATTTCCGACCAGTTGCAACATCCCGCGGTTGTAGCTACCCCGTCGAAAAATGATTCTAAATCCGGTCCGCCGGAATAATGTTCGATACTCTGTAATGCGTTCATCGCTGATGGGTCCGCAAAGATTGGCCCAGTATGAAGTCGCGCTCCACTATCCATCTCATTTGCCCACTTCGTCCGACCTGGTGTGGAAGGATTCGTTAAGGGAGGTAAATGATAGGAAAAAGGAATTCTTTTTACGTTTGAGATGTGTACGCCTCTATAGGTGGTTCTTTGCTAGTTTCTTTTCTACATACTCCGCATATTTATTAAATTGAAGATCACCGTCAATAATTACCCCTAATTCATGTAATTATGGAGGTTTTCTAAAGTTCTGAGAGTTCCTAACAAACAAATTAATGTCATCTACATATCTATACCAATATTTTATATTTTTGGTCAAGGTTGAGGTAAGAATTTGCAGTGTGGCGAAACTAACTCAATAAAATTTAGTAAAACTTATATCATTGTATCAATCAATTTTCCTACGCATAGTTTATGTATTATAGATAGATAGATAGATATTTATTATTCCACAAAAAAAAATAGTACATTTGTTGGAAACGTCAAACAATAGTATACATTTGTTTATAATTGCTTAATTAATTAATAAATAACTCTACATTGTTCATAAAATCATTAATACTATAAGGACATATTTGAATTAATATATTTTTTAAATATTTTTAATATTTATATTTATATATATAATTATAATATTATAATTTTAATAGCTTCTTATATTATAGAAAAACATCTTCATGTCACTTTGAAGGTAAAATCAATAATTAGGTGTTGATGATGAGCTCATTTTCTAGTTAGAAATATAAAAGTATTCAGACGTCTTCATTTCTTACGATTTAAGGGGTTAGGCTATCCTAGAGGCGGAAAAAATGAGCAAATTTTGTAAATTTTTTTTTACCAAACTACTATTAATCAAAATTTGGAAAAAAGATGTATATACGTTTTGAACATTGTTTGCGAATTTTTTTATATACGAACAGCTAGAGAAGTACGTTGGATTTTTTTCTTTTAACGATTTTTGCAAAAACGTGCTTGTTAAAAAATTGTTAATAACAAGTTAACCATGCAGTATAAAAAAGGAATCTTACGTACTTCCATGAAGAAAGTAGTTTTGAATATACAGTAAAATTTTCAAGCCAATCGGTAAAGATTTGTTCGAGTAATCGGTCCGGGCAACTTGAAGAATGTTGTTTCGAGAAAAACGCGTTTAAAGTTTTTAATTAGTAAAAATCATAGATAAATTAAATATATCTTTACTCTGCAATGCCTGCCCCATACAATTGGCCTTCCAGGTTAATATACTGCTTCATTTCCTATCTAAGCGATTTCAAGATGATCTTAGCCTTTTTGCAGCGTCAGATAACGAACTTTCCGCAATTTTAATGCGATGGGCGTCGACATCGAAACAGAGATGTTCGTTGCTTATATTAGAAGATAGCTGTCGGAGCGTCCTTTTCAATCGCTCAACTAACACGATGCACACGGTTTTTGGAGTATGTGTGTTTCAAAAATGATATTTATAGTTATTTAGAAGATCTTATAACGCTCTTTTTACATTTCAGGAAGAAAATGCCTTTATTAACACCCGCCGAACAGCTATTCCAATTCACAATAACAGCAGCGCCTAAATTGCGCTCGTAATAATCATTGGGAGTGGCCACGCTATATTCCAAATTTGGGCTCTTACAGATTTTTCCTGTGGGCATATTATTTTAACGATACTAAAGTACAGTTTAAGCAAAAAAAAAATGTTTTTGCTACATTTGAAATTTCTAGGGTAGCCTAACCCTTTAATTAAGTTTAGAATCATTTCATTTTAATATAAAATATTTATAAAAATAATTTGGCTAGTTTTTCTATTCTCTTGTTGATATACACGATTATAATTACCGGGACAAACTTTGTTCAAATACTTGTTGTAATAAAATACCTTTATGACCGATTTATTTCATACACAGTACTAAAATACTAAAACCACAGACCAGTGACCATTCTATAGACTTCAAAAATTCCATTTTTAAGTATTTCATAAACGTATGTTTAATAAACTGACTGTTACTAAAGCGATTCAAATACTTTTATTTCGATTTTATAACTCCTATGTTGTGTGACTTTAGAGCAATGAATTATTTATTTAACAAATACATACAATGCGTGTCTGCTATAATGCTCTGCAGCCAATCCTGTTTATACTATAATCTATTTTAAACTTAAGATTTGCGTATGTCTCGTAACAATACTTCTTATTTTTGAAAGGAATATCAAATCGGAAATGCATATTGTAACGCGATGGAAAAGTTTCTATACTGTTTTTATGGATCGTATCTGATGTGGCAGGTGTATAGGTACAAACAAAAAGTACAGTTTACAAATTCACCGTTTATTGTTATTTTTACACATGAATTATCCAAATTTCTTTTAACATTTATAGGCGTGACAAAATTATGTGCAGAGGGGGAATAGGTCGTGTCGTCTTAGTGGGGACGTTGTGCCGTTGGTTGATGCTTCCGTTGGAAGCTTTTGCTGTAACATAGTTAAACATCTATCAGTGTTAAATCCTGATAAAATCGGTTGGTCTGTACCGATTGAACCTAGTTTTGACATTATTTTATGATTCTAATAAATTGAAGTTATCTTTATGCTTCTAACAAACTGAATGTTAAACAAAAAATCAGACTCCATCACTAACTGAAAGCCCGCGGCCAGGGAATACTGCCGCCAATCACCGTGGTATTGATGAATCGACAGTCATGTTCGTCAACATGACGCACTCTCGTCAGCATGCCCTTCTCAGTACTTATCTAGTAAGTTTTAAAATATGTGTTCGTCGTGAGGTAAAAAGGCTAGTTCTCTCCTGGACGCGTAATACTGCGTATAGTAGCGCGCCTGACGAGCTTAAGTTAAGCACGGATAACGATATCAGGGATCGAACCCGATTCTCCTGACAACAGTGTATCTGTTATCCTACCATTAGGCGATACCGTACCGACAATAAAAGACATGTAAGACCAGTCTATGAAATAGAGAAGGATGACTAAGTATAATAAAACCCCAGGAAGTGTCGCCTAGATCAGATCGCGCTAACTTAAAGCGACGCCTGGAATCTCGCATACCAAACGCAGATCACGCTAACTTAAAGCAGCGTCGCGAAGTTTTGCCCTAAAGCGGATGGAAGTAGGAAAGTGTGTCGCATAGATCAGATCGCGCTAACTTAAAGCGGCGCCTGGAATCTCGCAGAACAAAACGCAGATCGCGCTAACTTAAAGCGCCGTCGCGAAGTTTTGCCCTAAAGCGGATGGAGGTAGGAAAGTGTGTCGCATAGATCAGATCGCGCCAACTTAAAGCGGCGCCTGGAATCTCGCAAAACAAAACACAGATCGCGCTAACTTAAAGCGCCGTCGCGAGGTTTTGCCCTAAAGCGGATGGAGGTAGGAAAGTGTGTCGCATAGATCAGATCGCGCTAACTTAAAGCGGCGCCTGGAATCTCGCAGAACAAAACACAGATCGCGCTAACTTAAAGCGCCGTCGCGAAGTTTTGCCCTAAAGCGGATGGAGGTAGGAAAGTGTGTCGCATAGATCAGATCGCGCTAACTTAAAGCGGCGCCTGGAATCTCGCAGAACAAAACGCAGATCGCGCTAACTTAAAGCGGCGTCGCGAAGTTTTGCCCTAAAGCGGATGGAAGTAGGAAAGTGTGTCGCATAGATCAGATCGCGCTAACTTAAAGCGGCGCCTGGAATCTCGCAGAACAAAACGCAGATCGCGCTAACTTAAAGCGCCGTCGCGAAGTTTTTCCCTAAAGCGGATGGAGGTAGGAAAGTGTGTCGCATAGATCAGATCGCGCCAACTTAAAGCGGCGCCTGGAATCTCGCAAAACAAAACACAGATCGCGCTAACTTAAAGCGCCGTCGCGAGGTTTTGCCCTAAAGCGGATGGAGGTAGGAAAGTGTGTCGCATAGATCAGATCGCGCTAACTTAAAGCGGCGCCTGGAATCTCGCAGAACAAAACACAGATCGCGCTAACTTAAAGCGCCGTCGCGAAGTTTTGCCCTAAAGCGGATGGAGGTAGGAAAGTGTGTCGCATAGATCAGATCGCGCTAACTTAAAGCGGCGCCTGGAATCTCGCATACCAAACGCAGATCACGCTTACTTAAAGCAGCGTCGCGAAGTTTTGCCCTAAAGCGGATGGAAGTAGGAAAGTGTGTCGCATAGATCAGATCGCGCTAACTTAAAGCGGCGCCTGGAATCTCGCAGAACAAAACGCAGATCGCGCTAACTTAAAGCGCCGTCGCGAAGTTTTGCCCTAAAGCGGATGGAGGTAGGAAAGTGTGTCGCATAGATCAGATCGCGCTAACTTAAAGCGGCGCCTGGAATCTCGCATACCAAACGCAGATCACGCTAACTTAAAGCAGCGTCGCGAAGTTTTGCCCTAAAGCGGATGGAAGTAGGAAAGTGTGTCGCATAGATCAGATCGCGCTAACTTAAAGCGGCGCCTGGAATCTCGCAGAACAAAACGCAGATCGCGCTAACTTAAAGCGCCGTCGCGAAGTTTTTCCCTAAAGCGGATGGAGGTAGGAAAGTGTGTCGCATAGATCAGATCGCGCCAACTTAAAGCGGCGCCTGGAATCTCGCAAAACAAAACACAGATCGCGCTAACTTAAAGCGCCGTCGCGAGGTTTTGCCCTAAAGCGGATGGAGGTAGGAAAGTGTGTCGCATAGATCAGATCGCGCTAACTTAAAGCGGCGCCTGGAATCTCGCAGAACAAAACACAGATCGCGCTAACTTAAAGCGCCGTCGCGAAGTTTTGCCCTAAAGCGGATGGAGGTAGGAAAGTGTGTCGCATAGATCAGATCGCGCTAACTTAAAGCGGCGCCTGGAATCTCGCATACCAAACGCAGATCACGCTTACTTAAAGCAGCGTCGCGAAGTTTTGCCCTAAAGCGGATGGAAGTAGGAAAGTGTGTCGCATAGATCAGATCGCGCTAACTTAAAGCGGCGCCTGGAATCTCGCAGAACAAAACGCAGATCGCGCTAACTTAAAGCGGCGTCGCGAAGTTTTGCCCTAAAGCGGATGGAAGTAGGAAAGTGTGTCGCATAGATCAGATCGCGCTAACTTAAAGCGGCGCCTGGAATCTCGCAGAACAAAACGCAGATCGCGCTAACTTAAAGCGCCGTCGCGAAGTTTTGCCCTAAAGCGGATGGAGGTAGGAAAGTGTGTCGCATAGATCAGATCGCGCTAACTTAAAGCGGCGCCTGGAATCTCGCATAACAAAACGCAGATCGCGCTAACTTAAAGCGGCGTCGCGAAGTTTTGCCCTAAAACGCATGGAAGTAAGGAAAATGACACTAGACCAGATCGCGCTAACTGAAAGCTCCGTCTGAAATCTAGCAGAACCACCACATAGATCGCGCAATCCGAATGCGGCGCAGTGCAGTGAGTTCTAAACGGATGGAAGTGAGGAAAATGAAACTAGACCAGATCGCGCTAAATTAAAGCCGCGTCTGAAATCTAGCAGAACCACCGCATAGATTGCGCAATCCGAATGCGGCGCAATGCAGTGAGTTCTAAACGGATGGAAGTAAGGAAAATGACCCTAGACCAGATCGCGCTAACTTAAAGCCGCGTCTGAAATCTAGAAGAACCACCACATAGATCGCGCAATCCGAATGCGGCGCAGTGCAGTGAGTTCTAAACGGATGGAAGTGAGGAAAATGACACTAGACCAGATCGCCCTAACTTAAAGCCGCGTCTGAAATCTAGCAGAACCACCGCATAGATCGCGCAATCCGAATGCGGCGCAATGCAGTGAGTTCTAAACGGATGGAAGTAAGGAATATGACACTAGACCAGATCGCGCTAACTTAAAGCCGCGTCCGAAATCTAGCAGAACCAGCACATAGATCGCGCAATCCGAATGCGGCGCTGTGCAGTGAGTTCTAAACGGATGGAAGTAAGGAAAATGACACTAGACCAGATCGCGCTAACTTAAAGCCGCGTCTGAAATCTAGCAGAACCACCACATAGATCTCGCAATCCGAATGCGGCGCTGTCCAGTGAGTTCTAAACGGATGGAAGGGTAGTAGAGTGAATCGCGCTAACTTAAAGCGGCGTACCTACCAAGAGAATGGAGTGTTGGATACCACCAAGTGGCTATTTCGAAGGATAGGATCAGGTCCCGATTTCGAGCTCTCCCAAGTTTTTATATGTCTATCCCTACTATTACTGAAGGAGTGTCTTACTCTATGATTTTGTTATACTTACAAAGAATACCAAATTATGCAAATATAATGTTAAATAAAGAACGCTAGTTTTCCACTTCGCCCTACTCTACGTTGCGACGTATGGCACTGGCTTAGGGTTCGTCGCGGAATCATTCTGTGAGTCCTTTCTCCCTCATACGGATCTCGGGTTGGTTCAGGCGGCGGTTCACCCGGCATATCCCATCAGTCAGAGAGAGTGCGCTATCTGACTTAAACTCCCCCGCTCGTCTAACGCGTTTACCACAAGTAACTTACGCTCCGATTAGAACAAACAACCATGTGTGGTAATTGTTTAAACTAAACATAATAAGAAATTAACATTTATTATTATTATTTGCACCCGAATGGTCAGCTGTTGCCTAACTGGACCGGATCAGTCATTACCCTCTGACGACGGGGTGTCGGGTCTTCAACCGATGTCGAATACCTGCTATTTTCCTTACCCTTCATTTGTAATTGTCTGACTTACAGCTCAGACAAAACCTCGATTGCTGATTACCATTGTGACCTTTGATTTTAAATTCTGATTCGATAGACACTAAACAACCCATCATCAATACGCCTTTTTCCGTACCCGGTTCCATAAAACTTAAACTCGATACTTGTATTCATCATTCCGGATTGCCTAACATAGTTTTATGAGTTTCTAATGTTCTAATTAATTATTTGAAATCATTTAAAATTGAATATATAAATTTTCTTAACTTCAAGACCTCGGGTGCTTTAGCTTCACACGCTAGAATACTCTTCTCTACATGTGTTAAGTGTTAATTAACACCCACTTGACGAGAACCACTCTTATCTTATCATTTTTCTTAGATTTCTGGTTTTTAGCCCAAACACATTGCTTTTTTAGTTTTCTTAGAATTTACGAATATAGATAATCAATGCAAGTATTTCACAGATAAATTTTAAAAATTGAGTTGGGTTTTTATACCACGTTTCAATATTTATTCAAAGCTTAATAAATTTCTTCAAAGAGTATAGCGGTTACAAGGAAATTACTGCCGAGATTCATATTTCCTATATATGTTGCCATAATTTCGTAGATATCGAAATTTATATTTCACAAATCATATTTTAATAAGAAAATAAAATTGACTAAATTTAATTGGGATTTGGCATTCTACATCGATAAATAGATTAAAAGATATTTGAAAACTAGCAAATGTGCAGTAATACTACTTACTAATATAAATATAATGAATAAATAATTCGAAATATTATATTTGCATGAATTTTTCAAACTTTGAATTTAGTATCTATTCTTTTTGTCTAAACAGATGTAGTTAATGTAAAGTAAAGGAAAGTCTAGTATGGAACACTGCAAATATTTATACGTAAGACTCATGTGTAGAAAAAATAATTTGTAAGTAATTTTGGGATATAACGAAAAATATCTAAAATAAATACAAAAACTAGGTCTTTTTATAACAAATTTGGACAGCATCAATTGGATTCTGAAGAAATTTGCTCGTTAAATTCAAAAAGGTATATTACCCTGAATTTTTTTAAATTTGTATTTTAGTATATATGCAGATATCAGATATTTATATATGAGTATCATGTGTGTCCCTGCATATAGATAATAGAATTATATAAGCTATCAGCTAAATATTACTATAATATTTTAAGACAAGGGTCCTTGTTGCGAACATGCGCCTCGGTTCTGAAAATATAAAAACGTGGTCCTACTACTTTGCCTTACCTTTCCGTTCAATTTAGAATATCTCATAATCTTTTAATGTAAAGATTATAAGCCATATTGAACCGAAAGGTTTCGGACTCAATTTAGAGAACATAGAAATAAGAAAAGCCGTTAGTTCTAAGAAAAATATAGTTGATATCCTATATGAATTATTGATTTATTTGCACACGGAATTTGAATTTTCAGATACGTTTGTTTGTTTTTCAAATAATATTTACTCAAGTAATACAAAAATATTTGTATCGGAAATTTGACATAAGCCCATCCAAACAATATAAATAAATTCCAGAAATATTTAAATTAAATATGTACTCGGAAATAATTCGAAAAAATTAATTATTCAGTATAAGAACAAAGATAATAAAACGCAGTCATAACAAATGAAAAGCGCTGATCGTTCATTTTTCGAAAGTGTCAGTAGAGTGCAGTTTTTAAATGGTAGCTTGTTGTTGCTAGGGATAAATTAGTTTAATTTTAACTTTTTATTAGTATATTTTTGATAATATTTGTGTAAAATTTAGTGGTGCGCTTAATATATTAAATTTCATACAATGGCAATTAATGTAGGAGTGTTAGATGCAGAAAAGCTATCGAAGCTCTTGGGTATGTTAGCAAAATACACATTCTTAGCTGTAAAGTGCATTTTCATTTCATTTTAGCATGCACAGAGGAAGAAGCTGAATTACTTCTGAAAGGATCTGCGCACATCTTGATAAATGCTATCAAGTTAGCTAACGTAAGTTTTATTATTATTTTAATATAAACTAAAATAATATCTATATCCTGGCGAGGTTAGATTATATTTATTTTGAACCTAAAGCCGTAATGTTCTATTTTTTATGAGTGCATTATAGAAATTCAGGGGTAGGATTTCTTGCACATGTTGACACGGGTACATTTTATATACCATTGCAAGATTTCCGTCCGTTTACTAAAAAATATCAAATAATTAAAAGAAATGGGGTTTCAGGCTGGTAAACATGATCAAGGAGATACTCTTGAAACATATGAGCTACAATCCAATGCTGCCGCTATGTAAGTACGCTGTATTATATTTGTATGTATTTGTGCCGAAGTCCTGAGTAATATATTATTGAAATAATTTTTATCAATGGAATCTTTTCATTTCATAATGATCTAGTGATCGAAATACATAGTGACCACAATTAAAAATTAATGTAGGAAAATAATTTCAATAATACACTGAATAATATTAATTTTAAAAGTATTGCTTTTGCACAAGAATTACAAATTGCGTATATTTGAATATAAAGGTTAGGTTTATGTAAATAAATATCATATATAATATAAAAAATATTAATATATAAAATACAGAACTAATAGAACGATTTTTATTCTAAAAAAACGCTTTTTATTGAAAAAATAGATTATTTTTAAACAGTTGTAAAGGAAATATTTACTTCAGTAATAAATTTAATGATCAGCAAATAAAAAATTATGTACAGTAGTGTTCACTTATAACGAACCCGTTTATAGCGAATTCTCGGTTATAACGAACCTTTCTGGAACACACTAATGTTTTCCTATATGTATAATATCCTTAGCACCTTATCTTTTATAACGAATCTTGGATATAGCGACCATTATGAATGCAAAATAAGCGTTATATCCGGACTTCGCTGTATTAAGAAACATCTTTTTAAAGAGAATAGATTATTAATGTTTTACGTATATAGCTCTAAAATAGCAAATCATGATAAGCTTATTATGTATTTTCGACAGATCCGGATCCTCTGAAAAAATGGAATGCACCGAAATATCTCAATTTAATCCTATTCCATCCACGTCATACGCAAATCCAGTGCAAAAATCAACGATTGCCCATAAAGAATCCGAGATCGATACCCCTATTTCCGATTTGTTGTCGGTAGGCTCTCCTGAGTATGTATAACCCTTTTATATCTTATACTTATAATATTATAGACTGCTGCATGTAATTATTAATAATAAAAAAAATAAACATTCTTACAAAGAAAACAATTATAAATGTCGTTTTTAGGATTCGTAAAGAATCCCCTTAAAGTTATTTGTAGTTCTACTATTTTTAACTTTTTATAAAAAGATTCCACATTTACTCATCAAACCAAAATTTGTGTAAATAATCCTGAGTTGCTCGGTAATTCGTTAATTCTCAACGCCATCAGTAGATCAACATTTTGTCATTATTGTGACGACATAAATTATAAATTGTCTCGACATTATAATGAAATTGTTTATGAAACAGGGAAACAACCAACTTGAATCTCACTGAATCAGAATATCCACTCGATGAGTTATGTGTTGAAATATATCCGGAAGAAATAGTGGATGATTCAAGCGAAGTTGGATCGTGGTTGCCCTTGTCAAGAAATGTCTTTGAAGAACAACCGTACAGAAAAAAGGTAGCGAAATACTCACGCGGACAACAGAATAAACCTTTCCCGCTTTCTCCATGTACGGTTATCAAAAATAAAATGAAGGATAGAGTCGATCTATTATTATGGAATTCATACCAATTGAATCAGGATGAAATATTTCTCCTTAATATTATGTACCCCGATGGGATGGTCTTGCCCATAAGGATCTCTAGTGTATCTACTATTGGGGTAAGTATGCATATGCTTTTTCATTGTAAAGTTTATAAAGGATCTAAACTTCAACGTTCAAGCATGCCACATTACAGCCATATGACAGAATATGGTTCTTAATGGTTCTTAATGACAAAAAGACGTATAGTAAATGTACATTCATTATGATTTAAAGGTTTTGTCGTTTAAACAAGTTTATATTCATTATAAACCTGCTAACGGTGGTGCATGTTTGAAAAGTAGAAACATAATCTCAAGCTTAATTCGAATTTTTTTGTAACGCTAAATTTAAATTAATTTCTATTAAATGTTTGACCATTTATATTTAAAAATATTCGATGTAGGTGTAACATTCGAGTGAAGCTTTCCAAAAGTATCCTTTTTCTGTCTTACATGCGCATACCTTTACCAGAGATTGTCATATCCTAATTTCCCAACATAAAGTCTTTCCTTCCATTTCCTGTCCCTAATTATTTACTCCAACATGTTACTGATAACGCTACAATCAAGTAAAAAAAAACTTCTGTTTTAGGTGGTGTGGTACTGCTTCAGAACGTTTTAGTATATATTTTTTATTTCAATAGGTTCTAATTTATTTGTTATACAGCAGCGACGTAAATATTATAGGTTTCTAGATATATGTTAGATACAGGATTGGGAAGAGAACTTCCAATTTGCTTTTTAATAACGTAATTAAATATTTGCAGCAATTAATATCATATATAGAGAAAACGGAACCAATGCTGCAATATGATACATATGAAGTCGTGACGTACAACCCCGACCAGAACCTCTCCAACATGCCGCACACATTGACTATCCGAGCGGCTGGATTACAGCACAAAATGGTTATTTTTGTTGTATTCATGTAATTCAATCCAACAATCTTGAATGTATCATTCATATAATTTAAATTCTTTATTTCTTTTTGATAAAAACACTTTAAATTTAATGTAAATACATTTTTTGTTCAATGATTTAATTTTACTTAAAAAACCCTAGCTTTTTTTTTAAATAAAAATTTTCGTATTGCCTTTATTGTTATTTATTGCATTCCATCCTAAAAAATTTTACTTCTCAAACAAATGTACTTAAAGATGTTTGTACATACGAGCGTTTACACGTATTTAAAAAACATTTGCACCGATTCCATTGACCAATATATCGTGGACGGTGGATTCTAGGGTAGGATTCAGGTTTGGTATGTTAAAAATGGTATAAGTGCAAATACCGATACATGCTATTGACGGATAAGTGCAAATGCAGGTACGTGCTAATAAATGTACTCCAATTAAACAATATGTCTTAGTTTACTTTTATAACACAGAAAATATTTTGGTATTGTATCACATGTCCTCTATCGCTAAGAGGTTTGTTATAAAGGTTTTAAATATTGTTAAGAAACTAAATATCATTCTGTTAAAAATATGTGGCAGTTCTTGAATCTTTTAAAATTTTTAGTCTATTTGAGGTTGTTTACAATTTTCTAAAATTTCTGAATCAAATGGCTATTACAACATAATTTAGGGGTTAATTTTATTATACTGATACCGCTTACAGAAAATGAGTGTGCGGATGTACTTGTTTTATGTTATAAAATATATTTTTGCTATCTTATATGAAAATATAATAACAATTCTGGTGATAATGCATCAATAACATTTTGAAACTCATTTCAAATGACCAAGTTTAATTAGGATCAAATTACCGCCACTACTCTGATATATTTATCAATAAAAATTTGCTGACGAATTATTTATTATTTTGTTGCCCCGTATCGCTTTCTGTCTTCCGTCAGGCGACATTGTAGTTATTCCGTATTCTGTCTAGTTACAGTTACGAGTAAGTAGTTGTAACGAAGGTGAAGTGTGTGATTGCTGAGTTCTGTTTTATACTACAATTATTGTACATTATAACACAATGAAAAATGTATGATGAAAATTTTATTTATTTTTAACGAGGTTCATTTGCTGAAATCTTCTAGCATGCCAAATCTTCACTAATTGTAAGTAAGTTTTACGATTACTATGTAAACTAAAACAAGCAATGATTAGCGAGTACATAAGTGTAAGTAATAACATTTTATTTTGTCTACACCGGTGAGTGAATGTTCATATTCTTTACATGTACGCATCGTCAAATTTTACAATTATTGTGTAATGAAGACAAAAATGTACTCTTTGCTAATGCAAATTTAAATTGTGTTTATAAAAATGTGATTTCCATTAATATTTTCATATTATCTGTGCCTTCGTCCTTATCTACTAAATTTGGGCATTTATGCTATACAGTTTAATTATTTTAATTTAAGTGGGGTGGAAGTGGCAGAAAATCTTTTATAATAACTTATTCTAACTGGATAAATAAAAATATATGAATAACCTCAGTAATTCTAAATGAAATAAATAATAGATAGTTTGACTTTGTTTAAAATATGATCATATGAGTAGTTTTTATAACATCTACAAAGTGTCAAGTCCAGCATAATAAATAATTGCAGCCTAATTGTCAGTCATTACGATTTACTAATTTATAAACGTGTATTGGCGTAGATTAACATGCACCTTTCCAATAAATATTGAAACTAAAGATAACATTGCGTATATGGAGAAATATTCCTTTTTGAATGAAACAATTAGAAGAATACATAGTTTACAGAAATATGTACTAGTACATTTGATTGTATTTTATTCAAATAGCTCTAAGCTCTATATTACAATAAAAAACATTAATTTCAAAGAACAAAATCATAAAGTTTTAAAAACAGCAAAAAAAATGCGGTAAATCGTGAACTTTCATATGCTGTATAAATTTTTTTATATTTTTTGAGACATTTAAATTCCAATCTTGAAAGTAATTTTTCGAATTTTTTTACGGTTAATATGTAAAAATAAATATTTAATTTTCATAAAATTTTTTCTATTACTTATGTAAAAAGTTTTAAAGTTGTATCTTTTTTGGAATCGGTACAAAATTTGGCAACTACGGGTATTAAAGCGCGCGAAAATTTAATAAGCCCAATGAAAGATGCCTATTCGATGATACAGCGTAGAAATTGTTATTTAGCTTTTAGAATTTTGGTAGCTAAATAATTATATTCCGAGAATATACTTGTGAGTTATTCATCACAGTAACCACGCCCCTCCAGGGCTTTAGTTTGCTTGGTTACAAAACATGCGTAGCCCGCCTAATAAATCATACAATGGAGCGCACATGCCCATTTCCACGCCTTGACTGTAAACCTGTATTCAGGATCTAATATGGAGAATAATCTGTTTTTAGGTCTAATAAATTTTAAATTTTAAAATACTAACAACTAGAATTGTATGGGTATTCTAAATTTTTATTATATTTTGACTTCCAGGAAAATATTTTGCTGATTCGTATTCCACGTGGCTATTACAAAATGCCGGACGGAAACTAGCTAGTAGATAAGCAATGCAAATGCAGCAACTAGCTTTCTAATTGGTCGGTACTCGCTAGATAAATGGTAAGATCAAAATAACTGTAACAATTATGTATCTATTATAATTATAAAAATTTATTTTAATTAGCAATTTCATTCAATTTAAATAGTATTTTTAATTAATGGATTTTATTTCTACAAATGGGAAGAATTGGATATATGCAAAACTAAAAAACATCGTAAAGTTACTCTTTTGTATATAGCAGTATAGCTTATTGTGTCTTGCAAGTATCGAGTCACGATTTCAGAGAAGCTTTACAAGAAACATTGAAAGTTAATCAATTTTGTAGAAAGAATGGCGAGCCAATCTTCTGATGTGGAACTTATCAATATGATAAGAAAACTTTTCAGTAAGATAAGAAATATGTTACGAAAATACCATACATATACAAATTTATTTTAGAATGCTCGGAGGAATCTGCTATCTCGTTTTTCTCAGGAGATCTAAATACTTTGCTGACGATGATAAAATTGGCACAGGTAAATTTTATTCTTATAAGTAAATTAAAATAATCATTTTCACGGTTTATGAGATTTTTTTTTTATTAATGTTTGGTTATGTTTAAAAAATTTATTCACTTTTAACAATATTTTCACGTAACCGCATGCGCATGTCTACTAAACTAAATATAGGTACAGTAGTCTCACAAATCCGGCACTTCGCCAGTCCGACCCTTCAGTAGTCCGGCGTTTTTTAGTCGTTCAACAAAGTTCGTAAACAAAGAGAAAGTGTTATAAATGCCGGTTCAGACCAAGAAACAGACGAAAATTGACAGTTTATTCACTCTGATGGAATAGGCATAATAAAAATATTTGTTTATAATATTATGTATTTTAATATTTCGAAATCTTTTTTGTATTACTAGGTGTAATATCCAGTAATCCGGAATTTTCGATAATCCAGCTCTACCCCGGTCTGATATCTGTCGGAATACTGTATTTACTAATAAGAAAGCAATTTGCATGTTCTGGTAAATTCTAGTGGATAAAGTACAACGTTTGCTAGGTTTATTGCTGCTACACAGGTTTCGGAAATAATTAGATAAAATTATGTAAACACTAACGCGTGTATTCATAGAGAAAATAAACCTATACTAATGTAATTCTAAATGTCCATCCTCTTTTAATTCATGTACAATTGCGTAAAACTATCTTTTCTTTTATCAAGCTTAAATTTTACAGGGTACACTTAAATTCGGCTTTTATAAATTTCATTTTAGAAATGTTACATTTTTCGTTGCATGGCTGTTAAGAAAAAATTTCTAAAATGAAATGTTTTTTTTTTAATTTTCAGGACGATCACGAAGGTCTTTTTAAAGATTGGAACCTTGTTTCCAATTTATTAACAATGTAAGCACTTTAATACATTTATATAATGAATTAGATTGGTGTGTTCGTTCAATAAAAAATCGTGATACCGAGCGACGAGACAGGCCCTGGTGCTAAAGCAAACGTTACAACCCGCTACGCTATTTTCTCGTTACTTCCCTCCTCTCGCTTCACAGCACCTATAATTTACTAATTGCCAAGGAGAGGAGAGAAGTAATGGGAGGGTTGCTTAGCGGGCTATGGAGTTTTGGTATCCAGCGCAAGTTGCGTTCGGTAAACACAAACCTCAGCACTCGGAGTTTGCTGCAAATGGTAGTGGAATAAATCATCATGTGTACAATATAAATTTTGAAGGAAGTCGCTTCAAGAGATGAATTTTTCTTTAAATTAGTTTAAAGTAGTTTTTTTCTCCGTATTTCTATTAATAAGGAGTTAACGAACACAGATATTTAATTAAATGTATGACCCATATGTAATATTGAGTTATAATATTATTTTCAATTATAATAGAGAGGTGGGTATAACTATATATATTCATAGTCTAGTACAAATTGTCTAAACTGATTAAATAATAAACTCGAAGGTTTTTTTATGTCAACTGATGCGTTATACAGTGAGTGCAATAAGTATTCGTACAGTTAAAGTTTTCGAAATAAAGCTAAATTTACAGGAAAACAATTGAAAGCAAGTAAAAAAAAAAAAATAAGTGGATCCATACATTCAATATTTATACCTAATCTATTAAACAAAAATAAAATTATTGTGCAAATAAAAAAAGAAAAACGGATGACACAAGTGAAATTAGCGCGCAAAAAGTATTCGTACACTTTAGTTTTTTGTTTCAGCTTAAGTTGTTTTATGTACTCTCGCCAAATGGCACAAAAAACAATAATATGGGAACTCTCCCGAACATATTATATGAAATTTACTATAAACCAATGTCATTTACCAATTATCTGTGCAATATAAGAAGTAAAAGCCGCCACGATAGTTAGTTGCCTTGATCGTCGGAAAATTGTAAGAAAAATTATAGAAATTCCATAAATGAGTGCACCGAAATTTGCTGAAGAACTGCAAATTACCACTGAAATATCTTTGTGTCCGCGTACTGTAGAGGTGCATATGGAGAAAAACACAAACAGAATTTGGCCAAATAAGTTTACTTCCGTCAGCAAAACACGGTGGCGGATCTGTACTTGTCTAGAGATGTATGAGTGCTGCTGGTATTTCTAAACTGCACTTCATTGATGGAATTATGGATCATAAAGTCAAAATTTTAAAAGAATATTTCATTTTTAGTGCGAAGAAAATAGTAGCCAAAAAAATGTCATACTCATGCCAGACAATGATCCAAAACATAGCGCCTGGAACTCAAGATTGTGGACCCTTTTTAATACACCAAGCTATATGAAAACTCATTCACAATCACCAGTCATTAATACAAATGAGCATTTATGGGCTTATAATGAAAAAGAAATAAGAAAAGGGCAAATTTATAATAAAAACTATTTGAAAATCGAGCACCAAGAGAATGGGACAGAATTTCAACATTTGTTACGGCTTATTTGGTAAAATTAATGCCAAAAAGTCTCCAAAATGTTATTAGAGCCCATAGATATACAACGAGCTATCTATTATTCGTGTAAAATTGAAAATATAACTATTTGTTACATGTACGAATACTTTTTGCGCGTTAAATTGGGTAGTGATATTGGTTTGCAATTTTTATTTCCACATTAATATTATTTTTGATGAATTGTTTTGGTAAATTAAATAAACATATGACTTCATATAACACCACATATTTTTATTTTTGATCTATCTTCAATAATTTTTCTTTAATTGTAGTTTTATTTTGAAAACTTGACCTGTACGAATACTTATTGCGCTCACTGGACATTTCTCCATAATAGTTTCTGTCAGTTCTCAGTTGCTCTTCCACTGCATTTAACAAGATAGACGGATCTAAAATTTTGATTCAATGGTTCGTGTGTCTTTTTGAAGTGACTTCTTCCAAAAATTATTCTGTTAATAGCGTGTTTTGCACGTATTATGTTCTACTATAATATTTACTTAATGAAGACCATACAAAAATATAACAACATATTTATACAAGTTTAAATGACCTATCCAATTAAAAGGTTACATACGAATCCCTTCATTTACACGGTTAATGGTTAAATGAATACGATTTATTTCAGTGAAGTTAAAAATAATAATGAGGATATTTATCCAGTGTTGCCATTCTTAAAATATTAATTTGTAAATACTTCAAAAAAATACTTCGTTCCGCTCTTACATATTTTTTTACAGGCCTACACCATGTTTTAACCATCAATGCTATACTTCTTTGGCCGCAGATGTATCATTTCAATCGACAAATTCTTTCGAAAATCTTCTTATTCCATCTACCTCAGAAGTAGAAAATTGTTCAGTTTTTCATTCATCAACTCAAGAAGATGAAACTTATTTCCCTCCATCTACCCCAATGCCAGAAAGTTCTTCTATTCAGGCAAAGACTCAAGATTTGTCTTATCCATCTTGTACATCAATATTTGAACACTTTCCATCTACTCCAATGGAAGCAGATCCCTCATTTTGTCATTTACAGACCCAAGATTTCCCTCCTCTACCTAGTACATCAAATGACGAACAAGTTTCATTCCCATCTACCGCAATGGCGGATATTCTTCCCTCTTTACGGGCCCGTGATATTTCTTATCCATTAATGCCAGAAGCTTCATCTTTTCAAACCGAGGTTCAAAATTTGTCTTTTGAGACTAATACAACAAATATCGAACAATCTGTATTCCCATCTACTACAATAACAGAAAATTCAAGTTATCATTTACAAACCCAAGTTTTGCCCCGTCTACCTAGTATATCAAATTTCAAAAAAACTAAATTTCCAACTATCCCAGAAATTTGTTCAATTTTTCAATCGCAAACCCAAAATTTGTCTTCTCCGTCAAGTACGTCAAACCTCGATCATTCCTTAAATTCGTCTGCCCCAGTGTCAGAAAATCCTTCAATTTCACTTCCTCAGAACCAAAATTCACCTTCATCATCAAATGTTGAATATTCCTTAGTTTCAACATCTTTAATTTCTGAAATGTTTTCAATTTTACATTCACAAGCCCGTAATGCATCTTCTACACCGAATACATCAAACGTCAATTCTTCCTCATTTACACATCCCCAAAATCTATCTTTTCTATCGAATTCATCAAAAGTTGAATATTGCTTAGTCCCAACAAAAATATTGGCAGATACTCTTTCATTTATACATTCACAGACTCAAAAATTTTCTTTTCCTACTAATATATCAAATGACAATCCAAACTTATTTATATCTAACCCAGTGTCAGAAAATCCTACACTGTTTATTTCTCAGACCGAAAATGTGCCTGTACATCCAGAACATCGCGATGAACATTCCTCAATTCCATCTAAGCCAACAGCAGCAAATCCTTCTATATCGCATTCACAGACCCAATATGTACCAACTCAATCTACTCCAGTGGCAACAAACCCTCCATTTGTTCATTCTCAGGCCCAACAAATACCTGTAGCATCTAGTGCATCAAACAGCGCAAAATCCTTAAAACCATCTTTTATATTACTTAATTCACAAACCCAAAATTTACCGCTTTCGTCTACTACTGTAAACGTTGAACTACCTATCGCAATAGTAGTAAGTCCTGTAGTTAAACCTGTACCACAACCCATTTGTGTTATATTACCATCAACAACAAAGATAGATGGTTACTTATTGATCTCGACTGAAGAACCCCATGCTCAGACTTCAAATTCTGCCGTATGCAATAATTCCTCAGACATAAACAAAAAAGCAAAAATGTTGAGTTCATGTCGCCAAGTTTCATCAGAGAACCAGAACCAACATAGATTGGAGACATCGTTACCAACCGTATGCGGTGATGGATCTACTACGAAATCTACAAATATGAAATCCGGCGCAGCTAAGTATGCATACATCCCATTTTTTAGTTATAAATATTGATACATGTAAGACCAGTGATTAGTAGATTTTTAATCTGCTTCATGTTACTTTAATTAGTACATTTTTCGCTGTGTAAGAAAATACGATATTGTAGCTGTATTCATTTCACAAAAATCTGATATAATATTACATTGCAAATAATATTCGTGTGTCTTAGGAAAACAAACGGAAGCTGTAATCGTAAAAGAAATTATAGAGCAACAACAACAAAAACACGGTGAATTCTACTGAATGGTTTAGGACACTCCAATGGACTAAAATTGATGTACAATTTCAAAAATTATTTATGGTGCAACTATTGAATAAATAAATTAGAAGCACTATGGTTCAAATGTCATTATAAAAGCTCAGAAGCTTTTGTCTGACGCTCTACAACAAAAATCCGCATTGGCGATGTACCCGAGTTTGACAATACGCCAGTTATACTTATATCCTACACTATGAGAGATCATTCCTACAACGGCTCACACAATGATACTAATATTTAGATAGATAGTAAAACTAGTCGTTTAAGTATTTAAAATAAATAATAATAAAAGTTTAAAAAAATTTTATTTGTTATAAAATTATGTTAAATATATCCTTAATGAATACACTTAATTAAACATATTTTGCTTATAATAGATATTTAATGTCAAATTACAAATTATGTTTTTACGTTTTATGTCAAAATAGGTAAAATATGAAGAAATGTAATCTGTACTCATTTTGAAAAAAATTCATGTTAAAGTTTTGCAAACTATTAGTATGTCTAAATTTATTCTTACTATTTTTGCTGTAAGTGCAATGGTTTTTGAATTATTGTAATAAAAAAAATGTAAATATTCATAGTTTTACCTTCAGTCGTAGAGCGCTCACATGCACACACACTCGCAAGCACGCTTGGCCACGCACACATAGACAGACACACGTTGGCACAAGTACACCAAAATCTTGCATCCTCAGAAATATGAAAATTTCTCGAAAACATTCCTAACGCTTCTAAAATGTTACAGCCAGCAGACACTCTTTTCTCAATATCGCAATCATACTTTACATCGCTAGAGAATAAGCAACCCAAATAAACAAACTCTATAACTTACTCTAATCGATGTCCATTTACTACAATATTACACACAGTCACACATTCATTCTTTTCGAACACCATGATTTTTGATTTATTTACATTCAGTTCAAGATTCATATCCTTTCCAATTGCACTTAAACGTTGTATCAATTGCCCTTCTGATTCACCAAAAACCACGAAAAACCTGCTAGAGCAGGAACAGTTATACCACTCACGGTTACACCATCATTTTCACCACATAAAGTCCGGCGTAATAAAACATCAATTTATATATTAAACAGCCACGGCGGCATCACGCAACATTTTGTCACACCTAGTTCAATATTGAACAATTCACTCAATGTACCATCAACTCTTCCAGTCGTCTGACTTCCAGCATACAACAATTTTATCGCATTTAACAAAGAGCCATGCACACCATATTTTTTCAAAATGCACCATAAACATTCACGTATTACACTATCACAAACCTTTTTAAATCGAGAAAGCCACAAAGCAACTATTTATTATTATCAAGCGACTTTTCGATAATCACACGAAGTGAAAACAGTTGATCTACACACCCTCTCCCAGGTAAAATGTCACCTTGCATATCATGCAATTTCATACGCGATATACACCTCACCTTCCCAATTATAATACTTTCATACAACTTACTTACAACACTCAGCAAACTAATGTACTTTCCCATTTCATGAGAATAGGTACGATGTTATGTACGTATATATGTTTAATTTGCTCTTGTTGATATTCATCCACCACAATATAACAAAATGTCCTGCATTCATGCATTTCGAACACCATAATCTTTGATTTGTTTTCAGCTCAAGATTCATATCCCATTTGACTGCACTTATATTCTGAATCAATCTATTTAGTTGCTCTTCTGATTCACCAACAAACACATAATAATAGCTAAAGCTAGGAATAGTCATACTGTTCATAGTTACGCTATTTTTTCTAGGTATAATAATATATCCACACAGCGACATTACGCTAAATTCTTTCACACCAACTTCAATATTGAACCATTCGCTCAACCTACCATCAATTCTTACTGCCGCCTTACTTCCAGCACACATCATTTATATTACATTAGAAAAACACCCATTTACACCAAATTCTTTCGAAATGTACCGTAAGCGCTTAGGTACTGCATTATCATACCCTTATTTCATATCAAGAAACCTTATTAACTTTTTAAAACTTTTTACTAATGTTAAGTGACTTTTCAACAATCATATGAAAAGAAAACATTTGATCCACTCACCCTCTCTCAGACTAAAAGCAACCTTGTGTATCATGCAATTTCATTCGTTTCCCAATTATACTTCTTCCATACAACTTGCCTACAACACTCAGATCGGTAAATATTTTTACTAACAAAAGAATAATAAAATTATCACAGATTAATATTTGATTATGTTAATTAAAGAAAAGTTAAGATATCATATTTAAAAGAACCGAGCAAAAATAAACTAGCGTTAAATTCGTTATATGAAATTTAAAAAATTGTCAGTTGATACCGGTTGCGAGAAGGCAGACAAATGTATAATTTCCTTGCGAACATCTTGTGGATTTGTGTACGTTTGTTTGTCCATGATTGTCTATGATTGCATCCACTTTTAAGATTCTGTTAAAACGATTAGGAAAACATGCAATTTTTGTTCAAATATTCTTTATACTTATAACTATAATAATATGCAATGAAATTGTAAAAAATTATAGTAAAACTAAATTATAAGATATTACACAGCTAAATATTTTTACTTTCTTATACACAATATACCTAAGTAAGTATTGTAATCATGAAAAAATTCGATTTCGAAATTTTAATGTGTGTGTGAGCGCTCTACAGCCTAAACGGTTGAAGGTAAAATTATGAAACCTTAAACTTAAGCTTTGTATATGCATGGCCAGAAAATCTAATATTTTTGAAAAAAATATTCTAACAGGATGTGCCTGTTTACTGCAGTCATTTTTTACGAATTCTGCATTTACTCAAAAATGATTGCACTTACAGAAAAATTAGTAGGATCAAAATTATGGATATTATCATTTTGAACAATTTTTATTTGAAACTTTTTTTCAAAAAAAGTACCGGAAACAAAATCGCTATTGAAATTGGTTCTTATTATAATTGTTTTCATATAAATCGTATCATCTGTGCTTTTCAATTGTTTAACAGAAAAACAAAATTGACTTCATTGATTTGAAGTTTGACATTTGAGATGCAAATTTAGTGCAAAAGTGTTCCAAAGGTTAGTAAAATATTATAAATTTGTAAAATAATAAAAATATGATATGATCTAACCAAAAAGCATATAAGAAAGTTCAGTGTGAGATATTGCAGGTATTTAAAGATAGAATGTTTTACTTCGAAACACAAATCTTACATTTTGAACTTGTGTGTAAAACTAACAGACAATTTGACATTGAGGCCTTCAAAATAAATATTTTCGTTAAAATATAAATATCAAATTTTAATTTTTCTATATCACTTATTATTTCGTATTATTTTTAGCATTCATTACGTAGACATTATAGAATGATTAGTGCACGCATATTGGAGTATATACACAAAATAAAATAACGTATTTACATTAATCTTCTCGTTCTTATTATTGAAAAATTTTCATAATTAGGCTCATTTTAATAGTCTATTCTGAATAATTTTCTATTGGAATACGTTTTTACTATAATTATTTTCACATAAATCATATCAACTGTGTATGTCAATTGTTTAACAAAAGAACTTCAATAATTTAGAGTTTGACACTTAATATTTATTTTAGTGAAAAAGAGTTCCAAAGGTTAGTAAAATATTATTAATTAGAAAAATAATAAAAATATGATATGATTAAATCAAAATGCGTATAAGAAAGTTCAGTTTAATTATTGCTTTGCTTATCAACGCAGAAAATGTGTTTAAAATACAAATGTTGCATTTCAAAGGGATTTTATCTATCTCTGAAATTTATTCTAATTATTCTCATTTAATTTCCACAAAAATAATTAATATGAGTAAAACCGATTTCAAAAATATACCATACTTCTATTATTTACCAGTGAAAATGTGTCTCTATTGTTGAAAAAATAACTACTATCGAAAATTGAGTAATCAATCAAACCATTTCTATTTTGGTGTCCTTC
This sequence comes from Nebria brevicollis, assembly GCA_944738965.1. Classification (NCBI taxonomy): domain Eukaryota; kingdom Metazoa; phylum Arthropoda; class Insecta; order Coleoptera; family Carabidae; genus Nebria; species Nebria brevicollis. Next base: position 12,138,627 of record OX122899.1, on the reverse strand, counting down.
ATCTTTCTTATTACATTTTAGTATCGGTTTAAAACAATTAAATTTATTAGTACCCTATCGAACAATAATAGGTTAATTTATAGTTTTTTCGTCGATACACAATTATAATATGAAAAATACTAACTGACATAGAAAAGAGAGGTACTAAGTTACTAAAATGGAGTTGAAATAAAAAAACGTAGTTTTAATGGTGTGAATTTAGCTCAGATGTTAAATGAATACAGCTATGATAAGTTTTTGGTATTCAAAATTTAGAGATTTTTTTGCAACAATCATTTTAAAATTAGCCTCTAATTCGACAACAATATATTTTTCAAACTCAACTTATAGAAAAGTTCAGTTTTTAATTTAATAAAAATTAAACATACAGATATTTAACGAACACGACAACAATGGACCTACCAATCGATTTATCAGTACGCGATCCATTGACAAACGATACATCAGCAATGGATTCATCGGAAAACGATGCAGCGGAAATCGACGCAATGACAATCGACTCAACGGCAAACAATTCACCGGCATTTTTTCTGAATGAGAATTGTGAAGTAACGCTTACACAAAACGAGAATACTCTTGCAGAACAAAAACCATCGACTTCAGCAACAAATGACGGCAAACAAGTGCCAAGCGTTGAAGAAATTTTCGCAAACTACCCAAAATTAACACGCGCAAGAATGCGAAAAGTGTGTTCAACTTCGTATTATCAGTGCAAGTCACCCGGTGATTTTATAAAAAGTCGCATGCAGGATAAGTTAGAAAGGCGTATATGGAAAGCGCATAAACCAACAGATAAACAGAACGTGATTCTCTTAAAAGTTATATACTCCAACGGAACATATGAGACGATGAAATGGCATGAAATCTATTGTTTAGAGGTATCATTTTTTTTAAACCTTATTTTAGTAAAGTAAGAATATCATTGTATGAACATATATGAACATTATAGATTACACACACACACACGCACACACAAGAACGCACACAAACACACACACTCAAACGCACTCATACATACACGCACACAAACGCGCGGGTAACACACATGCTCACACGCTGACACACACACACACACACACACTCTCACACACACACACACACCCGCGCGCGCACGCACGCACACGCAAACTTCTAAAAACAAATAAGATGATTGACAATTGCTGAGCTGGAAGATCCTATAAATAATTTATTATTATATGTGCATTTAATCAAATAAATAAACAAATGACACTCAGAACACTAAGTACATACATATCAGACATAATACGAAAAACATTTATTATTTAAAATTTGTAAGAAATTTATTTGGCGATACAATTACCTTAATAGTAAAAAATATGCATATCGTAGATTGAATTTAAGTTTCAAATTTGAATTGCAATAACACACAGGACACACACGGTTTGTGTGCGTGAGAATAGTGCAATATGACTGAGTTTAGCATATAAGAATGCACATACAAACAAAACCGCACGTGAATAAACTGATGCACATTATTTTAAATGTTATATATGTATGTAGTATAATACATATAGTTACGAATGTTATAACACACAAAAGTACGAACAAAATATGCTATGGAAGCATGCACAAATCACATGTAATGCAATAAATAGAAATAACGATTTTGTGTGGATTCAATTCTCTAGACAATGCGGTATATGTTTTGAACATTTCCTTAACATTGCAGGACTACTGCTTTTATTTTAAATGAATTATGTTGCAGAAAATACTATTATTTGAAACATGTTAAATATTTATAGCATCTAGTGGAGCATATCGAACTCAGAGATCCAGGACTGCGAGATAGACAATATGAAATCCTCACGGCCAAGCCAAAAATTAACATCTCTAATTTGAACAGGAAGTTAACTCTCAAGAAAGCAGGACTAAAGACTAATATGACTCTATATATACCATAAAATTATAAACGGTACATTATAGTAGATATAAGTTAAAAATTATTTTTTATTATTTCATTGTCCGCATGCAAAACCGATTAGTAAATACAACAGCTTTTGATATCCAATAGGCAAAAAAAGTAAGCACGTGACAAAAGACGCGGGGATCGAATTCGTTCGCATTCAACGTTGAGAGACATGTTAACCTTATGGCCAGAATCGGCGGCTCATTTATTTTGAGACATTACACTTGCATTTGTCGATGAAACAATGAAAAAAATGAATGTGTTAGGGGCAATAGAATAACCTTTATGCTATAGTGTTTATGAAATTACGAACATCTTTAATAAAGCTATATTTTCAAATTGAAAATGCATTTTATGTTAAATGCGCTTCTGCACATGCGCGACCATGCGCAATATGTTGCGTTTGTTTGGCTTCGTTGTAGAAAATGTAAAAATCCAAACAAACGCAGCACATTGAGCATGGTCGCGCATGTGCAGAGGCGCATTTAACATAAAATGCATTTTCAATTTGAAAATATAGCTTTATTAAAGATGTTCGCAATTGCATAACACTATAACATAAAGGTTATTCTATTGCCCCTAACACATTCATTTTTTTCATTGATTCTTCGACAAATGCAAGCGTAATGTCTCAAAATAAATGAGCCGCCGATTCTGGCCATAAGGTTAACATGTCTCTCAGCGTTGAATGCGAACGAATTCGATCCCCGCGTCTTTTGTCACGTGCTTACTTTTTTTGCCTATAGCATTTAATATCTTTCAATATTTTATTACTACTATGTAACAAAATTCATTATTTTAACAATATTATGTTATTGGAAATGTACAAACTTTCACATGACGCGATGTGCGCATGTGTCGTCAAACTAGGTAAATGTAACATATATAAATTGTTTATCCTAACTTTGAGGTATATTTTTATCCACAATTACCCATGTTTTTCGATGGACATTTCTCTAATTCAATCGGTTCGGGCTTTTTTCCGTACCAAATCTTAGAGACCTTTATTTTTTCCGTACAACGAATGTTTACATATTATAAGTTTGAAATTATATTTATACGATGTTCGCTAATAAAATAGCTTTAAATATTCAGATGTGAAATAGTTTTTTTTTGAAATACTGCTAGCGTTATAAGTGTTATGATGCCGAATATTGCAGCGCCGCCGGACACGTACGCCAACACATATCGATAATACTCTGGACATTGGGTTTTATCTTCACATTTCCTGCAATAATACAAAAATTAATCCTTTACACCTAAACGAAATTGTTTTGTACCAAACTACCACGAAACCCACATAGTATGGTTGTAAAACTTATTGCCGACATAATCAAATTTATGTATATTAAATTTAATATGTAAATATCTGAAGTACTATAATGGTAAAAATACTTAAATATGCTTTGAAAAGTATATTTTTGTTGTACTACACAACTTATTTTTGTAAATGTATACGTGTTGTTTATCATGAGAATCGTATAACTCAAATTGTTAAGAATGATGTTTATTTAATTATCTATTCATTTCGTTGGGGATTTAACTGGTTTACTGCCCTAACTGCTCTTCTTAATAATCTAAACGGATGTAGTTCTAAGGATGAAAATGGTGTTTAGTTTATAGTTGGAGTTAAATGAAAAAATTCTGTCCGTGGTCCGAGGCTTTGTAAATATACAGTATTTGTTTAACATGGCTAGTTTCGATGACAAAGTGGCATTATCAGGTCTTAACTCTAAAGAGTTTAGAGTTATAATCGGGTGATCACTGTGTCGGCGAAACTAATCGTGTTTCTAAACCATATCTCAGTTTATAATGGAGTTTCACAAAGTAAAGGTTTACAAAATTCAAGAAATTTATTAGTGTACAAGGTTGGTGCAAAAGAGTTAAAAAAGACCGAGTGTATAGTTCGTGCAAAATCTTCCTGTTTACAGTGTAAATCGGTTAGTGAAGAATATGAATATGGTATGGCATTGAGTGAGACGCGAGGCTGAGATTAATACGAATGATCAGTACTTAGTTGTTTCCCGTATAAATTGAATGAAAAGTCGTAAGCGAGCGGATTACAAGAACAAAATAATTATGAATGAAGCGAAAGAAATGCTAATGAATATGAAGGGTTGTCTGCAATCCCATTAATCTGAATAGACATGACGATAATGTATGTATGTAAAACAAGATTTTCAAATAGCAACTTACAAATATTCGATAAGAACAACAACCAAACCACATATCAATTTATCCGTGAATGTGACAATACTGTATACGGATGCACCTTGGTTTACGTTAGGACCAATAACATTCGCTGTTAAACACAAACTTGATACAATCGTGATTGAACTTCCAGCACCTAAAACACAAATAGAATTACAATTATAATAGATATTATGCGTATCCTTTGTTCAATACACAGCTCCCTGTGTATTGAAAAAAATTTGATAAAATTATTTTTCAATGTCATCAGTGAATATTTAATGAACCGTTATTAGCATGTATAAAGATTTATAATAACCGTATATAAATATGATTATTCTTTGAGGTTTTGATATGGAAACAATGAAGATACGTTAACTGATTTCACATGTTAAAACTTTCACGCTTTAACGAATTCCACTACATATTTATTTTTAAAACATGTAATACAATTAAAAGATAATTATTTCTGCAGTTTGCTATTGAAAAAAGTGAACTTACCAATAAGAACTGCAACTAGATATACGTAAAATACATCTGAACTTTGAGATATGTAAAATCCAATCCATAAACAACTAGAGAAGGAAATTATAGACCCAACAAGGTATGTGATCTGTAAAATATTATTTATACAGCTAGTATAGTGCTGGCAGAAAATAGCATGGAATGACGAACACAGAGAAACGATGCGGTACAGGTTCATTCGATCGCGTTTGTACTTTATCTAAACCTAAGCGACACAATAATCTTTAACCGAATGGGACTCATCATAACAAGTGTGCAATTTGGTGGAGTTTCCAGCCATTATTTTACAATAGTAGGACGACAGAACTTATGGGAATATTCAAGCACGAGTCAGCGGTATCGAATTAATATTATTATGCATATTAAGGGAAAGGGGGGAAGGAACAAAAGAATTTCTATGCACAATGGTATGTATGCATTTATGTATGTATATTTGTGTGTATGTATGTATATGTATGTATCTATATGTATATGTATGTATCTGTATGTATCTGTATGTATCTGTATGTATTTGTATGTATATGTATGTATCTGTATGTATGTATATATGACCGAGCACTTAAGCTCATCTGTACTACTTACGATGAGCTAAAAATGATCGTCATACATTCTAAAATTGCGAATTATAGTTTTTAGTTGATTAATTATTATGATTCACGCAATATTATGTAGATTAAAATTACTTCAGAGAATTAGTTCCATTAATTAAATTTAAAACAAAAACAGTAATTACATTATGAAAATATGTTATTTTCGCATAAACAATTCTGTGTTTAGTCTGCTTATATTTATGCATTAATTCGTTATCATGACTGACCTTATTTCCCCATTGTTCCGTTTTATTTTTTAATATAATTGAAGTGACAAATGATGCAAGATATGAAGCGAGGGGTACAGTTGCTAACGATTCTCTCAAATTTTCGGATTGATTGTCAACATTTAATAATACCCGTTCATCTAAATATAAAGGCATATAAACTAAATTTAATGTCATGTAAAGTCTGGATGCGACATATCTGAAAAGAAAATATTTTATTATAATATTAATTAATTGAAACTGTTTACAAACACTTACAAAAATGATATTTGGTACATCAGTGGAGATAGCAGCATCTTTTTGATCGACATTTTTACTATGGAAGTTGTGCTTTCTGATAGTTTTACGTTGCATGTGTTCCATTTTGTACCAATGTAAAATATGATTGAAGTAAGTATACCAATGATTAATATAATTATCACTATTTCCTATATAAAATAACTACAATGAGTAAATATTTCTTATAATAATAAAATAAATTTTAATGCGGCAAATTCTTATATATACATATGTATGTGCAGTATTTAATATAATAATCTGGAACGTAATGAAGAAAGAATAGTGCGATTTATGGCATAATTTGAAATACGTATATAAAAACGACTGAATGTAGAAATTCTGTAAAAGCTCGTTTACAGAACTGCTCCACATTGGAAGAGCTGTTCGCGTGGAATGACTGAATGAGTGGATGCAATCTTCCAAGAACGCATCATCAGTTATAACGGAAACCAAATAGATTGTTTTCCACACATAATTTTGTCAAATGGTATTTTAATACGAACTCAAATCTGTCAATACATTTTCTTTTAAGCAAAAATGAAAGATTTTGTGGTTTTTTAAAAAACGTCCGGCGTCTCTAATGCACCCTTTGCATTTGCGAAATATAAACGACGTGGGAAATCACTTTTTCTCCATTTGGAAATTGGCACTCAGCGGTGCGTTTACCTTATACGCTCTAAGTTGTTTTTACATCAAAAACAGGAGAAAGAAGAAGAAGAGTAACAGAAAAGGATGATATCTGGTCATATGTGCTCAATTATATTATATTCATCTCTGCTTATTATGAATAAAATACGCTAATTGACGAAACATAAATATAATAACTTTAAAACTAAATTATTTTGTTCGAAATAAATATTACTTGATTAGGCGAATAATAAACACAAATTAATTTTACGTATTATTGGTTAAAATTGCATATGAAGTTAAGGGTAATTAAACTTGAAAAAGTTTTACTGTTGCGATTCCGAATGAGTCTATAAATATGTAAGCAGAAAATGCAGTTATTTAATAAATATTTATGGATAATTAATCGCAGAGGAACAAGAATTATATTCGATATATTTTATAGATTCCTATAATGTTTAATTTCCAATTCAATTAAATGTTCGATCCCCAGCGATATCCGATACATTTTTCTCAATGTAAAACATTTAATTTACACAGTAGTATTTCTTTCAATACGAATATTTAACTTTGTACAACATTGTACATAGTTCTTGCTTTAAAATAATCAATTTTCATATTTTAAAACATTTACAAATTAGCTCATAATCGCATATTATGTTTAAATTTATGTATGTACTTGAAATATATTCGTAATTCTTAATTTAAAATATTGAATTATAATATATTTTATTAAATTTTTACCTGAAATTTGAAGTAATCAGAGGGCCCTATCACAATATTGTCTATTGAATTTGTTTGCAAAACAATCCAAGTAACAATATAAGCTATTACACTGGAACAAACTGCCCCAGTATATCTAAAAATTAACCATATTAATAATACATTCTTAAATAAACCCCTAAGTGGTGACGAACAGTCTCACAAACTGACAGATTATTATGTAATAATGAAAAATTAGCAAACATTGGTTAGTTAGAATTCGAGAAGGAAATTATCGTTAGCGGCGCTAGTAGCATTAATAAAAATGTCGAACGTAATGACCAAAAAAATGAACAGATTCCATCCGTTCTTTGCCAAAACGAATCACTCTTGGAGTCTTAATTTTGTGTTCATTAAAACTGTATTATGATTGTAACTGTTATTTACAAATTATTTGTGAGTTAACCGAATAATTTACTTCGTAAGAAATAATAGATATTTTGTTCCATCGAAATTTATGAAATAAATAAACAACTTATCGGTTCATTAATGCCCGACATAAGGACCAATTTTTGTAGTAGATAAGTTTTACCGTAAGAGAGCGAGTTGTTAATTTCGTTCACGAATATGAATTTATTATTTAAAAATTATAAGACGAATAACTGTATGTCAGGGAACAGTCGCACCACAATAGGATATATCATTAGTACCGTATAGCTGTTAATTCTGATCTTCTTGCGGGTGAACTAGTCAAATTTGGTATGATTGATAAATGAGATATTTGTACGATAGCCCAACCAATTTGAAACATAATTATAACTAGAGAATGATAAAGTAATTTTTGTGCATTACTTTCTTCATTACACATGGCACATGATGAAAATACCAGCGGAAAACTAAATGTTACCATAATTGTTCCTAAAATATATATATTTAGATAAAATAGAATTTTTTTACTAATTTAGATGCACTATAAAGCGGTAAGCTTATTCGATGCAATTTACCATCACCGTCTTATAAATAACCGAAATGTTAGATTTTTTTAATTTCTGAGTTTTTATTTTCATTATTTTATGAAACGAGACAGGTTTTTTTTAATACAGAAATTCTGTTTCAATATAACATAATCATATTAAACAAAATACTGCATGCTACATACATTTTTTATTACGCCGCCTGCTACCACTGACGATATCGTCATGGACCATTTTTAACCCACTTAGGTGCGTTTGAATATTACCATATGGTTATCTAGAACATTTATGAAAAGTACAAAATGAACTAGGATACTAGGAAGTGTGAAAGTCGGTATGACGATATCGTCAGCGGTCGCAGGCGGAGGATTAAATATTATTTAGTTAAAATTGAGTTAGTTTGTGAATTTAAAGCTCGTTTTATTTAATACTTTTAAATTTTATTTTCTTGTTTAAATACATCAAAATATATACTTTAAATACAGTTTATCAAAAATAGCTGTGAAATTGTGATGAAAGTGCAGAGAAAAGTATCAGGGTCTCAAAGTAGGCAACCTAATAATATATGTCCCAGAGTGCATAACAAGTAGTCTATTGTTTACTTTTTGGATTTAAAAGCCGAAATCGTAGGCAAACCAAAAATATATCTTACGGAATTAACAATTAGTAGTTTATGATTCATATCATAGATATTTTTAAAATCTATTATGTGAATAATAATCATAGTAATCATAAATTACTAGTTGTTCATTCGTAAGATATATTTTTACCTACTTACTTTGATTCATAGCATTTTGATGAAAAATCTATGTGATTTCGAATAAACCATAATAGTCATAGTTGTATAAGCCCAATAAGTAGGCAACCCTCGGAATGTATAAGGAGTATTGTTTACATTTTACACAGTTTTGCTGATTTGATCAAATATCCGAGTCCGTAGCCATTTATTTATTATTTTGAAATAACTTACCAGCAGTGTGCCACATATTTCTAGTTCCATATTTATCTACTGCCCATCCTGCTATTGGCGTAGCGAGAGCATCCGAAACTTGCCCTAAAACCAAGCATACAAACAAATGTACAATTTTATCTTGAAATACGCCAAAATACTGTATAAATACCAAGCATTAAAAGTGTCCCAGCCGTTGTAGATTTTAGTTGTAAAATGATTTGTAAGTAAAATAATAAATATGAAAACCACATTGCTGCGCATAAATCGTTGAAAACATGGCCAAAACCATAAGCGACCCTTTGAAATATAGACAAATCATTATTCTCGATTCTTGAATTTAATAATGGTGTATTTTCAATATCATTTTCATGATTTGCAGTGATATTCATACTGCTTCGAAATCCAAACCAATTTAGTCTATTCGCATTTTTGCGACCTGAAAATGATTTAAAAAAATTAATTGAATATGTACGTAAATCACGCGATGGAATACTAGAGTACCTCATATTGTTTCTATTGATTTTAAGCATAAAAACATTTTTTTTAAAATATCTCTAACAATAAAAACGTTTAGAAAAAAATATTCGACTCATTTTAAGTTTATTTGCGCACTTAAAACATGACTTTTCAGTATAATTTCCAACCATGCTACTAAATTTTCTTATAATATATTTCTTTATCATATATTTAAATTTTCAGTTTCACGAAAATAATTTATTTTTGCTGTATTGATAACCAATAATGAAAAACTACTGCAATATAACTAGAAAATGGTATTAGAGAATCTTTCATTTCAAATTCGAAAATTCGTGATCCTCTAAAAACGAATTTTTGATTTTTAAGCAAGCTAACATTACAATTATAATTCAAAAAATGCCTTCAATAACTAAAAATTAAGATATATTCTGTATGAAAAGAAAAAACTGTAAATTAAATTGAGAGCAAATCAGAGGAAAAGTGATGCATACTATGCATAATTTTTATTTTTAATACGTAATGCACATCCGGTTGTATACTTGTTTGTATAATAAAGAATGACGTTTATGTTATTTCAAACTGCATAAATATATAAATCAAAATTCTGACACTAATGACATACAATTACGATTAAGATCATTAACAAACCCATTAAAATATCAGGCCACCTGTTTCAAATTATCAACTATATACATAAAAGTAATGCTGGTTGCATTTGTTTCGGCGAAAATTCATTGCTAACTTGTAATGTTTAGATTTTTGTTTCTTTCTGCTTTATAAAGATTACGTGAAACTCAGATTTAATTTTTCATATTGCTCTTTTATTTATTTTAATCATAATTTTATAGGATTGTATTACGACTATTCTATAAACATTTTTCGAATTTAGGAAACTAATAGCATTATATTACATAAATATCATTCTTGCTACCCCAAAAAACGTCTTGGTTTTACTGTGTTTGGATAATTATGAGTAAAATACAAGTAGTAGGATAAAAAGTGATAATCGTACTAATAATACTAATTCTAGCCCATGCCTATTTAAAATTACAATTTCCGAATGTCAGCGAATCTAAATGGGTACAGATTATCAAGTGCAATTGCTTTATTTTATATTTACTTAAAAATAAGATAATCTACTTTCATCATAAATAAGAATAAATGTTATTTTGCGTATTATAATTTTTATGTAAGTAAGATAACAACGTATTTAAATGAATTAATAAAATATAAAAACTGATACAATGACTAAATCTACTCTCAAATAATAATTTTATGATGTGTTTTACAATTGCACTACTATTATTTTCGTAATATTAATAAATAATGCATTTTCACCAAATTGAGGGTTGCAAAGTACTGAGTTTGATCATTTTTATATCCAATGACATTTAATAGTCATACTAAGTTAGTTTTGGTAAACAAAAGCATTAAAACGAGAACCTTTACAAAATTAAATATTAGCTACGTATATATGTGCCCCACTAGCATTTATTTAGCGGGCGCTCAAATTAATGCAGACCTAAATTTAGAACTCGTTATACAATATGCAATTTCATTTGCAATTAATAACATATCTAGACATCATACAATAACGTAATATTTTTTGTATAAATAAAGAAAGAAGAAGACATTAGATAAACTCAGCCGACGATCAGTATCATCGCTTTCAACAGTAGTAAGTGAGAAGTCTTTCACATCCAATTACATTAAAATGCTCGTCAATTGTAATACGATTTAAATATAATAATTAACATATGTATGCATTACTCAAAAGTTGTTTTTGTATTGATTTAATAACATGTACTAGGATCAGGATTAGTCCTTCTACTTTGATGTTATATGGCGTGACGTTCCTATAAACATACATGTATGTATGTAGGTGATTGCAAGATTAGTTAGAATATTGATGTAATTTTTTACGAAAAATTCAAAATATGCTTATTAGAAAAACTAAAACTTATGACTATACTAGGATTATTAATCACTAAATTATTTTATTGAATTACATAAGGGTTACATCAATGATTTCATATAAAAAAAAATTGTTGAAGGTGCATTTCTCAATTTTTATAAGCATCAACATCAGACATTATTGCAGAAATTAGTTATTGAGAAGAAATTCTAAAAACTAAATAGAAATTATTTATTTATTATTTTAAAAATTGTATATTATTATAAACACGTAAAAGCCTAAATTATTTTTGTCTGTTATGCTTTTCCGTTAAACTATTGATAGGAATAGTAATAGTAACTATAGCAACATAAAAAAAATTACGGGTGAGTGGCGGTTCTCACGATTAAATACATACGCATTTCGGTTGTGTATATATAACTGATTTGAAATGCGAAATGTAGACGATGACGGAAAACACTTTTTGTCCGTTTAAAAATTGGCACTCAGCGAAGCATATATCTCCTACGGGTTGCATTTTATATATATTTTATACATATACCTAAAACGATCGTTTTATATATATGAAACGATGGTAGATTATTCTTTTGAATATAATAAAACAATCACGAATGCTCACTGGCGTATGTATACACCAAACGATCTAGGCTGTTCGGTCGCTACTCACACACAGTGTTGTGCGCGTCGGAAAGTGCGTAGGAAACCGAGAGTGACCGACGCGCACGTACACACTGAACCGCTGGTAGACCGATTGGTAACGGGACAGCTCAATCATAACGCAACACATGTAAAAATGTTTCTACACGCGCACTTATAAATATTTACATATCAATCATTTATTTAAGAATTTCAGTAGAAATTTTAACCAGTCAACTTTTTGAAATAACTTCAAATAAAAGTTATGCGAAATATTAATATTTAATTCTTGAATTGTTAAAGCTCTTACTTGGTGACATTTGTTATACATGATAATACAATACAACACTTGGTTTATAATTTCACAAAATATTTATTAAAGATTACTTAAGTTTCAGTATACAATAGCGGATCTGATGATGCTATTGTATAGTGAAACTTAAATAATCTTTAATAAATATTTTGTGAAATTATAAACCAAGTATTGTATTTTATTTTCATATATTAATAATTTTAATTCCTAACCGAACTATATTTATTGTAAGTACAAATATTGTGAAAAATGACTGTAGTAAACATGCACTACTAGTTCGAATATTCCTTTTAAAAATAAAAAATTTTTATACCGGCTATACCCAAATCTAAAGTTTTAAGTTTTACGATTATAACAATTTTGGTAGCATTTATTTATTTTAGTCCACACCAGTTAAACTATAATTTTTATAATCACATATGTACATAGAATTACCATTATATTTTAAATAGGGTGACAGGCAAGCATTCTCTATTCAGTCAACCCTATCAATCTACAACAAACGGCCGTTGCCACATCAAAATGATCAAAAGCCGGTTTTGCTACCTATCTTAGTATATATGTAAAAATAATTTGTATAATGAAGGTCATACATCATAACGGTATAAACTGATTAAAAATAATTAAAACATTTTGATAATTTAAATACGGTTACACTTTAAAATCAATATTTGTTGACTACGAGGAACACGCTTAAATTGAATTAACATTTATATTCGTTGTGTGCCAAATGTCCCCCTTGCAATTTCGACAGTTTTAATTTCCCGTATGAGTGGTCATAATATAAACCAACCCCCTATATGTAATATAATATAATTAAATCATAGACGAGGCTAATAATATTACAGTGCTACCGTCATAGTGTAAAGTAATATTAACTATAATAGAGAAAATGTCATGCTAGGGTACTGCAATGATTGGATCATTATTGGTGTGTAGAATAATAACACGTAAGAATTTCGCAGTATACTGCTAATAGGTATAGATGATACTAGTACCAGGTGAGTCATTATAAAAAGGGGAGTTCAACTACTAAGTACTAGGTGAATCAGAATAAAAATGAAATTCATAAATTACTCACCGCACGAAACACATATATGCAAATACCTGGTAGCCACCCTTGAATTTCTAACACAAACTGACGCTAAAATACGCTTCATGTATGAGGGAACCGATGTATATGAAAGGTTTCTCAGCGGCTGAACTAGTGTCTCAAATACTCTTTTCATATCTGAAAACTGATACACCAAAAGAGAAAACACATATTATTTTTTCTCTTCCATAGGAGAATGAAATTTAATCTAGTTCGAGTCTTGCGACCGCGAATAAAATATAATTCCAGCACGATGATTTACCGTGAATATCTTATTTGTGAACGGATTAAATTTTATTTTTTCACTGATAATTTTTTTTTTATTTGTTTATCTTCTGATTAATACTAATTTTATAATTCAATTAGTATATTATGTAAATCAATTGACTAACAAGAATGTCTGTTGGCAGGAAGTCTACCACCATTTTAAACAATACATTCATCATCAATACATCTATTCATCCGAAAGACATTTAATACAAAGTTATTCAAATTAATCCCAGGAATTTTTCAAATGTCTAATTTTCCACTAATTACTATTATTATTAACGTTTTTCTGTATTTATGTATTTCGCATGTTGTCCGGAATAAATAAATGAATCCAATATATTTTTACTGTATCCGTCATTTCATAAATTGTAGACAAAAAATAATATTTTCTCAATTTTCTTATTAAAATCATATTCGTCATACAATTTCCCAAATTTCGCCTAATTTCTATACGTACTACAAAAGCTATTGCTAAGATGTTTATTATGGTAAATTAAAGAAACTTATTGCCTAAATACCGGCGTAAAACTTCAACATATGTTTCGTTTCCTACTCAATTCTTAACAACTTTTCATGAATTTGGTTTAATATTAATCCAATACTTGGAAAATTATTATATTCAATATCATAATTATTAAAAAGGAAAAATGAAATGAGAAATAAGTTATGGAGGAATAAAGTTATAAAATATTTAGACATTTATGTGATATTCGTCGTAAATTTAGAAACAATTAATGCTCAACTATTCTGCAATAAATGTTCTATAAAATAATATTAAATAATATAATTTTAATTTATTGCCTGATTGATTTATTGCTTGGTTGTTTAACTGCAACCGTAAACAATTATAATTATGTAGCAATAGCTAGCACAATCACGCTGACAAGCACTTCGGGTTGCATATACTTAGGAGCTATATTATTACATAACTGCAAAGACGGTCCTTTATCTAAATTTCCTATATGACTTAAATGTTCAATTTTTGCCAAATAAAAATACAGCTTTAATAAACAATAACTACATATTTGGTGAATGTGTGCTTTTATATTTAGTGGCATGAAGCTAAAACTACATTTTAAAGACGTAGAAAATATAACAATTTTGAGATCGCCGGAATGACATTTAACGAAATCCCACATAAACTTACTGCGAAACAAAGAAATTTATAATTATATTATATGATTAATAAACATATGAATTTTGATGCTTTTTAAAAATCTTCTAAAGCTCTCAAAGCCCTAAACTAGTATTTGCAATATATTTTATTAAATATCAACCAGATTTAAACTTTTTAAAATTCGCATTAATTTTCGTACCTATGTAATAAGTGCAGTTTCAAAAATGTGTTCAATTATTTTTTACCTTCTTAGTAACACATTTTTGATCTCTTTTAAAGCATTTAAAAGGCATATATAAAATAGTTACATTAATTTGATTGCATCCTTAAAGTTGTATAAAAATAAAGCCATCTAGGTTAACTAGTCTTTACTCATTATTATCAACGGATTAAAAAAAACAAATTTAATATTTAATTAGAAGTGTAACCTATCTCGAAATTTAGAGTACATAATATCCTTCAATTCTTCTAACAGCTTAAATTAAATTTTATTGTCAAACAAATAAACATTTTATTGTTTTATTAATAGAAATTATCTAATTAGGATATGCATGATAGAGAGAGGAAATACATATATACATATTAAAATTTAAAAGTCAATATAAAATGCAGACACCTTGGAAATATACAAATGTTTCTTTTTTCTAAATAGTTCAGGTGTTTGACCCTGACATGTAAACTCAACGCTAATCATGCAAAATAAAAATTGATCGTAGATAATTTATAACAACAAAACGAAACATATGTTATTTTTTATTTTGTATTGTTTATAATTCACATGTTGTATTTTAAGAACAAAACAAAAATTCATAATTAGACCAAATAAGTAATAAATCATAGCATTTTTAAATAATTAATAAAATGAAACGCATTTTACTCTATATTAGGTATAGTTAATATTTTTATTTGTTTGCTAATAATATTAGAAAACATTAGAAATGTGCGAATAGATGTTTGACAAGTAATACAAGCAATGAATTTAATTAGTGATTGTAAATGAAGTGTAAAGCAAAACAAGGTACATTTATAAATATTATATTAGTGTGTCCAGTGTTGAGTTTTCTAAAGTTACAAGTGAATGGTGACTGATGAATTGTTATTTTTCAAACATTTAAAATAGGTGTTATGCAGTAGGCAATAAGAAAGTTGTCATGGCCGATGCCCCTAGGCGCAACTATAAGCAAGCGGCAAGCAGTTACGATGTTGCTGAACTCAAACCGGTCTGAAAAGAAGTTACAGGTAGTCAAAGAGTCTATGGCCGTTTGTAGTGGTAAGGGAATGGTCTACGGACGGTGACATAAAACATAAATATCAAAAGTGGAGTGAAGCCAGCGAACCATAGACACATTCGGTGAGGTGAGGCACAAAGGGTACCACACTCATTATGTTTCGTATTATAGGATAGGAAAGTTGTTGCCGACCGTAAACCGAGCTTAGCCGAACACAGTTAACTGTTCGAGTCTCTCATGGTCATCTCTCTCAGCAGCTTGTTCTGTTCGCCAGCTAGTTTGTGTTGCTTTGATTCGTACGTAAATGTTTTTTCAAACTTATCTTTGTTCAAAACTGTTTATTTTCGATCAGGAAATGCATGTTTCCCGATAAATAGTGATTCGGTGTGAATTGACAGTGGTTTTCATAAAACTTTGTGAATTGTTTGTGGACCAAAAGTTTTGAATAATTGTTGTGTTTATTTGGAGACGTTTCTTAGCTGCTGTTGCTGCTGCGTGTAGCTGAGACAAATAATTATGAATGTACTACTGTATAAAATGCTTTCGTGAATGTGATATAGGAAATAGGTAATTGAATCCACAATTTGCCCGCCTAATTCGCACGAATTGAAGAAATGCATAGGTAAGTTATCATCACTATGTTTATTTATGTTTCTTATCAGTTTACAGATAGAGATTTGATCACGCTTGCATTACCTGCAACCACTTTAAGATTTAAGTTACACTATATATACTGTATAAATATAATTGAGGAAGCGAGGAGGTAATATTTGATATAGTATTGGGTGTAAATTAAGAATGGTTCCATGCGGTGAATTTCAATATAAATATCTTGTGTTTATTTTTAGGTATTTATCGCTATAATTATTTTAAGAATCATTGCAAGGGAGCATTTATTAATTCATTTGTGAATTTCAAGTGTGTTAAGTTTAGGCTTGCCTTGCGTAGGTAGTGAAACATATTTACTATGCAACTCTGGATAAACCTGTAAGCAATTCTATAACGTGGACAACCTACAACGTGAACACTCATCTAGAATATGGTAAACTAATTTAAACTTCAACAAACCGTGTATACTGATGTTTAATGTTTTTATTGTTATTGATAATGTTTGTTTATAAATAAAATTTTATTTCGATACTTATTTGTGTACTTAATAATTTTGTAATAAGCAACACTACACTACACAGTGAGTTTTGGTATGAAATTTGGAATTTTAGCGAGAATGTGTCTGAATATGAAATACGTTACGCCGTTAGTTTAATATGATATTTAGACATATAACAGTAAGATTTAACTAAGACTGCGTTAGCAAGAGATGTTTTATGATTTGTAACTGTTGTTATATTCATAAAGTCGCAATAATAGAAGACTTCAAGTTTTTAAATTGTGTTTTAAATATTTAAAAATGTAGGACTAGCGTGTGGTTTCTCGGTAATGGAACGGTCGAAAAAGTTGAGTTCCCTGTTGGGAAAACCCATCAGCAATATGTTCAACTTCAAAATCGATTTGTAGTTGAGCCGCGATTATCCGACTTAAACGGGATGAAAAGGATGTTTGAATAGACAATGGTACTACTACTAAAATGAAACACGAGCACAAATCTGCTCACAAAATATTAATTTAAAGAAGTTTCGGCAAAATATTTAAATTAAACATTCTGAGATGTCTGTAAATCTGTAAAGCGAATCTGTAATTGATTTGCAGTTCTTGAATAAATAATTAATATGAATTGCGATTCATTAAAAGTAGTTTAAATTGCATCTTATCTTATACGAAGTAATAATGAAACAAATCGATCTCGAGATTTTAGCGGATATATACTTTTTGACCTTCCCTGAATCGAGGACACCTGTGTGCGTGGGTGTTTTGAAGGTATATTCAAACCGGAAGTGCATGTAATTTTTTTGCGGTTTCTGCATAATTTGACACCAAATACATTGAGAAAACACAAAAAGTTTAATATTTTATATAAGAAATTCACTTAAAATTGTGGATACACCTATAATTATATGGAATACCACCATGAAAAATCTATCAAAAACACCCTATCGAACCCTGTAAAATAAATCTGTAGTTTTTCTAAAACATGTACAGTTCTTTAAATTGAATAAATACCTGATTAGTAATTCAAATAAAACAGTTTAAATGTTTTAAAACTGCAACAACAGATTCTCTTTACAGCATTACAAACTTACACAGAACTACTACATAAGTTATAGTATTATAGACCACAATTGACAGAACAAACGTATAATGAAGCATGAGTGATGTATAGACGAGTTCTGTCAGAAAGGTAAGTTTTTTTAGACTTTTCTAGTTACATAAAAATCTCTAAACACATATCTAGTAATCTGTACGGATATTTATTGATATTGTGAATGTAAAAGTCAATAGCCTCGATAATATAGTGTTTTTGTGCGCTTGTAAGGGTTGTGACGTCATGGTGCTTTTGATAAACTTTGTTCCTAGCATATTATACATTGTTTAAAATTGTTTGGCGAGAGTGGCTTTGCTTGTGCACACAGTTGCACAACCAATCACAAACGTTATTTCTTAAACATGCTGGCCAAAATGCCCGAAAGAATTGAATATGAATTTTAGCTGCGTTCTCTTGGTCGCTACCAGTGGTGCAATATTGTTTTGTTATTTTATACTATTTTATTGTATATTATTATAGTCCGTGATATCTACCCGCTGTTTATTTCAATTGCATAGCTGATAAATATCTTAAGTGCTGAACTATCTTATATGTATTTTGATAATAAAATAAAACTTGGTTTATAAATTCGCAAAATATTTTGTGAAATTATAAACCAAGTGTTGTATTTTATTATCATGTATAACAAATTTCACCAAGTAAGAGCAACAATTCAAGAATTTATATGTATTTTGTTTAGATAAGTAGGATATTTAAACAGTAACTTTTGAAACGCTTTTTCACCATATATTTTTCTTACAATACGTATTAAATTCCAAATTATCAACATAAACATACAAATACATTTTCAATAGCGATTTTCTTGAATTTTTTAAATTTTTATTAGAACTATTTTTGCTGTAAGTGCAACCGTTTTTGAGTTATTGCATAAACCGCAAAATATGACTAGGGTAAACATGCACTTCTGGTTAGAACATTCTTCTCAAAAATAGGAGGTGCACATCTAGAGTGTATAACAAGTATTACGTTTAAAGTTCCATAATTTTACTTTCAAATGTTTTCGCTGTAGAATGTTCATTTTCTTATACACACACACACATATACACACACACGAAAATAAAAAACATGCGAAAACACACACCGAGAAAGAGAAGCAGTTCTCATGTCGAAGATAGTTGGACTCCACGCAGGGAAGGTCAAAAAGTGTATTTCCGTACAAATTTCGCATTAGAATGGATTTCATGATCGAGAAAACTTTTGTTTGAATTCAAATATATAATTTTCTTTTTTGTACATAATATAGAAGTCTATAATCGCATTCGACCAAACAAAAAAAAAAACTTGTGTATGTTTTGAATAAACATCATGTTCGTAAAAACATTGAATTAACACATTAAATGTTTTTAAAAAACGACAGTAATTTTGTTTGATCTTTATTTATATAACACTAAGCTTCACCCTTGCCGTGAACTCTTTAATATTCCAACAGAGATGTAAACGTTTAATAGTAGTGTTGGTATACAGCTAAAGCGTTGTGCAGGCAGAACAAATTATTAGTTTTGCATTTTGCTTCAACAATAAACGTAAACTTGTATGTATGTATGTATGTACAATGCATAACAGTAACGTTCTTATAAACGCAAGCAAAGCTGGTTCGACTCTAAGTTTGTTTTCTTCTCAGCTAGCAAAGCATTACGGTTGTTTCGCTGTCACCGTGTAGGTATAACTTATGCATATAATATTATACTACGCAACAGGCTTACAAAACGAAACGACAAGACAAGTGCTTGACATATAGAAAGGGCACTCCGCAGTCAAGCTACAGTGTACAGCACTCCTTAGCCAATATTCAAACCACATACAATACGCACACACACACACACCATTCATGCATATAGATGTTGTTCATTCGAATATAAATATGTATATAATCATACAATATGTTCCACGCTATTCCTACAGCAAGATTACTTGTTATGAGCAGCAGTGTTGCGTTATCTACCACACTGATAGATTTATAGCTGTATTCATTAAAAAATATCTGCAATGTCTTACACTAAACATTCTTATACGTATTTTGTTTAGATGAAAAAAAAAATACATATTTTTATTATTTTACTAATTTATACTATTTTACTAACCTTTGATACACCTTTTCACTAAATATATTGCTTACAATAAATAATAAATGTCCAATTTCAAGTGATTTCAGTCTATTTTGTTTTTCTCTTAAACAATTGTAAGGCGCAGGTTATACGATCTACAAAACTTAAGTTTAAAGTTTCATAAGTTTATTTTGAACCATTTAAGCTGTATAGCGCTCATATATACACACACACACACGCACACAAACGCGCGCACACACACACACACGCACACGCACGCACGCACACAGATAGTAAGATTTTATTCAGGGAAGGTCAAAAGGAATATTTCATGATTACAATACTTACTTATACTCGTAAGACGGTAAAACGTATTTGTGCTGTTAGTTAATAGCAAAATGTACAGGTCCCAAAACGACAAGTATTCTGATGTTATTGGAATCGATCGTAAATTCGAATTGTTTAAATAATATTTATAGTTCGAACAATTCTAATATTCGAAAATTATTAACAATGCTTGTTTTATTGAAAATTTACATAATTCTTAAACTATTTATGCATATTTTTATTTTTAAATCGTGATTGTTTTTATTCTTTATCTTAATTTATTAAATGTGCAAAGGACCACGGTATAAAGAAATAATAAATAAGCAATTATTGGAATCAATATATAGTGTTTTTATTTGACTACTGAGAACATTGAATGTCACATGTGTGCATCTGTTATCAATATGTTTTTTGAGCTAAAAACACATGTAAAAGGACACATTGCATATATCCTGGCAAATATAATATAAACATAATCTGTGGGAATTTTCTATTGTTTTATTTTGTGCCGTTCTATAAACAAATTGATTTAATTTGTTTATTATTCTATCTTACAAATTCGGGGCTATAAATATATATTTTTCATCCATACATAAATTCTAGTAAATTACCGAAAAAAAGTAATCGACCTTTGATTAAAATTTAATCAAATCCAATTCAAATGTCTCTCTAAAAGACAGCACGTTTCATTGTAATTCGCTTTTATGTTCTGAGAGTGCATAACCTTTACAATAATACCTTAATAAATATCACAATTGATATTTAAGATCCAGAGACAATTGTGATTCGATAAACGTCGACATTTGGAAATATTCAAAGCAATAAATTGGTTTCATTTTCAATGATTTCTAATGTACCATTCATTTTTCTCAATTTAAAATTGCCCAAAATACGACACATTTTTATTTCTCAATATATTATCAACTAATATAATTTCGCATATGATTGGTTTTTTGACTAATCGAATTTCGTAAACTAATCAAATATTATGCGTGTTATATTATTATTATGAAGAGTAAACCACGAAAATGTAAACTGTATACGTTCGGAATTTATCATTAGAGAGAAACTATTTGAACAAGATGAAAAAGCGCACATTCATCAAAAATGTTGTTATGAAGTAGTTGTTCTAGTGATTTCATCATTTTGGACGGTTATTTGCTCGAGTAATAAATATATCATAATCTAGAATGGAATCTTATGGCTGGGCGCTGGCTATAAGATTTCTCTAACGATGCAGAACTTGAGAAATTCTAAAACTTGTTCACATATTGCAAAAATTCGCTGAAATATACGCTAAATATGCTACATATAAGACTATTATGAAAACATCTACGATTGAAAATCTCAAAACGAAACTTATTCACCTGTATGTTCACTGTCGCACACACTCACATATACAATTACATAAAATGTTACAATAAACTTTCCCTTTCGCGATTGCAGCAATCTTGTTTGGGCAAAAGTAACACGTACATATTTATATTTTAGTATTTTTTGTTATCACGCCGTGCCTAGTGGACAAGGTATCCATTTTATATAACTCATGTTTTTGTCACTTTCATAAACCTCCAAAACTCGAATAGAACAACATCCATAATCTATTTACCTATATTAGTTTTCTAAACGTAAAATAATACAAATCCCGGAATAGGGTATTCAAATTCTCAAAATAGTTTTCATAAATAATATATATTAAACTATTGCATACATCGCAAAAAAATGACTAGAGTAAACATGCACTTGACTTTTCAAAACGCGAGGTTTTCTTTCCAAGCATATACAAATCTTAAGTTTAAAGTTCTATAATTTTACCTTCAACCGCTTAGTCGGTTGACACACACACAGTAATTCTAAAAATAGTCAAAACGTATATTTCCGTTAAAATAATATTCGATGTCGATCGAATATTGGAATTGTTCAAATAATATTTATAGTTTGAACAATTCTAATATTAGAAAATCTAATAAATTCAGAATCATCAAACACATTTCTCTTCAAATACTAAATAATACAATAAATATACAATAATAATAGTTAGAAAGATTCGAGACTTGAGAATGCTATTTTCTATGAAAAGGATTGAAAACCAGCATACACTTCTTTGCGCGACTGTCGTCATCTGTTCATAATATTATATTGTATACTTATTGCACAACTATTTGCATACCAAAATATCCGAATAGTTCAAATATTCGGGTCTCATTTGCAACACATTTCTAATAAATACATTCTAAATTTACTACCACACGTTTCTAGATATATTATTCCATAGACAACAAACGACACTAAACATTTACTTATCATCTTCAGATATTATATGTACACTAATAGAAAACTGTTCTAATAGCCAACTGTATCATTTTGGTTGACCATAACAATATATTTCTTAGCTTAACTGTTACATTCAATCACGTTGAAAAAAAAAAATTTATTGATTCGATATTAAACCATGTCGAATTTAAATGCAAAAATTATATTTTCATCTGACCATTTATTTCTCGCAACATTTAAATTTGATTTAAGTATGTAATATAAATACATATTGGCTTTTCGTGACTGATATCAATTAAACACCTCTTCTGCAAGGTTGCAGTTAAATTTATTAAAAAACATTCACACTTGACGTTCCAACTAATGTCTTCACCAGGAGTAGAATGGGTCAAGGTATATGTTGGGCACAGTCGAGTGATGTCGAATTATAATGTACATAACAAAATTACACCGACAATATAAGCAACAGTACGAAAACTAAATTAAATGTGTAGTTTGTGCTCCTAGATAATATTTTTCCAATAGCATATAACAATAATATTTGCAAAGCCAGGAGTTAGCATAATTCAATTTTATGCTTATATATGATTTGGTTACACTTATATGAGTTTGTTACCATATAGTAATTGAATTGTCATCCTTATTATAGAAAATAAATATAGGTCACTGCGCGCAAAATTTATTAATATATCTATTTTTGCTGGCGTTTACACTTATTAAATTATAAATGTGTATTTGCATTAGTTTGTTCTTATAATGCGGTATATTTAAATTAGTTATTCTAGTTAAGAAAACAAATGCATAGTCACTTTAGGAAATACATTAAAATAATGTATTTATTTACGATGGTGTTAAAATGTATTACTGTATTTAATAATATTTTGGGACCCAATATCTTGAGAAATAAAGAGCATAGTTGAATTAAATTGCGAGGGGCATGAAATATGTACCCATAGTTTCTATATACCAAATTTTGTGTCAATTCGTTTAGTATCTTCGGCGGAGAAGGAGCGATAAATTTTAGTCTTACGAGCGAGCGATTTTGACGACAAAATGCTTTAGATCTTTATTAGTACGCACAGTGAACTAAAAATGTGTTTATCAATTTTAAATATGTTTATAAATTTGTCTTCCTACTCAAGTTGAAAATATTAATATTAATTACAATATCGTCGTACAGTGCTATATCAATTTTTAATTTGAATACATGCATACATATATTCTTTCATCATAAAGGTTTGTTCTATCCAGACGGTTTGGAGGCCACAAAAGTACACTTTTTCATTCTAAACTGAATCATATCAATATATTATAATTAGTATAATAAAAGTTCGTGGGAGTGTTTTCCACGTATTTTTTTGGTATGTTCTGTCACCGTCATAGAACCACATAAAAAAAAATATATAGCAATAGTTTTAAAACTGAAATGTTTCGCTCCAACTCGTTTAGATGCGAAATTTATTTATTCAAGGCAACTTGGTAATTTTGTCCTTGATCGTTCCATATTCACATATCCACTAAATTATTATTCATTAAAAAATTTTTTTAGTCGACAACTTTTCAAGATTTTCAATAGAAAAAAATGGATTGCTATTTCCGTATGTTCATATTGTTTTGTTATGTCTTATTGAAAATGATTTAAGTGATACTTATATAGTTGTACTACGTATATCAAATCAGCATCATACAATACTTATTTTCGCCGTAATATTTCTAAACAAAATATAATTTTGTCTAACTTAAAACTAACTTAAACATATCCTGAACTTTAATATACTTAAATTTAAACTTAATATTCTACATCCCATAATACGAATGACTAGTTTTTTTGCATGATGAACTCATGACTTCAAATGCTATAATAAAAACTAGATAAAATCTAAATTTTAAAAGCAATTTCCAAGTAACAAATGATTTCTTAAGTAACTGATTTACTAATACTTTAAATGCCACACTAGGTTCGCAGAAAAGTGGATGACAATCAAAAGAAACATTTTTTAGTTTATTTTATATATTTACATATATTATTGTTAAACACTTAACATGTTGCGAAGTACACAACACCTCAATATTTAGGTTACTTATGATAATTACTTGCTAAATTACCAATATCGACTTTAACTAGCTAATAAAAGGAGGTTTACCTGTGCAATATAGTTAACTGTTAAAGTTCCTAAACTCAGTTTACTATTAAAGTCAGAGTCGCTAAACAGAGTTTAAGAACATTTACTATTACTATTCATCTAATCATTCTACAAAGAGAGTAAAAGGGATTTTTAATTACAATTAGTGTGCAATAACTTAACAATAACTTAAATGTTGAATATTAATTTTCTACAAGCATCATTCATGCTTAAATATGCAGTGTCTTGAATTTTTTATATATTATAATATTCAATTTCTCTCCTACATCCATCAACTTTTGTGCGTGTCCATTTTGGCATTTTAGCAAATCCTCTTATCCGTGAAATCGTCATTTTCGACTTTGCTTTTAAATCATACTCTAAGTTGGAAAATTCTACCCGGTTTTTTTTGCGTAATTTATATATATTCTTTATTTTTTTGCTAAACATTAATTAATTGATTGACATTTAATTGACACTTTTATTATTGTATTTATTGTTTTAAATAAATGGTCTCGAAATATCAACAAGTATGTTATCAATTATTTATAATAAAATATTTCAAAATATTGATAAAAGAATGGAAAATTAGATTGAAACAAGACTTTTGCCATATCGGGACAAAAAATTACTCAACAAAATTATTAAAACTGTCAAACCGATACGAGTACGTAAATGTATATCGAACATAGTTTCAATCTAAAAATCTAGCGCATATTCAATTGTATCATTCATTAATATATTGGGTTGATTGCGGAAAGATAAAATCTAAATTCATCCATACATTTTTAATACAATACGTAATATGTATAAAAACAATGGAAACAATATTATTTTTCTTTTATTTAACATTGCTTTAAACATATTTGCGAAGAGAAGTTTACTATTTTACATTAGTGATGTAACAAGAGTATTACTCAACTTACATATTTACCTCGGGATAATTGACAAACATCCGAGGTTTTTTCTAGTAATTCATCATATCATAACTACTACATCATGTGGTTATTATTATTTCTTTTTGCTGTTCTGTTAGTATAACATGCATGTTCAACATCGTGCATGAAATATAAAACCAAGTTGAAGGTAAACATATCATTTTCCTAATAAATTTGTTTATTCGCTATATTTGACACGCTTAAATTTCAATTCTAACAAAGGAAGTTACTTAAAACAAAGTTTATTGTTACATTCAATAATCAGCAATAGTCAATATTAAATGTTTTATTTTTATTATTCTTTCTTGAACACTATTCATAATTTTATATTAGAAAGTGCGCTGTAAGTTTGTGTGTGAGTTTTATTTTTCAAGTTTTATAAATATAAACGGTAATTTCTGGTAAACGATGGAAGTTATTATAAAGCTATTTTAACTTTAAGCCTTTCTATAATACAAACACAAATTGCTTTATTAAAATTGTTGTATAAAGTACTATAACTTTAGTACCACTAGAAAACGGCAAGAATCGAGGGGACTAAAGATGTATTTGCGTTTTTTTACACACTCCCTTAACATTTTTGGATTCCGAAGTTTAATAATTAATGTTATGGTAATAAATATTGATTCGCATATAGTATGTAACATATAGTAAACATGTATGTTCTACTATTCTATTTTCATTTTATCCAAGCAATTGTTTTTCTCATTGTCAGAACAATATACATTGCTACGTAATTTATTTAATATGCCGTGCGTAATTTATGATTTTACAAATAAATTTTGATCGTCAATTCAGTTGTGCTAGGCTTATAGGTAAAAATGAGATAACAACGTCTATTTTCCGGAACGTTCAATTAATTTCAGATTGAAAATTATATCAATACTGATATAAAGTGATCGTTATAGAAATAGTATGTTTTTATCTATTGTTTACCTATAAATGAATTGAACCAATAACAATTTCAATTTAACATAGACAAAAGAATATAATTTACTATTATTATTAAGATTTTCATCATCTCATTTTAATTTATTCTGTCTCCTTTTGAGATATTCTATTCCGAGCATATTTACAAGATGCATTATTCCTGGTAAAATCTATAAACTTGTCATTTTCATGGTAACTTAAATTTCCTGTTTGTTATTTAAATAAATGTATATCTTTATTTATATATTTTTTATCGCGTATTAGTATAACCTTGCAATTTAAAAAATATATATATGTATATACACATATTATTCCCATATGTAGAAATAAAATATATTTTAATGTGCTTTGGCATTTTTTTCTATCTTTAAAAGAAAATAATAATTACTTGATTTTGGTAACATTAAATGAAGTGTAGAAATTATTTTTATGAGTGAAAATAATATTTACATTTGAAAATTTCTAATAAAATGTTTACTCATAATATTTGGCTGAATACCTATGGAATGAAAAAATGGATTTAAATTGTGATTCTTTTCTTGTTGAAGGTGCAGCGAAAACGGAAATTGTTATTTGCCAACTATAAAAAGCTTTGTTGTTAATCTAATAATATCCGGTCTGCAGTTTGTGCAAAAAAAAAGAAACCAAGAAGAATATACATAATAAAATTGCCTGCACATTTTTTTTTTGCATTTTAATTAATTATAAAGCTAGCATGTTTTAATACAATTGTATAAATTTTCACATGGCTTATACGCTAAATATATACAGAAATAGAAGCACAATAGATTTTATAAAACTGTTCACTTGCCATTTGTATTGTTCAGAAGTAGTTCAATTTAAATGATATTTAAAGTTAATTTGTTTAAATATAAAAGATTATTGTATGATTAATGTAGTACGTGAGAAATAATATATATTAAATATATATTAAAATTAAATTAATATGTTATTATAACTAATTGCAAGGAAAATTCATATCAATTTTATGGGAAATTATTTGTTTTGTGTTTAAAAATAACAATTAAATTTCTATTTTTGTCATTTATCTATAAATAAATTATAATTACACTTGGTTTTGCCGACACACCTGTAATGGAAAGTTTTACAAAATATATTTTGACCATTAGAGTGATAAATCGAATTCGTTTCCGCGGTTGACTTCTCTAATTAATATAACATATATGCATAAGCAACCCGCGATGCCTGTAAACTGTGGTTTACGTGGCATTCATAAATCTCTTCTAAATGAATTTTAATCGAAGTAACATTTGGTCTGTTCCTAACTAACTTGCTCTAAATTGACTGCATTTGAGAGACTTTTTTGCTCAATAAGACAATATTGACATCGAGCAGAAAGTGCTTGAAAAAGGAACAGACCTATTGTAATAAAAAAATCAATACAGGAAAATTGCTCTCTAAGGCTCTCTGGTCGTAATTCGACAGATGTACTGAATTGGTCATCAATTTTACCAAAATAAAATATTTACATAAAAAGCTAAATTAGGTGCTAATATTTTCACATTCAATTGTTAACAAAACTGACGATATTTACCTACTTATGCAAAAATTGTAGCGATTAATTAATGATTTTAGATATGAAATTTATTTTAATTACAACTTATATTTTCACTTTTAATACATTTTTCCTACAAATATGTTAACTATGCTTTACTTTCTGTACAAATTATGCATTTAACTGCTGTTTACTGAGTGGTAAATCATGCAAAAACGAGCATTTATAATAAATGTTAATTTTTTCAAGCATTAGTATACCATTTTGTCTACCAAGTAAAATATAACTGTGTACATTTTAATAAATTAATGTTATTCATTTGAAAATACTTCTGTTATGCATTACATAGGTGTAATATGCTATATTACAATTGCATTGTTACAAATTTATTTCATTCGTTCAAAAAATAGTGAAAGGTTTTTAATTTGAATTAATTATTAATGTATATATAATTAAATCACTTTATTCTTTGTGTGATTTACTTCGCCAGAAATTCATAAGCCGCCACAACCGAAAGTGAACAAAATGAATTTATATATTTATAAAAAAATTATGTGACTTGATGCCGAATTTAGCCGAATTAACAAACTAATATCTGGATTTTATAAATTTATATATCTATTATTTATTTTATATTCACATTATAGCGGATCGGCTACCAGGGCCATTACCGCAATATATCTAATAGAACACGTTATTATTCAATCTGAAACAAAAAACGCTATTAATTTTTGTTTGCTCCTCTATACAGTAAAGTCTCACTAATCCGGTAGATATCAGACCTGGGTAATGCCGGATTACTGGATATTAAACCTAGTAATATAAAAAAGATTTCCCAATATTAAAATACATTATATAAAAAAACAAATATTTGTATTAGGCCTATTCCATTAGAATGAAAAAACTGAATTTTTTCGTCTGCTTCTTTGCCTGAAACGGCATATTTAACACTCTTTGTTTACAAACTTTGTTGCCCGTCTAAAAAACGCCAGAGTACTCAAGGCTCGGACTAGCGAAGTGCCAGATTAGTGAGACTTTATTGTAGTTTTGTTGAATAATCTTACTTTATAAATCAGAATCAGTCTGATTTTTCATTACAACTACAGAGCAAATGTACAGATGGGGTCAAATTCGCACTCTAAATTTGGGCAAATTTATTTTTTATTATGTAGGTATTTCAAAATATTTATTTTATAATTCACATAAATTAACGTTTCCCTTAATAAAATTAAAAAATATATATATATTTGCATAAATTATATCTATAGCAGTTAGAGGTACCATTTATTATGTATTTCTCTCGATTATTAAATAACTAATATTTATAAATTAAAATTATAATTTTGTTATTATTAAAATAATTGAAATTAACGAAAACTAACGCGTTAAAATTCGTGAGAAAACTATTTATAATTTAATGTGCACGATATTACTGTAAGCAATAAGAATATTTTTAAATATATTTATCTTCTACGGTTGACAATTATAATTAATTTAAGCAATAAACATTAATATATTATTAAATCACACCTATAATTATTGTACAGTAAAAAAGAGGTGTAAGATATATTTAAATGTTTTCAGTAGCCTTGAATTATTTGGAATTCAATGTATAGAAGGTTGTGGGTGCTTTCCAGCTAGGTACAAAGTTAACACTGTGTAACACAGTGTATGATACTTGCGTTCCAACTACGCCAGAGTACGACTCAACTCGACTCTGCCATACTCTGCTAAAAAGCAAAGTCTGGTGCAGTATTGGTAATTCGCATACCAACTTTTAAAAAATGTACATGTATGGTATCACTGCGTGCCGCGTAAATTACAACAAAACCATATTGTACTTGTGCATTTTCGGCTTGGATTGATATGTTAAATATTTAATTAAATTGCACACTTCGAATTTGATTAATATAATTCATTATTAATAGGTTCTTATTGAATTTGTCAGGATCTAGGGATAAATGACTTTCGCGCACTCTATTGGGTAGAGTACGTAACTCCTAAAGTGTTCCAACTAGCAATCGACACAGTGTTTGAGAATGTCTGACGTTGTTTGACAAAGTTCCCTTGCTGGAAAGCACCCACTATATTTTTCGAAAATCAAATAGCATTAGTAATTAGTAACCGAAAATATATGAGGGTCTATTGAATTAGAATTACGAGCAGTACATATTATGTGAATTTCAAATTAGTTATATTATTATTAGTTATATTACGTAAGTTCCAGAATTTCTACAAAAATTAGATCTTTGATTGACAAACACACAAATACTTAATCTTTACGTTGTACTTTTATAAGACGACCTAAAATGCTATACAATCTTTGTGGTTTCTAATTGATAAATCTAAATGTTTTGGCAACCTAAACCTCAGAAGATAATCTAACCATATCCTTTTTTCAAGGTGCTTAAAAATAAACCAAATTTGCGCTTAATCTATATTTGAAATACCGCACGGAAAACGGAACTGTCATGCTCAATGAACCCGTAGTCTCAGATGGATTCTAAATCCTGTATTTATTACTGCAAAGAAAGTTTCATATCCGACTTCGTGGTTTTCTAACATTTACATTTAAACATTGATTATATTCCCACAGACTTTGTACTGATAAATATTTTTTCAAAATAAAATAGTATAACAAATTGTGGATTGGGAATCTTCTTTCACTAATTATTTACGTACAGTTGATACGCTGTAGCTAAGTTATAGATACTATTTATTTTCATATGTTTTATTTTAATGGGAAATAAAAATCCGTTTAAATTTAGTGCCAAAATAATATCAAAAAACATCGTATACAATTGAACAGCTTTTATTTTCTATTTTTTCGTCACTACTGTACCAAAAACAACGAACGAAATTATTTTCGTACTTCTGCCGAATGTCGCCTCAGAAGACCGAGGTAAGTAGGAGGTTTTTAGGTTTTGTGTAACTAATATAGCCACAAAACCTTACTGGGGAAGCAGTAGGATTTTTTTTGGGTATTAACAGACAGTAATATCAGGTTACCTAGGGTTCATAAGACAAATAATTACAAGAGGGATTCGTGTCCCTAGTAAAACGACCAAATGTTCCTAAGGGAATAACATGTATTACTATGCCATATTTATATAAAATAGCTTCAACATTTTGCTACGAATACAATAATATAGTATACTTTGTTGTGTTATTATTAGCTTAAACTTTTATTTGAAATTTATAACTAAATGAAATTTACGTAATTTTGTTGTCCTTAGTTAGTGCGAATAGAGACAAAATTAATTTAAAAAATGTGATTTGATTCACTGCTCCTCACGTGTAAGTGCATCGATATGTTTGTTATTTTCTAATAAAGAAAAGTAAAATAATATAAAAAAACACGTGCACAGATTAAAATACATAAATGGTGAGTGGCTTTAACATTCCATACATGTAGAACGCCAATTTCTAAATTATCAACTCATAAATCCGAATCTACAAGTATAAAAATGGAAAGAAAAAATTATGTGTCTTTTAATAATTCTTGTGTCATCGTAAATAAACTACATATTTATAGCAACAATAATTATTGACGTTCCTTGATATATAATATTAGTGATGCATTGCTTTAAAATAAAATATACCATTAACAATAAGTCAGTCATTTGTAAAATGAATAATCAAAATTAAATCCAGAACGCTTATGACGTGATTTTCATCACAGATAAATCAAGATCTGGATATTTTTGATTAGTAACTGCATCATCTTTTCTCGGTATTCACAGTCATATTATTTTAAATTAAAACTAATATGTAATAAAAGCCAATCAAAGATTTATTATGAAACATAGTCTCATTTGAGTCACAAACCGGCGACACTCATTTGACGATATTGGTGTTAAACGTACCGTACAAAATAATATACGTAATTTTAATTAATA
This sequence comes from Nebria brevicollis, assembly GCA_944738965.1. NCBI lineage: Eukaryota > Metazoa > Arthropoda > Insecta > Coleoptera > Carabidae > Nebria > Nebria brevicollis. The sequence continues at coordinate 12,106,311 of OX122899.1, read as the reverse complement.
TCGCAGGTTATTGATCCTTGATTATCTATTAATTATTAATATGAAGGATAAAGCACGGTAATATAAAATTACATATACATAGACAACAGAAAAAAACAACTTCCCCCAAAATGTATTAATTAAGCAGTTGTTGCCTGATTTCGTAATTTTTGACGGGTAATATAATTTATATATATATTCATTAAAATAATAATTAGCTTATAATAAACATTATTGTTTGCATAACGTTCGGTCACACAAATGGAGTGTAGATGTGTGTAGGTATACAATTTAACATATGTTACCTATATTAAGTTAATTAATGAATTAATTTATAAATCAAATATATTTATTTTATATATTAACCCAGATATGTTTGAAGTTTTATTAAATCTTAATTAGTAGCGTGGGGTACATGCAATCCCACGATAGCCTTAATTGGTTCATTTTCTCTTTTGTTCACTTAGATTATATGTTATTATTCAGTGTTCGTCGCGGTTCGTAATGTACGAAGAACTTAGGTTTTCGATCGTGTTTCTGTAATATTCTCAGAATAGATTTTCTTTATAGAAAGCCATTGCACACCTTCCATATTACGATAATATGCACTTATATATTTATATTTCGTCTTTGCTAATATGTTTATTATTGTTTTTAATTAATATAGAATTACACAAATGTCATAAACATATATTCAAAAAGAAATTTTAGATATATTGAAAAACATGTTTTGTCATCGGTAAAAATTAGACATACCTAAACATCTTTAGAAATAAAACAAACTTTTATCTTTTCTTCACAATTTTGGTTTAAACACATCTTCCACACTTTCTTCCACAACGTTCAATTTTTACCTAAAAATCTACCACAATTGAGTTGATGATGTTTCACAAACACAATTTGTATAGTTATCTAGATATTTGAATAATTTGTTATGGTAAGAAAAAAACGAGTAATAAATAATTATTAACAAAAATATTAATTGCTTGCTCCAAAAAAATATTGTACTATACTACCTATATATCGATCGTACGTATATATTTTATGTAAAGCTAATTATTTAGCAATTTTTTTTTAAATGTAACTGCAAGCATTGCCAATTTGAATTCTTTTAAATTTTGATCAACTAAAATATAAATAGATACTCCTTTTGTTATCTTCTTCATATTAATACAAGATGTACGAGACGAAAATAGAATATAATATACGTCTAAAGCTTAGTTATACTTAGAATAATATTTCTAGAATATCAAAACATATTTTTCCGGTGAACACATGAATTTTGAATTATTACGCACTGTTATCAGTATTTACTAGACAACTATAAACAAAAATACTATCTTGTTAGTTGTTGAGATTGAGATAACAAATCCGTAGTACTAATTACATAAATAGTTAAAAATTTGCCTGTCTTATCGCTCTAAGAATCTAATTATAATTTTTAAGGTGTTTTATGTTTATTAAAATTTCATATACCTGTATTTTATACAAATTTAAAAACCGGTAAGATACGGTAAAATAATACATTTTTGAACAATTTTCTGTTAAAAACATATCTTTAATTATGTTTTTTAACAGAAAATTGTTCAAAAATGTATTATTTTACGATGATTTTTACTAAAAACGTTGTTATTATATAACAATTTCATATTTAGTTTGCTAATAGTGGCATGGTATATTTAAAAAATATTAATTTTACGAGAAATGAGAAGTTTTAAGCAGAATAGAATTAGTATTTTGCTAGGAAATATTCGTATGTAAAGAATACTGTTTAATTTTATGTAATAGGGTAAAACGACCAGTTTTGGCACAGTTAAGAAAATTCTCTACTCTTTTGAGGATTAAAAAAAATATGGATAATATATTTATATAATAATTGAAATTTTTTAAAGTTTAAGTGTTTTATAAAGTAAAAAAAAAAAAATTAAATTGTTTATTGATGTTTTAGGTAATTTTGTTCACAATTTATAATTCGATGTTAAAATGCCAGTTTTTAGACGGTGGTTGCCTTTTAGCGCACAGTCCTTTCTAGTAATAGCACGGCAAATATAGTTATAAATTTATATATTTTAGCTTGGATTTCCTAAAATTTAGGTATATATTTATAAAAAAAACACTTACAGTAGCTTTATTTTATAAATTTTTAAATTATAGAGGTAGGTACTATACCTATCTAAAGCTAAATTTCATATTTATAAAGTTCTAAATTATAAATGTAGACAACAATATTATTCTTTATCTATAATGCAAATGATATTTTAATTAAATAATAATTTTTAATCGAAATATTAAAATTACTTATAAATAGGTATATTACATCAAAATTTTTAATACTTTTCTTGCATTCAAATTTTGTGAACAATGAAAAATTGAAATCTTTTCTAGTTAGTTATTTTTTTAGATAAGAATACTTTTCATCTTGTAATTTCAGATAAAAGTATTTTTTCAAGTGTACCGGGTGGGGCAAAACAACCTCCCTAGTTTTGCAAGTGAATTAAAGAAAAAGGAGTCGAGATACAAAAAATTTATTTCAATAAAATAAAGTAGTTACATGGCCAGTTTTATCTTATGTAGTTTTAAAAATCATATCGGCCAAGTGTTGTCCTTCATTGTCTACACACTGCTGCAAGCGACTTTTGAAGTTTTGCATAACCCTTTCAAGCATTTCTTCAGCTATACGGCGAATTTCCGTGCGGATTGTCTCCTCTCAGGGAGACAAAGCATGCGGGGAACATTTCCTTCAAAACCAGCATTGATGCCCGCGCTGTGTGGGCTGTGGCTTCCCCCCCCGTCCTGCTGAAACCAGACATTCTCGAGACCAAGTTCTTTAAGAGCAGAGGCAAAAAAATTCTGGAGCATTTTCATATAGCGCCCAGAATTGACGGTAACTGCCCAATTTCTTTCCTGTAGTAAAAGTAAGGCCCGATAATCCCTATTCGGGAAATTGCGCACCAAACTGTGACACGATCACTATGCAGAGGCTTCTCGTGGATCACCCTCGGATTGTTTTCGCACCAATATCGAAAATTTTGTTTATTTACACCGCCAGAAAGATGGAAATGTGCTGGGCGGCGATTACAGACTCCTTTTCGCGTATGTATGCTTCCACGGCAAAAGCGCGCTGCTCGTTCGTCCACATTGTGTTTACGACTGAATCCTTTTGTAACACATACACACGGCATTTCTTTCTGCCGCCATTCACGCCATTCCTACCCTGTTACGACCTCTGCTAGCTTCACAATTCTCTGTTGAAACTAGGGAGGTTGTTTTGCCCCACCTGTATAAGAGGTTTTGGTTCTAATTCTTGATTTTTCACACTTCTTTTTACCCTTTTTATTAACGGTGTCATTGTTTTTACCAGTTTTCACTAAAATAAAAATAATTTATTCAAACTAATACAAAAATAAATTAAATAGGTCATGTTTTAGATTTTTATTTTTTATGAGATAAACAATAAAATTTCAGTGTACGTATAATGTAAATAATAACTGATACATACCTTTTAAAGAATTATTTATCTGTAGTTAAAATTTGTTCTTGTTATAAGAAATATGTAAAAACATTAATATTCTAACCTCACTTGCTTACTGTCAGAGAGTCTCTGTTTACCGTTCCTTTTATAGAAGCGGCTACCAATAGAAGAGCGCTGTAAGCATAAAGTGCTTCTATAATTGGCGCGCTCTTCAAATTTCATACCAATTAAAAAACACGTGTTTTTAATATTAAAAAATAAAAAAAAGTCAATATTCAACATTTGAAATGTTTCGATGAACTATTCATTTAGTTTATTTAACCAGGTACATATTAAAAAAATACGTTTTTCTAGTAAATATGATTGTAATTGCTTAAGCTATGGTAACCGTAAACTAACTAGAAATGGCTGTGAAAAGTACAATTTTGATATCGCTAAACAATATTCGTTTTTTTTTTAATTAATAATTTAAAAATGGACGTTCTAAAGGTTTTTTCTTGTTTAAAACTATATATAAATATTTAAATCGTTGTTATACCTACGCATTTGCACAATTTTAAACGTATAAAACCAAGTTTTTGATACCTGTGCCATTACTAGCGATGTACCAAAACTGGTCGTTTTACCCTACTGTAAATCTATATGTATTTATTTTGTTTGTTATTTCTTTGTGTTTTATATTTTACTGCTCAGTATTTATATTTATATAATATAGAACTTCAACTTAAATATTGTTCTGTAGATTTATATTTTCCTTTTATGCGTCATGTTGTTTTATAAAGCTGTTGAATTCTGGCAAAAAAGTCTTCTATTTGTGTGAACGACCACCGTGTGAAGGTACATTTTTAGTTATTTCTATCAGATTATATTTTAATCTGTGAAATGGGGTGTACACCGTTGTCGTCAGCGAATTAACCCCTGTTTAAAAAAACATTTATCTTTATCCGACAGGTAATAAAGGGTTAGCATCTGTTTCATTAGTGGAACGCTATTTGAACAAAAATAATAACTATAATTACGACTGTGTTTTTCATATCCATACGGAAACACGCAATTCGAGATATGATGAATGCATAGTGTATATCAAATTTGTTTAATCCGGTTTACAATATGATTTGAATAAAATCGCTAAATATAATAATGTGGATAAAAGAAATCACATATTTTTCCTTGGATTAGATGAGGCATTTCCGTTTGTCATATATTTTTAGTATATTGAAATTAATGGATAAAAAGTACAATTAGTCACCGCGTAGTCGAGAGGACTTATGAAATAAACATTTTAGAATTTCATTTTGAAATCATTGCGAATAGAATGACGACGAAAGAAATAACTCGTATTGTACTTATTTATTTATGTGCTAACTGGTTAAGTAATACAACAATGCAATTTAAAATGTCATTTTATAACTTGCCATTTGCAAAGTGAAAATTACTATTTCAAATATCGGATAAGTACGTTTAATAAATGTCACATATTTTTTATTATTACATTTTTCGTCCCTGAGTATTTTTTTAAATTGTCTATAAAATTTCATTTACATTACAAAAGTTTTTATAATTTTTCGTCCCTGAGTTTTTTTTTTTTTTTAATAGTTGATCCAAGTATTTCACAATAAAGTAATTTCACTTTTAAATAATTTATCGTAGCTTCCCTTAGCTTTCCAGGTTCACTCCAAAAATTTCCCAGCATATTAAGTTTTACCTTTACGTGACCAGACTAGGGGTTTTTCTTTTTGTGAAACTTTCCCAGGTACCTACTCGGTAATAAAAGTGCCAACATATTTTGTATTTGGTCACGAACTGGTTCTACCGAGGGTTGAATATAACTGTGTGCAAAACAATCTATCAAAACAAATGTCAAACACTGTACTACTATACGTAAATTCTCTCACGAATTTGTTTCATAAATTATGTTAGTGCCAAAAACTTTAGAAATTTACGTCTGTTAGTTAATTTATGATTGTGTTAGTCTCGATGAAAATGTTTGAATTGTTCGTAATAAATTTATTTTAAACTAAGCAAGTGTACCCATAACAGATAAAAATGCAACAATTTGTGTGTGTCATGGAATCTATTATATCAATTGATATTACCATTACAATTAGGTGACAGGTTCCTAATGAAGAATATCAAACAATGACACTTATGTTTATAATAAATTCTTTGTTTATTTGACCTAGATTCTTATGATTTAAAGTGTAAATATATTATATATAAAAACTAACGAATTTTGTATTTAATTTATTTTTTTACGTAAGTTTAAATAATTAAAATAATTCCTCATGAACATTTATTTTAAGTTGATTATGCATTTTATGACAACTCAAAATATTTATTTTAGACCAGATTTCGCAAATCCAGTTAAAGTTATCCATATTTATTCATCCTGTAAGGTGTTTTCACCAAATTAACATAAATTCAACATGTATATTTGTATGTAATATACGAATTAATAAAATATTGTAATTTTATAAAAAAATTATTTTTGTTATAATTAAAGTATATTTGTATTGTTATTATTGCATTGTTACTTTAATTCGAAGTAAATATTGTGAGCCCGTAGAATTACTGCTATATTTATATCAAATTATTAATTATGATCTCGGGATATTTGATTATTCAACCACTTCTAAAATCGCGGTGAAATCTAATGAAGAATATTTATAAAATATTATTTTTTCCTATTAAATCTTAAAATTCCTCTTTTAAAAATATAGAAAAAGGAGAAAAAAAAAACTCTATAAAGAAAGCAGCAAGTGTAAAGAAATGGTAAACTGCAATAGTGCACTTTCACCACTGAAAATTATAAATAATTATATTGAAAAATACATATTCGATGTTAAAAAACACTAAATTAACAAGAATAAAGCTAAAATACGATGTTATAAATAAGATCAATTAAATGTGTGATAACAGCAAGCTCCTCAACACCGGTGATAATCTTCAAATTGGCCACGCGCCTTTAGAAAAATTTTAAAGTGCCATTTTTCGGTACTATTTTTTTGAAAATCTACTCATTGGGTGCTAATAATATCTTGATTAGCCTCATTTGGCGCGAAAAATTTCAAAATAATTGCCGCGAAAATATTAACATGACGGTTGAGGTTGTGTTTGATTTATACAAACAAACATAAAGATATTTTGTTGCTTGTAAATGAATAAGTCAAATTTCGAATATATAATTGCAAAATAAACTTTTTGAGGACCAAGAAAAGTTTTAAGTTTACGTGTTTTCGCGCTGACAAAAAAAACACTGCTAGTCTGTTTGTTTGCTCTGCACTAACAAGGTCAGCGTTGCTCTAAATCTATGAAAATTGCATTAATACCTAATTTAATATATTTTTAGTTTAATTAATGTGCCACAAATCGTAAAAAGAAGTATGCTTAATTTGACGTTAATAGTTTTTTAAATACACCCCGAGCAGAAAGTGGACGATAAACGATTATACGAAAAACACTCCATTCAAACTACGCCTACATTGAACTATATTCTATATATTACCGATATGTCTCGAATATGCATTTAAGTTAGATTTAATTGGCTTTTCAAATTAGTAGTTACAAAATCGTTGAATACACAATTTTAAATTAGTATACTTTTCGGAAGAGAATTTAAATCGAAAACGACTGTAATAAATAAACAATAAACAAATAAACGATTGAAAATGAAATTATTCATATTTTATTAATAATAAATTTTCATATTCGTTACCATTTGTATTTACTTGTATAAAACAAAAGAAAACAATGATCAACTTACCATAAGTGGCTATATTATTATTTACAAGTGTAAAACAAATTATATATTTTTTTAAAAATATTTTCAAAGATTATTACTAAAGGAAACCTAATTATTTATAAAAAAAAAAAAAAAAAAAAATATATATATATATATATATATATATATATATATATATATATATATATATATATATATATATATATATATAAATGCTGACTTCACACAATTAAAAATGTATAAAAGTTTCTTATTAATTATGTTTTTCAGTCTAAATTTTTAACGTTTTCAGAAATATTCTAAAGTTTCTGGTGCAAACGTAAAAATCATCTTGTAAAGATATTATTTCTCAAACAAAATATGCCTCATTCTACAAATACACTCAAAAAAGGTTTTTTTTAATTAAAAAAAAATATAATTATAAAAAAGATGATTGCAAAAAAAGATTTTTTCTTCTAATCTTGATTTTAAATCTCGTCAAAGCCGTGCATACTTTTGTATAGCATTAAGTCACACCTCTTCAAGATGTCTCTATTCGCGTTACGAGCAGAACTGTACGATTCTTCAAATACCTCTGTAAGGTACATTTCAGCAGCTTCCTGGAGCACCAACAAGGCATATTTGCGAAAACTGTTAAGATATAAAATACATAGTTATATATAGTTATACTATATATCTTAATTCACCGTGAAATTCAATATGAATAAAAGTTAAAAAATAAATTACCGTAACTCGAGGTCTTTGGGGTACAGATCCTGCATAATTTCCCTTACGCTCCTCGTAAATGCAAAGCGCGACATCAACAACTCATTCCCGTGGTGTTGCATCTGGGTGTATTTTACGATAGCTTTTTGTTGACGAGCGCCTTTTTTCCTGCGAACCTAAAAAATAATAAAAATCGATCGATACCTGTCCAAATACAAAGGTATAATCATTCGAATAGCGGTTTTTCATTCGGGCGTTTATCAGGGCATGAATAAGCTTGTTTGTAGTGTCACTAATACAATCCGAGCATTTTAAGAATAAGTTATCACAAACATATTTATAAAACATATAAGTATTAGCAATAAATATATTATAATATTTGTGACGTTACTGATACAATCATCGCATTTAAAAACAAATAGGCTGATTTAAACGTGTTACGTATCATTTTCTGTTATTTTTCACAGATGTGATTCGTTTTTTGGTCAATTATAATAAAAAGTTCACAATACAAAAACATTTAATACGTGTAGAACAGCAGCTTTTAATAAATTTTGTTCTAACAAATTTATAGTAGCGTAATACATAAATTAAATCATATAAAAAAATATATATACATATATAATTTCCATATTTAACGAAATCTTCGTAACTACTTTTAAAGCATGAAAAATGACTGTTTTACGCGACGAAGTGTCGTGTGGCTTATCTTGGCTTTAGTGATTTAAAATTACAAAGCTAACATTTTTTATTTTTCTAATATTTATACTGTGGAACTATAACAATTACGAAGTGAATTCAATAAGTTCTCGGTAGAGGTATTAAAAAATATGTAAGCATAAATATATAAGTATAAATATTAAATTAAACGCACCAATCACATTCATTGTAAATCTACTAGCATATTAAACTTGAAGAAATTTAATTATCACCAAACAACGAAAAACAATTAACAAAAATATATATATATATATATATATATATATATATATATATATATATATATATATATATATATATATGTGTGTGTGTATTTACTGAATTTAAGGACACAGGAGAGAGGAAAAAGAAAAGAGTCTGTTAGTTTATATTACATTGATTGATATAAAAAAAGCTCGCATAAAATTAATGCGAAGGAAACACAATTTGTAAGGAATTTCTTAAGAATGGTTATTAGTGTGCCCCAAACTATACAGATATTTCAAATATTCGCTGATTATACTGGTTTTTTAGAAGTTTAGTAAGATATTCCACATTTATATGAATAATTTCTGTGTTCTTGATTTATTGTAACTATCAGTGGCTCAATGTTTAGTCATTCGTAAAATATGAACAGTTACTTTGGAAACAGTTTACTAATATCAGAATTTGAAACACAGATATATAAATAATAGTTAATATTTTAATATCGGTCCTATTGGATGTTCCATTTTTGCCCCTTATAGGATACCGGCTAACAAGAAGTACCATGAGCGAAAATCATCGCTACAATACTTTGAGATTTCATAACAGAGAAGGAAAACATAAATTGCCCATTACAAAAAATCATTTAAATGCTACGAATTTACTAATTATGGATCTAAAAATGTGTGTATATGTTAAAAATATTGTTAATAATATTTGGTATAACGTGTACAAATGAATATTGTGATAGTTTCTTAAAAAAATAAATTTATGGACGTACCTGTAAATTTTTAAATTGTGATGAACTTTTATTTGACGTCGTAGGTTTATTTTCGTCTCTAGTAAATGATTTATCATCTGTTTGACTGCCCTTGTTTGTTCTTCGCTTTTGTCTTTGCAATAAAAACAGATACAATATAGGAACAAAATTCAAAGTCTTTACCATCAATTTATTGTATTTTCCGAAAGACATATATTTCATACAAATGAATAAAAATTATAATAGTTATAAAATAAATACTCATAGCAAAAATAAGTACAAAATAAACCAAGATGACTCCAACATCGATAACTAGACGTTCTAATGCCAAGAGTACTTATAAAATTATTTTAAGATACTTTACAAACGTAAAGTTTTGAAGATTTGTTTACAAATCCGTAACATGCATTGTCTCGAAAATCTACATATATGGCCACTGTAATCCGAAAGTTAGGACTTTCGGATTACAGTACTATATAGAATTTCCAGACGATGCATGTTAGGAATTTGTTTAGAACCTTACAGTAACAGCGGCATACACGTAAAAAGATGAATGTCCAGATTCCAAAACAAAGTTTTTTTATTATGTAACCTCCAAATTAAGTTAAAGTTTGTTTTAAATTATATCTAAAAAAATGTTCCAAAACATGGAGCACACATTTAAAATTATGCAAACACATTGAAATATATTTTTAATTCATAACGTCTATTAGAAATATCACAAATGCTTGATTTTAAATTAGCCTAATTCTTACTTTAGATCTTTCGAAGCTTTCGGTTTTGGACCCATCTTGATATTAAACGCAATTGACTCAGGTCACTTTTAAAATATCTCACAAATTGTAACAGTTAAATCAAAAAATTTGAGTTAAAAAAGCCTCAACCCTTCGCAAGAAACCAGGAACGAAAAACAGAAGCCACTCCGTCAGCAGAAAAATGCACGAAGCGATAAGGAAAAAAAGCGGGCAAAAGACAACGCTTCTATTTTTTTAAACAAAATTACTATTTCCGGTCATCAGCTGTTTATTAGTTTGACATTTGATTTAAATTTATAGGTTATAGTTTTGTTAATTTCGATTATATATTTAAATAAAATGATTAATTCTAGTACTAGCGGAATTATTTATACAGTGCAGCATTTATCGTTTTAGGATAAAATATTGGCTTATATTAGTTTAGATATTCTAATCGATTTAGAGAGATGAAGGGGTCCTATAAATTGATTATAGATTGCGAAGTGGGAATTTCAAATGAGTCGCCAGTACAGGCGAATATGCAACAAATAAACGTTTTATCAATTAGATTGCTGAACGAAATTAAATTGGGTGCGGAGAATCTAAAGGTATATTTATAGTAGCGGTCATAGAGTAGGGCGATAGAATTGATGAGAATAAAATCTATTATTTGAGATGTAATAGTACAATACATTAGTAACGGCGGGTAATTTGCCGGTCTCCGAATACAAATAACACAATTGAATCTCATGTATTAGATTTTATTCATAGCACTGCGAAGCATTCGTTCTACTGACGGCGGCGAATAAAATTTAATATGAGATGCCCGCTTTCATTATCAGTGGTCTGACTATTCTAACGTATGTTACATTTTCAGATTTGCTGGCAATTAAAATAAACGACACTGGTTATGCCATAAATTACTAAATATACTGGTGTTTTAACATGCACCAAATATATCAGTGCTTTGTGTAGTACATATATTGTTTATTTATAAAGAAATCGCCATGCCAAACTTTAAGTATAGGCGAAGCAAGGATTCGCATATTATGTTCATCAATGTTATTTGGTAAAATAGAACGACACATCACTACTACCAACTATTACTGTTTCAAGCATTTGAGAATATATATATATATATTTTTTTTTTTGCTTATTCTCTAGCGATGGAAAGTATGATGGAGAGATGAGTGTCTGGTGCCTGTAAGATTTTAGGAGCGTTAGGAATGTTTACGAGAAATTTTAATATTTCTAAGGATGCAAGACTATGCATGTACAATGGTGTACTTGTCCCATCGTTGATGTATGGTGGTGAATGTTGGGGTTTGGCAAACCAAGCATAAAAAGCGTGGGACTGCGGTGAAAATGAATTTTTTGAGGTGTTTGTAGTGTGTCTAGGAGAGACAGAAAGCGGAATACGTGAGTGTATGACCAAAGCGATATTGTAAAAAATGTCGTACGTAGAATAGGTGACATCGTTACAAATCCAGCTTTAAGGGGTTGGGCCACTCTAGAGAATCAAAAAATTTGAAAAATTTGTTTTGTCTTAAATGATACTTAAAGTTGTAGAGCATAAGTTACAATTCAAATTATTCTCGAGAAAATGTTCTTTACATTGTATTTTGGGGCAGATATTAGGCGACTATCAGCGCGCTCCTATATGCAAGCATTCAAACAGAAACTACAACTTCATCTTGAAACGCGTTTTTTCTCGAAACCGTGTTTTTGAAACTGGGCGAAAACAGTACGCTTATATCAGTCAATCAATAGACATGAATCTTTTACCATCTTAATAAATAGACAGTTTTCTATCGAACATTGTAGGATTTTTTTTTATTGTTGCTAGTTTTTTTTTATTAACAAATTCATATGCAATTTTTCGTTAAAAATCGTACTCTTTTTTTGAATCGCGTGTTATTTCTACAAAAATCAATATTTTTAAAATCGGCTTATATATTGCAGATTTATAATCTGTTATCATTTCTGTCTCTGGTCAATTAGTGGCTCCTCAACCTTTTCGCCCGATTAGTGCAACTTCTAAAAACCTTCATAGGTTGGATGACACTAGCGCCCCCAATTTCATATATTTAGTAATGAAAAACATTCATAATGTAGTCAAATATATGTTTAATAAAGACACGTAAACGATTTTTATACAAGATGTATACATTCGTCAAAAAAAAATCTGAAAAAAGACCTTTTTTTTCTAGCTCTAGGGTGGCCTAACCCTTTAAGTTGGATCACCTGTCCGATAAGTCCTCTATCGATTATTCTTCAATTGGGTTTTACATATATTACCGAAATTTAGTTGCATGTGCATGTTAAAAATGGCAATGTGGTATAATTCATACTTAAAGAAGCACTTAGCTTATTCATTATTGTGTTGTATCAGTAGTTGTATTTCCTTAATTTCTATAATACGCGAAAAGATAAGTTGACAATATTTTGCTGTCAAAACACTGTGGTATTAATCATTTATAAATGACAATGTATCCATGATAATAAATGCACGCAGACAAACAGGAAGAGACTAAATACTTATCGATAAAATAATAAATGCTCACGCTATATAATTAATTGTTAGCGGCACTCATGCTCGTCCAAGGTTTAAATGCGATTGTATTTGCGGTTATTCAGTATGGCACTGTTAAAAATGTATCCATAATTAACGACTTAACTGGAACACAATATAAAAGCCACTCATTGACTGTCTATATTGTACATAATTAGTTACGAAATATGATAAACATCTTAAATAGACTTACTAGTAAATGAACACTTAAAACAATGCATTTCAATTATTTGCTAAATTAAAGCATATTTTCTAATTATTACGAGTTTCATGTGAGAATATTTCAATAAATTCTTTTTTGTAGGCAAGGTATAATGTTTGTCTAACAATGCCTTTACAATTTTCACACATGAAAAAATATGTACTTACCTAGGTTTGTCAATCCTCAATGCTGAATTTTGAACTATAGGTCAAAGTTGATCAAATTTTAATTGTTTTTTAACTTCCGGCGACAAGGTGACAATAATTATGTATGTTGCAAAACGTAATATCTAATGACATTGAGGGAGAATAAGGACAAATTAGATTGTAAATCTAAAATGTTCTCACTTTTCATTGTTTTGGCCATACCAACTGCAACAATATTTGGGTAATTCAATTTTTTACTTCTATTTATAATATATTTCGTCGTCACCTATGCTTGTACTTAATTAAATAAACACCAAACCAAAACTTTTGCTCCTTTAAATTTATAATTTGTCCATTTTAGTAAGTTCAGATATGAATTGCATATGCAGATATATATTTTTAATAAAATTTTCATTAAAGAACTAGTTAAAAATTAAGTGTATATTTTTATAACAAAACTAATATACTTTTTTATCAAACTATGCTGATTTTATTTGATATAAATAAATATATTCGTAATGTATCACCCTTAATTGATCATATGATCTTAAACTAAAGTAAGCCAATTATTTGAATTTACTCTTAAAATAGTAAATATTGAAACATAACGATGTGTAAATTGAAAATATTGCCTAATTATAAACCATGTTAATCCTGTTGTATGCCACTAAATAACGCCCTAGTTGTGAAAAGTGATAATCTCCCAAGGGAATTAAGTGAATATTATCAAACATTTAATTTGTTCGTCATTTTTGTAAATCAGGACGCTAAATATATTTACGTAGAAATTGATAACATCCTTCGAACTTATTACCAGTATAATACAAAGGTATAGAATATTTGCTTAAAAATACATAGTTATAGATATTGATCAACTTATAGAGTTATACCAGTAGCTTAAAAGATAGTAGTTTGTGAAAATATTAAATAAATTTTTAACAAAATACAAATCCAGAAGCGTAGAATTTTGAAAATTGTCCAATTATAAAAATTTACGAAAAGTAGAAAATTGCGTAGGTGCCGTCCCACCAATCTTACTTTACATCTATAATGGTATATGAAATGATATCTTTATTTGAATAATATGACGCATTAAATATCAAACTACAGAATAAAACTGTTTTTAATTTTAATTAATAAATAAATTTTTATTTTTTAACGTTTTTTCATTACTAGGTGGTCATTATAAGGTATTGCTCTCATCATATGAAATGTTATACAAAAGAAACAAAATTCCAATTGACAATCTGAAGCAGTTGTAGAAAAAATGTATTATTTTACAACTGTTTACCAATGTTACTAGTTTTGCATATAAGTGGGGTGTTTTCCACTGTGAATTTAGGGTAGTCCCATGTAAAATAAATTGAGGATAGCACCGTTTTAATTTCTAGCAGCTGGTGATAACGGATAATATAAATAAATACATTAAAAGTCATATTTTAAAACATTCTTTCTATTACAGAAACTAATATTACTCTATTAACTAAATATTTACACAATTTGGAGCGTTGATTACTATTATACTTCCCAATCTTACAACAAATCGCTAAATACACAACCAGAATTTAAATAATCTTCTATGCATAATGTTACCGCAAAACAAGCCAAGTATATGTTTTGTTTTCTTATTATGTGCAGAAATCATCTATGGATAATTCACAATGCCAATACTACTAAAATTTATACGAAATGAAAACCGTTGAGATCTAATGACATTTTCGGGTCACGGATATTGATAATTGGATTTTGCATCGCAAATAAGGAAACGCGTGGCCTAGGATTTCTGATAATGCGGCATTGCTTTTGCTAATTTTTATTTTATCATATGCAGATAACTAAACATTATCTGCATACTACAATATTGTCGAGGCAGATTCTTGCTATATACGGTCCTGAAGAGCTACCATTAAATATTTTATGCATAATCATTGTGGATTAAAAATGTAATTTGCTCATATATTTTTGGACTAAATATCTGAAAATTCACTACAAATATTCAATTCTATTCTCTGACGTCAGTTTATTTATTTTAACGAATCGATTGCGAATGATTATGAACTCAAATAATACCTAATTAATAAGTGTAACTACTACAAAATTTGAGCTGTAAATTAAAATATACTAGTATTGCCTTTGTCTTCCTGCGAATCAAAATCCAATCAGTGAACTCATAGTTTACCCGTAAAGTCAAAAGTTCATATTTATTTTAACTGTTAACTGCTATAAAAACAGTTTATATCAAAGAAGATATAAAATCTCACGTACAGACAAGGCCAACCTTGTACTTGTTTCAAAACACTTGCTCAGAAAAATCTGATTACTCTTTTTCTGATCAATCTGATCGCATTTTTTTAAACTACTATTTATAATAAAATCAGGCACTAATATTAATTATGGATTAAAAAATTAATATAAAACCTAGCCTAGCCGTGATCATTATTATTTTACTGCTTCAAAAATGACGATAATCTACACGATTTTTTTAAAATATTTTGTAAGCAAATTAAATTAAATTTATAAGCTAATTAATTAAAATATGCAAAAACAGCATTTATTTTAAGATTCAGATTTATTGGTTATAAAAAAATATGTAGCAATATGAGCTACGTTTAGCAAAATATATAATTATAAATTAATTAGATTGCGATTCATAAAACTATCAAAAGCAATTTTTTTTAGTATTTAGAGAATTTCGAGGGTTTATTTTTGGTGTCACAACATTATAAGAAACCCGAGGGAAAATATTTGATACAAAAAAAACTTTTCTTATTAGGAATTGGTATGATTTTTTCTGACCGGGTTTTTTTGAAAGGGAAATAATAACGGGATTGTAGTATTCTTTTATTTAATCAACAAACGTTTCGACATCGCAAATGTCTTCATCAGACGTAGAATTCAGGAGCACATTTACTATGTCGAAACATTGAGTTGATTAAATAAATATGGCTGCAATCCGGCTATTATTTTCATTATTACGATGCTATCAAAATTTGTAATGGTGCTCTGGAATTAACTATTTTAGTTATACATGTTCTAAAAAGAGATTAAATTAATATTAACTATTGAATCAAACATAAGACTCTCCAAAATAAACGTATATACAATAAATTTTACATTTAAATTGTACACAATATTATTTAATTGATAAAAATGGCACATTCTTAGATATTCTAAATATAAGTAAATATCACGCAGATAACCAATCAGCGAGGTTCAAATGGTGTAATTCAGAATACATATCTCATAAATACTTGCTATTCGTATATTTACCTAATGAAACATATAAAAACAACTTTCGCCGATAAATTTTAGTTAACAGTACGTAGTGTGTATTAAACGCTACAATTAGAATAAAAGGACAGTAGTTTCTTAAATAGTATCAAGTGTAATTTATATATTTGCATATAACAATGTCTATTGAAGAAAATATATCTATAATTATCGAACATATATCTAAATAAATTTGCCAGTCGAGGTGCACGTTTTGCCGACAACGTACACAAAAAGTTAGAATTACTTGAATGAAATGATATTCCCATATCATCTATTAAATGGTAGACATACATAGAATAAAATAAATATTTTATTATATTAATTAAAATTAATGTTAAAATTAATACTAATTGTACACTAACGGTAAAAATAAATATTAATATTATTATTAACTGTTGCGAATAATATCAAATTGCGGTATATAAATTAATATTTGGCATTGAATTTAATAAATATCTTACTTTAGTTAAATGAAATAAAAATAGTGGCAGTCAGAAGATGAATTTTTTTTTCAATATTTTATTACAACATGTATAATTCATGTTTTTTTTTAAAACTAATTATGATTATTATATTTAATTGTGAAAGTACATTTATTAAAAATAATTAAAAGGAAAGAATACATGGTTCATGAAGTCAAATTAAATTGGAAATTAATAAAATAATTAAAACGAGTTTGGAGTAGGCACTGGGAAAATGTATTAGGATTTACATAATTTAATTTTTTAAATAAATAAAAATAATTTTCATTAAAATGGAATTAATTAACAGAATGGCAAATCATGTTATAAATTTCAATTTTTAATATAATTATAAGATGTTTCGGTATAAAAAAATTGTATAATAAGTTTTTTTTTTAATTTAAGAAATTAACGAGGTAGCAAATATTGTACAGTGTTAGTGTTATGGTGTAATTTTTATATTTGTTCCTTAATTATTGTGGACGCAGAGCAAGCGAAGATTAATATTGAAAACAAAATGGTTATTTTATTAAAATGTATATATACCTAGATATTTTATAACAGGATTTTTCATAAGAAATAATTGTAAGTTTATTTTCTTTTCTTTCCAGATGGCTGTTTACAAATGAAAATGGCATAACAACGTTGCTGTAAGCAACCCAATTCAAACATGTATACTAGTACAATAACAAACAATTTCAGCACCGTACTAAATAAAATACCATCAGTATTAATACTTTACACATTATTATCACTAGAAATATTCTTTGTAAATGCTTGGCTACCTGATACCAAATCAAAACTAAAACTAAATGACGAGAATGGGCTGAAATTTCCGAAGAACGCATCCACATCAGAACACTTCGTACTTTTACACCAGGATGACAACTTCATCACAATCGGCGCGAGGTATTTTCACATCGAAATGCTCTTTGTTTATTTTCTTAATCGTTTACTCATTTTTCTTATTTTTAGAAACACTGTATACAATCTTAGCTTGTTCGACTTGTCAGAAAACAAGAACCAGGTACTTACTTTTTTATTTCGTTTTATAATTATTTATAGATTTATTTTTTAAAAGTGTCTACGAAAATAAAATCTAAAAAAATATCTCAAGTAGTACATCCTCCAATTTTTTAGCTTTACAGTTCTATTTTCGGGATATGAATTGTATTTTATTTCATTAACTTATTGCGCACTATTATTTTAGAATTTACATTATTTACTAAATTAAAGAAAAGTTTCTATCAACAATTATTCTAAACAAAAGAAAACATTTCTTCCAACGCAATAAGAGACGTGCTCCATTCAAAAATAATTCTACTCTAAGAATAAGTAGCTCTATTTATTGATTAGTCATCTAAAATAAATATATAATCTCAAAATTAAATTTATTATCCAATGGTTACTCTAAATTGTTTTCAGCTAATATGTTTTTAATTTCGATGATTCGTTAGGATAATTATTGATATTATTTAATAAATGATTCACATAAAATAACTTGAGCAGTTATTATTAAAATTATGAATAACGAAACATAAATCAATTGCAGAGAATAGATTGGCCATCATCAGGAGCACATCGAGAATTATGTATCGTAAAAGGAAAAGCAGAAGATGACTGTCAAAATTACATTAGAATTTTGGTTAGACTATCACCAGATTTATTGATGCTCTGTGGAACAAATTCGTACAAGCCTTTATGTAGACATTACGCCCTATTGGTACGAGGATTACTTGTAGATTTTTCTGCAAATATTTAATTTTTGTATTGTTTCTCATAGGGTGGTAAATACCGTAAAGAAAAAGAATTTGAAGCATTAGGTATATGTCCGTATGATCCAGAACATAACAGCACTGCTATTTACAATAGTAAGTTATTTAATATTTTATTTGAAAAACAAATCGCAATAATTTATTCTAAACCAGTTTGTTATATTTTTATGATTAATAAGTTATAAAATGAGGTGTGGTTATTAGATACAATATACGTATTTCTTTAGTATTTTAATCGTATATTTATTTTATACTTGCTTTAAAACGACGTTTACTAATCTTCGGTTTTTCATAAAAATACTTTAGACATTTTTGCACATAACCTTGACGTATTTATAATTTTACGAAACCTTCATACATTTTTTAATTATTTTTACGTAAATCTTTACAAATTTCTATTATTAAATATTATTTTTTTGTAAGTAACAGTAATTCTCATTCTTTACGACGTTAAAGGAAAATATATTTACAGTTTTATCTGAGGTTTAAAGATTAGATGGCAGCTTAACTATTATTAAGTATTTTAGTTTTAATATCTTATAGTAATCTATAGGGTTTTGGATTATTGTAATGCTACTAAATTAAATCTGAGAAATTGTCGTAAGATGTTGCGGTTTATCAGAACCTGTTGCGATATCGTTTTAAAATTTTGCTTTTATACTGAAGAGGATACGAAATACAATTATAAACCAAAAATATTAATATACTATATATTTATTTGCTAGTTAATAATGTTATAGTTAAGTTAGGACTTGCTCTAATCGGTAGCCCCTGTCAGGAATGTTGCTCTATTGCTCAATTAATAATACATCAATAATTTTAGCTAAAACTAGTTGATCAAATTTTTTTTTTTTAATAGCTAAACATTTTTTCCAAAAACCTTTGTTTTAAGTTTATTGAAAAAAAAACCTAATCCACGTTTTCAAAGTACATAATTTTGGACTTCTTTCGTAGTATTTGTCATTAATTTCGAAAATTAAATCTATTGCCCATATTCATAACTTGTAATCCAACTAAAAAGTGCACATAAAAGACAAGGACGCATCTTTCGTCAATGTTTTATTTTCTAGTATCACTTGTTCATGAAATCGTGTATGTTTTTTTTTTTCTGTTCAAAACGGAGATGTGAATATGAACCTTCTTCTCTCGCCTTTCTATTAGATAATTTTTTTTAAACACAAGATGAAACTATTACTAACGCATGAATCATCACCCATTGATAAAAGTGGGAGGTCATCAGTATTATAAAAAATATAAATCCACATATAAATATCACGATTAACGTTCATATTATTTTAATTTAAAAATTAAATATTTATTATATTGAAATGTCACTTTTATATTTTATCCAAACACGTTTTATGTGGGATTCACAATAATAAAATATCATTTATTATTACTTCATTACGGTCAAAATACATAATTAAAAATAATAAAAAGAAACATATCTCAAGTTATGTTCATCGCAATTAATATATTTGATTTAAGAAACATCCGGACATTCTGTTTTACCAACCAATATTATTAGCAATGTTGTACAATATTGTTTCGTCATTTTCAGATTTAGAACCTAATTTCAAAACTAATCCATTAAAAAAAACTATATGCAAGCAAAAGATTAAAAATACGAGTAAAATGTTTATTATTCATCTTGATTTTTATTTTCACCTGCTTACAGTTTTTAGTTAATTTTAAGTTATTACTCTTATGCTTACTTATAATTAATTGGTCAATAATTATAGTATGATTAGGTAATCCTACAATGATTCGCACGAACAATGAGTATATACAGAGTGATCGAAAAAGACTGGCTGTTACGTAACAAGTAGAAAAGCAAACCTTACTTCCATTTAGCTAAGAGACTTACTGCGCAAGCGCAAAACTGAACTGACAAATGTACAACAAGTAACCAGTGGCGTAACTTTAAAAAAAGAAGGTAGTTTTGATAAGAACAGTGATAAAAGATGATTACGTAACAGCCAGTCTTTTTCGATCATTCTGTATATTCAGGCGCGTCAAGTCAACATGAAATATCTTCACTAATACGTACTAAACATGACTGGGTTTACATAATTATACTAATATATACTTACAAAGTATTAGTATGATTATACCTAACAGTAGTAAATTAACACAGATAAGACATTTTAATTAGTATACAAGCACGTATAAAAATACATACTCAATGCACGCGCTAATCATTGTTGTACTGCATAAAGATACTATTATTTTTACCAATTGCAGATCTAGAATTTAAAATTGTTTTACTTCAAAATCAACATATACTTCCTTTTCGTATAATAATCTAAAAATATGAATTCCGGTCAAAAAATAGGTAACAGTACATACTACGGATGTAAATTAAATGTCATTTAGTTATAACTACTAATCAAATCGTTTTTGTTGGAGCAAAACGCTTTCAATATAAGTTGTTATTATTATTTTTTTTTTAATAACTACAATTTTTTATTTATTTATTTGTGTAGATGGACAACTATTTACGGCGACGGTAGCGGATTTTTCTGGCGGTGATCCATTAATATACAGAGAGCCACAAAGAACAGAACGATATGATCTAAAACAGTTAAATGGTATATTTAATTCGATAAAAATGCGATGACATATTTCTAATTTATTTGTTTTTTTTATTTTATAGCTCCAGATTTTGTGAGCTCCATTGCTTACGGCGATTATATATTTTTCTTGTATCGTGAAACTGCTGTTGAATTTATCAACTGTGGAAAAGTAAGTATGATAAATCTTATGTTACATTTGAGGAAAATGTACAAATGCATCTAATTTGGATAAAACAGTTAACAAAGTCAATTTGTATAATAAATTCGTTATGTTTATCTAAAAATTCGTTTGGTTTATCTAAAAATGAAGAATCAATTTGTTGTTATGACTTTTTAATTTAAATATAGAAGAATGCAAGAAACAATAAATAAATAAACTTTCTTTATTTGATATTTCAATGACATTTAGCAAACATCATGACATTTACATTAAAAATTATCAAGATATAGTCTATGTTATTCATAGTTTTACATAAAACTACAAAATCTGATGAAAAAGCCTATTTTCCAATAGTATTTAGTTCTTAAATTAGATTTAAATTTTACTTATTTGTTTTAAAATTTAACAGTTGCAACATATTTTTGATAGAGCTCAGTAAAAATGTTATTTGATTGATATATACGAATAATAAAAATTATAATAATTTGAAAATTTTCTATTAGGCTGTATATTCACGTATTGGACGGGTATGCAAAGATGACAAAGGTGGACCACATCAATTCGGTGACAGATGGACTTCATTCCTGAAAACAAGATTAAACTGCTCGATACCAGGAGAGTATCCGTTCTATTTTGACGAAATACGTAAGTGATTTATGAATTATTACGTTTATGCTTTCCGCACGTATAGTTCATTTTAGCTATGAAACTCTTTACGTCATACTTGCAATTAGTTATAACTCACATATTCGAATCGTAATGACGTAAATTGCTTAATTGCTGAGACGAACTGTACGTAAGGAATCAATTTCTCTGATATGAATTTTGCTATAGCAATTTGTTTCACATTACTGTTAAAATATAGATACATACATACATACATATATGTGTATATCGGTCTGTTATAATACTAAATATAGTTGCCTCTGAAGGTACAACGACTGTTAAAAAAATTGGTATATAAAATAGGATTCTTAAAATCATCAATGGACCAAAATTACAGCCGTAATGGTTATAGTAGTGGATTCATTATTAAATCAAAGAAAAAAAATTGTCAGTATTCTTGCACAAATATTTGCTTTTATATATATTTAAATAAATAATTTATTGAAGTACGTTATCAAATAACTAAACATCTTTGTTGGAAACAATCGCAAGTTGGCACAAAATCTGCATACGTCAAACCGAAATTGAGATTGTCTTGTTTCACAAATCGTCTTGCGTTTTATTTTTTCTTGTTATTTGTATACGACTAGACAACATTTACAAATGAATTTAGATTTGTTTCAAACATCGCAGTTCCGAACTTCGATATTTTTGAAATTAATGTTTGCATTTTTCTAGTTTTTTTTCTATCAATATTTTAAAAAAAATTAAATTAGACTATTAAAGTAGATTTCATACAAAGGAAATATAAACTATAATTATAAATATACACATGATCGCATTAAGTTTCTTTTGCATATCTGTTGCCGATTTTTTTTCAGAAAAAACTTGAATAAAATTAAATCTCTTTTTTAAACTCTTCCGTACTATTATATACTGTTAGATCAAATATGTTATTCTTCTCCAACGTATAATACATATTTCAAAAACATGTTTACAATAGAACAAAACCAAATTTGGAATATTATGTTACTTAGCCCAAATTTGGCACTTAATTTTATTTATATAAATATATACATTTTACAAAAAAGTATTATTAGTACATTAGTAACACAGTGGTAAAGGTGATTGTGATTTACTACAAAAAATAGTGAATTTTGTTCTTGAATATTATTTGAGATAAATAGTATTTAAAATAATTTTTTTTTTATATGACTTTCATCACTTCAATTCATTGAAAAATATCGTGTTTTTGTAGTAATTATGTAATAAGACAATTATTTTGATGTAAATCCTATTAATTATTATTAATTTGCGCCTTTGATTCGAATTAAAATCTAATTAAGTTCAACTTTGACCCTCTGTTAAAAATTATGTAAGTGCTAAGTAAAAGTTTATATACCCCTATGAATGTCTAATTGGTAATGACCTGGTAACACCAAATTAATGACAATAAGTACATATTCAATTTACTAAACATATCATTAGCTTCTAATGACACATTAAGTAACGTGTCAACAAATTTTGGTATATCAATTTAAACATGATATAATCGAGTTTCGCGTAGGATACAGAATTTGACGAGCCATTTTACGCTCAATTTTACTCGAATTACATCCTGCATTTGTCATATATTTGCAGAATTTTTCAGTGGGTAAACTTGGCATAAAATGCATACTTGTCCTTGAACATTTTTTTATTATACGTTAGATGACAACATTATTGTTTAAATATATGCTTAAAATTTGCCTATATGGACATTCTTGTAATCAATTGAGATTGTTGCAATATTCTATCTATGCAGCTGTCAATAAAGTTGTAATATACAAATTAGCTTTTAATTATGTTCAAGATTATTCTTACACAAGCTATTTTATGATATAATTAGATTGCTAGTTAATTTAATATAAATATATAAACAAAATATATTTTACTAACAAGTTCAGAGACGCTTTAATACCGATGTCAAATGGCATCGAAATTAATCATATTTTATGTGCGTCTCATAAAATGATTAGTGATCATTTTGTGAAATCTTCGCATTAATCAGTAAAGTAATTTTGAGGTCAAGTTCCTAGGGGTTACGTTTGATTAGGTTATTGGTTGATTTTATATTTTTACAGTGCATTTTCAAATTACGATTTCTGTAAATCTATAAATAAATATAGATTCTATTTAGTATATTGTATAGATTGTTTTAAACATGTATGTTTGTATGTATTGTATACAGCGGGTTGCTTCAACAAGAATGAATGCTAATTGTTGATTGAATATATTTATTTGTTTATATAAATATAAACATATTTTATTTATTAAAAATATAAAATTAAAATAATTTTGATGAAAATTCATTCAATTCATAATCGTATAAATGAGAATTTGTGTCAACGTTTGATGATTTTCATGTGAATATTTGCAGAATCTTCAACTGATATAGTTGATGGGAACTATAATGATGATGGCACGAACCAAATCATTTATGGTACGTTCACAACGCCAAGCAATGCAATTGGTGGATCCGCAATATGTGCGTTCAGTATCAAAGACATTTTAACTGCGTTTGAATCGAATTTCGAAGAACAAGAAAGCATAAATTCAAACTGGCTTCCAGTACCAGCGCACAAGGTATACATAACTTGTTTCTCTTTTTACAATAAGAATACACGTCTTAAGAGTCGAACAATTTCGCTGAACTTAGTTTCGATTTAGTTCTGAACAATTTTAGAAAACTTATTCCAACCATTTTCGCATTTGTAAAACAACAATGTATTTACAAATGACACATCTAATAAGATCTCAAAAATTATCTCATCCACATGAAATTCATACTATTTAAATTTTTATTTGGAGTCTTATAATAGAAAATCGAGCATAAAAAATATTTATCTTACGATTAGCGACTCTGAATTAATAGTTTCTGTAATAGTTAAATAATTTTTTAGGACTGATTTTCTCAAAAATGATAAAAAACTATAATTTATTCATTTCAATGATCTTGGACAATGCATTTTCATAACTGCTAAGATCTGATATATATATAAATATTGATTTCTTACAAAATCCTATGATTAAAATTAGGTTCCGGATCCAAAACCAGGTCGTTGTGTAAAAGACAGCAGAACGTTGCCTGATGTCGCTGTGAATTTCGTCAAAACACATTCTTTGATGGAAAGCGCAGTTCCAACATATTTTGGACATCCGTTATTGATCCGCGTTAGTTTCCAGTAAGTATTTGTTCAACTATAAAGTTAGTGTTTACGTTTCTTCTCCTGGATACGATCCTGACTAGAAATTATAAATATGCTTTATGAATACAAACATCCAACGGTATAAATAACTGTGTGATTTGCATATGAAAATAACATTGTATTTTCGACGCGACGCATTTATTTCTTATTTGCTTAGATGAAATAATCACGCTGAAGCGGCGCACACAATAATAATAAAGAAAAAAAAAATTAATGGACAGTCCATTGTTATTTATTTATAAAATTTATTATTCAATTTTTTTTCTATTTTTTATAGATACATTAGTAGATTTTATAAATTCAATTAACTGCTTATTCATTTTTTTAAAATGCAGAATTATAAAAATCGCGAAAGAAATTTAGTTTTTAGAGTTTAGTTTAACGCTGTTTCGCTTTAAGTTCTATATTACTAAATCCTGTTCAACGAAGAATTATTATTTATCTAATTTAAATACATTATTCGAATACTATAAGAATGCTTTTTTTAGGTATAGATTTACAGTTATTGCAGTCGAACCCCAAGTTCGAAGTATAGACGATCGAACGTATGACATTTTATATGTAGGAACAGGTACGCTTAAATTTATAACTTTATTGTTTCATGGAAAATATATAGAAAAAGTATCAAAAACACAATTAACACGACAATATTGAATAATTTTATCGCAACGTTAAAATAACGAGATGTTTTGAAGAATTCTCAATCAACAGTTTTATGATATTTTGAAATAAATGTTATTTTTGTTACTTTTCCATAAAACAAAATTCGATTAGTTCATGAATTTAACAGAATATAAAAATAATATTTATTCTAGATGACGGACGAATATTAAAGGTCGTAAATATTCCGTATACAAAAGAGATCAAGGCCGTAGTTATATCGGAAACTCAAATTTTCTCAAATGGCACTCCAGTAAAAGGTATTCGTGTAACCGCAGAACCAGGCAAAATTATTGCTGTTACAAAGAATGTTGTGCGATTAGTGAATTTGACGAATTGTGGAGTTGTATCAACTTGCTCGTAAGTTTGTTTTTTTCATTTTCATTTTCCAATCTATAAAATGATATCAAATTCGATTTTAATTATTATTTGTTTTTCTACTATTTTTAGTGAATGTGTGATATTGCAAGATCCCGCATGTGCATGGGATATTAAAAATCAAGTATGCACAGCAGTACATAGTAACTTATATGTTAAAAAACTCATTCAAGATGTTGCATTTGGTGATATTAAGAAATGTAGATCCGAATATGTTGCAGGTAAATTGTTTTCTATTATATATTTTTTAAATATCAGATATATTCCTCATTCTTTTACGTTTATAGAACTTTAAATTGCATAGTTACCTCATTTCAACAGCAGACACCTAATTTACCGAGCATTTTAATCCTAACTATTCTTCATAGTCAATTTTAGTCTCGTTTTATACTACATAAATAGTTTTAACTAATTTCAGATAACTTTTATGTTTATATATGATTTTATGAAATTAACAGATAAAAAGGAACCAGCTCCATCACTCCGAAACGAGTTCCGAAAAACAGACTATATTGACAACGAAATAACGTACGGTATAGTCGAAACAAATGAATTATTGGAGGAAGAAGAAAAACCTGAAATTGAATCAGGTGAGATTTATTTAAAAGTATACAAACCAACTTATATTGGAATATACCGAACTTTAATTTTCATATTAATGGAAATGGATAAATATTTCATTTTTTAAAACAACAATTAAATAATAAATCTCGGTGAGGTTTCACTATAATTTTATTGAGACGACTAGTTTCGGCTGTTACACCATCTTCAGGTCATTTTTTTATTATTATTTTGGTAAAATTTGCTACTTTTATAATTGGTGTGTTAATGGGTAAATTAAAAAAACAGATAAAAACACGGAATAGCTATGATTACATTCAGCTCAGTCATATATTTATGTTTTTTTTTTTACAAAATGTTCTCTAATCTGTATAGTCTACAAGATAATAATTGTGCATTAAAAACTATAGTCATATATTATAGTATTTAAATATGTATTAGAATGTAATATTTTCCTATTCATTTGTGGAAGTTATTGCTTCATATAAATTAAGCGCTAAAGTAAATAGATAAAAAATGTTTAACTTTTGTTTCAGTGAGTGTACAAGTAAAAGAAAGACTTGTGATATACACAGCCGAAACACTTCATGTTGTTGTGATTGCATCAAGCATAGCAGCATTGGCTGTAGGTTTCGTAGCTGGTTATCTGTTTTCCCGGCGGTTTCATCAACAACCACAGTTTGCTGAGACACCATTCATAGAACAGCATAACCATCTCAATAGGTAAGTTAACGAACACTGCATATTTGAGACATTTCCACAATACTGGAATACCTAAATGTATTCAACAACCTGATTCAATTGAAATTTAAGTACAGTGCAACTACAGCCATATTCTTTAATCAGATTGTATTCAACTAATAAAAGAAATGTATAATCGCACTAGAAGCAAAAAGTCCCGCCAAAGGTTCTTGCCGTAAGAAACATTTTAATGATTCCTAACAAAATTGTCATTGGAAAAAAAGTTAAATAACGTTATGAAAATTGCATGTGATAGCAGCAGATATTTTTTTTTTATTATTTACTATCTGTGAGCTACTGTACGATTAATTTTATCTCTTTATCTCTTTTATTGTTCAGATGTACACTTTCTATGTACAAACAAATAATTCTTAGTAGTGCTCAGAGAGACTGCAATGTTTTATACAACGATTTATAGATTTTTTTTAATTTTTACACAAGATGTACAATTTCTATGCACAAACAAAAAGATTCTAGTACTGCTTAGAAAGACTGCAATTTTTAAAAATTAACAATTTAAAGATTTTTAACTTGTCCATTTAGATTATCGTGAAATACTTTTATAACGCAAATTAAATTTATCGTCTGTTGACAATTAAGCGATTATGTCACTTAATTGTCCGAAAGAAATGTTTCTTGACAAGGTGTTTTAAATGCGTTGTAAAAAAGAGTTTTCTTTTTGTCCAACCTTACTTGGAAATTATATTTGTATTATAAGTTTGGGCAAATCAACTTTTTTACACATTTTAAACTGTCATTTGACAAGCAATATTTGAGTTTTCGTGTGTCCACTTCTACAAGTAATTGCAGTATATTTCTCTCGAAATTCCATTTAAAATCAGTTTTTTTTTAAAATTTGTAATTATGTACATTGCAAAATGATTATTTTGTCAAAATTTACATTAAATTATTGTTTCTTCATTAGGAAATATTCTCTCTTTAAAGGATAAGATTTTTTGTTTGAACATATAAAGTAGACATGTGTAGAAATTGACGATTTCGTTCAAATTTGATTTCAGTAGACCTTTAGACAAGATCATTCGAATAAATGCAATTAACCGGTCATATTACAAAAACGTCTCCCACTTGCTTGCTGCTCAAGCCAGACTATAAAGACACATTCGTACTGTAAGAATATTCGCGGGCAGATCAATATTTTTGAATAGACTTTTGTGCATCCAAAACTGTCTACATTATTAGTTTACTATAAATATATTTTGTTTTGCAGATTAACCAATGTGTGCCCCAATACAAATAGCAATAGTTTTTTACCGGCCCGAGCGAATAAAGCAAATAATTTAGTAAGAACAGTGTCCCCCCCAACAGTGCCTTCAAAAAAAGACAATCTTGAATCCACGAAAGATTTGAACATTTCAAATGAGGGTACGTTACAAAAAATCAAAAAAACCTACATATAAATATAAAATAACAAACAAAATACATAATAATATTAATAATAAAATCAAAACATGACAATTTAGAATTTATTAATATTAAAAAGATAATAATTTAAGATTTATTTTCAAATCATCCAGTTATATTTTTAACTATCCAGCAAACATATTGTTACATTTCTGATATATTACATGTAACATATTTATTAATGCATTGTAATAATTGTTTATGACGTCAGTGTCAAAAAATGCAATACTCTGATGACACAGGATTGGTAAATATTTATACTGCGGATCAAATCTTAGATGCAATATTGTTTTCCAAAAAAAACGCGTACTGCATCTAACATTTGAAATAATATAGATACACACACACACACACACATAATATGAACGACGATGCAGTAGATCACTGTTATCTGCGTAAGATAGGTATTTGTATTTAACTTTTAATGTACATATTAAACATCTAAAGATAAATTCAAATTTATTACATATTTCAATCTAAATATTTACTAAATCAAATTATAATATAATATTCTTAACACACTTAAAATTACCTACTCTACGCTGAGATTTGTTTATGTTGTACGATGGACCAATTATAAATATATATATTTGATTGGGGGATCTATGCGCATAACATATGCTCCTATCATAGAGTTTATGTATACATTAATGCTTGATATTGCCGATCTTACGCAAATTTATTAGAGTATCTGTAATATGTCAGAGTTGTTATAAATCTGTATGTTTTTACTGGATAAGTTCTGTGAAAGTACTAGCACAAAAAATACTCGTAAAATTTGAATTATAAATAAATTTGTATATTTTTTTGTAATGATTTTCAGGATTGTACTAGATAATTTTATAAATCCGTCCAGGTCGATGAATTATATTGAAGTATTTTGTTTACAATTTTTAACTAGTACAAAAAGTGTCAGATTTTGAATCTAATAATTATTATAATAATTCAGTCCGTCCTGAAGTCTTATAAGTCCTTGTCCACCGTTTTAAGTGTAAAAATATATAGTTTTTTTATTATAACTAAAATATAAACAATAAAAAATATATTTAAACAAATTATGATCATCAATTTTATGGGGACTGTTGTAGTTTCACATTTTCGATGTGCCATTCTTAAGTTGTCATTATTTAGCGAAAATCAAAAATTGAACCACTTTCGCCTTGTATTAGTTTGGGCATAAGGCCGATTCTAATTTTAGTTTAAATTTGTTAATTATATAGTCAAGATTAGATAAAATGTTTCGATAAAAAGTGCAAATAATAATAAAAATATTAATTTTATTTTGTAAATTATTAAAATATATTGTTTCACTTCTAAGTTTTAATTCAAAATTGGGCATAATCATTTTTCTATGATCCAGTTTGTTAATAACTTTAATTTGTGAACATTTGTATATAACGGTATTTTTTTATTTACTAATTTGACTTTTGCTGTAAGCAAAAATTACGTGGCTATAAACTTTTATACAATGGTCCATCTTTCATCATTTTTCCTTATTGCCATCGTAACTCTACAAAGTTCCCATAACGCATAGAATTTTGACAAAAATTTAATGGGTAAACACATCCATACATCTAAATAAGATTTTATATTTCAAATGTTTATGATATGCCCTCATTCATTTGGTGGATTCTTTGACAAATAATTGAAAATGATTTTTTACTAGTGTTTACCCATGAAATATGCACAAAATAAACATGCAGAATTGTATGATAATTATTTTCGGCTGTGATATAGCATGTGCCTATATCTTTGCTATGCTATGGTAATCTCTCTAAATAATGTAGTATGTGAAATGTATTTTTATATATTTTAAAATAATATAAATAGTGAAACGACCATTTGTTTTGTCTGTGTTGATTTAATGCAGTGATGTCACTGTCTCGAATCAACACAGTTATTTTTACTCTGATTGTAGAAGTGTTTGGTATTGGTAAAGTAAGGTTTGCAAGAAAATAAACATTCCAAATATAAGTAATAGTATTAAATATTTACATTTGTTTCATTTTATACCTATGTTATTAATAACTTGAAGGTGATTCTTATTTATTTATTCTTTGTTTACAGGTTTCGTTGTGTATGAATTAATTAGTATTGAATTATGATAGTTATTATTTTTATATTGAAATTCAATCTGCATTAGGTAACTCTATATATTGCAATTGAAGGGATTAACGAACTAGCTGAATACAAGTCAGTATAGTTCTGGCCAAGTGAGTAAACAGTTTATTTTTGTTTATGCGTATTAATTTGTGTGTTTGAGCTATGAGTTTGAAATCTGTAATTTCTGTTATATTTACAGAAATAAGGTAAATAATTATTTATAAGTTATAAAATAATAATTTTTTCGTGTTTTTGCTCAACCAGGGTTCGGTCGCAGTGTTAGATATTATCTAACTTTAATAAATAGATAATAATCGATATTAATACTTTTTTTAAATTTAATAATAAAGATGTTTTAAACACAATTAGAATATATTAACAAAAAAAACATTAATATTTATCAAATAAATGTCAAGTTACCAAGTGTGTTCTTTCTTATTTTGCAATATGTTCACCTAACTTTTTGTTGCGTATAACTGTGGGTCTGCTTGGGTTGATTATTTGCCAAGAACAGTTGGTTATTTTTTGACGAAGGGGAATATGAAATACAAGAACGTCTGTTTAGATGAAGTGGTGAAAGCTGTTTTGATAGTTCGGCAATAAATGCTCTTCTTGTTTTGATTTGACCGTTGTTATATTTCTGGATTATTTGGCAATTTGTATTGTAGCAATATTCAATAGTGAATAAAACATTGTTAGTGGCCAACTAACTCTCGCTACAGAATATTGGGATTTTAATCGATCAACTATGTCCACCCCACTTTTTGTGTAATTTTAAAATGTTATTATCTCAGGTTTGTTGGTTTTATTGGTAGATAGATCTATAGCGTCATCGTCATGTAGAGTCGACATTTTTATTTTTCTTCGGGGTGTAGGAAACGAGCACACAATTGTTGCCATCTATTCCATTGCCAAACATACTCACACAGGTCGGAATGTTGCTTGAAGAAATTTAAGTGGAATTTTCCGATTATTCTTCCGTAGTGTGTTAACCATGGTCAGTTTGTTATTTATGAGCAAACCATTAGTAAGTGGTATGGAAGACATTCCACCCAGACTTGTCAATTGGTTGTTATTAGACGCTTCACAGCAACTGATAAGCGCCCCCTGGTTGCTTTCCAGCATGGATTTCCATATTATGTGTGTAAAATGATCTTACGTTTGCTAGGCAGTAGATTTTAATACCACAGTTGACAGGCTTATTAACAATATATGGCCTGAAGCGTCACTTTTCTCGAATAGCTTCAAGCATTTCATCTATCGTTGCATACACTCCAACAGTGAAATTTGAAGAGCACGCCTTTATAAAATTCTTAAAGATATCACGAATTGGAGCTAAATTATCATAAATAGCTCTTTCTTTTCTAGTATTGGGATCGTCGAATCGTAATGCCGGATAAATACATGAAATCTTCGTTCTGACATTACAGCTGCGACGTAAAATGGTTGTGGCTCTTTTGGCAACGGCTGTCACTCCAGGTAGTTATAAGACATGTGTTTTTTCTTTTAGGCGTCTTCGGTTTGTGCTTTAGCCACTCTTTAAGATTTGTGCCTATAAAAATAGGTTCCTTCTGTATACGTTGTGGTGCTTTTGGAACAGCAGCAAAGGGTTGAGCAACAGTTACATCGTCAGCATCACTCTGGTCAGATTGTTCTGTATCAGTATTATGTAAACTGTGTTAAGATTTAGCATCACTGAGATCATGGTCTGTAGCCTCGGGTTCTTCTGTGTCAGTTGGTAGTTTTTGAAACCATTTCATATGTTGTTCTTCCTCCTTCATCTCCATTGTGAAATTATGAGGTCTAATAATAACATTGGAATAAAATAGCACCAAGGGGCATACAAACATTAAGATATACAGACCAAAACATAATTTTCCGAAAGGAAAGAAGCAAAATATTTAATACGTGCTCGGTCCCGTGTTAGAATACCAACAACAAAGAATGGCTATAATTGACATGCGCCAACATAGTGTCTCGTCCAAGCATTTCTGGATGGAGATAGGTTGAAACAACAGGTCAAGTTTTAGGAGCAATATACTAAAATTGTTAGATTTTTTTTCTAACAGGGTGACCGATCCCGGGTGAAATTTATTTTTAACGGACGATGTTTAATCAGTTATTTTTAACCCTATAACTACATTCAAATAATATTATTCGCTAAGTTGAAGCGTTGAAGGTTTAAAATGGCCAGTATCAGATTTATAGTGCAATTCTTACCAAGTCTGTAAATACTTCGAATTATTTAATGCACTTGTTTGAGATATTACTAAATTGACAGTTAATACATATAATAACAATAAATATAACTAATATTATTTGATTTACCGTTGTCTTTTTACTTAAAAGTGAAAAATGAATGCAGAACAATATTCGTTTAAAAATTCAGCAAGCAAATGTTATTACAAAGATTGTAAATTTAACAATACGTTTATATAATTATTTAAAATTATTAAT
Organism: Nebria brevicollis; assembly: GCA_944738965.1. Classification (NCBI taxonomy): domain Eukaryota; kingdom Metazoa; phylum Arthropoda; class Insecta; order Coleoptera; family Carabidae; genus Nebria; species Nebria brevicollis. Next base: position 12,072,675 of record OX122899.1, on the reverse strand, counting down.
AATTAGTTAGACGACTAATTATTAATAATTTTAAGAATTCAGATTCTAATAGCGTATATTTTTTAGAGACCGGTTTTGTATAGTGTTTGATGCAATTAATGGCACAATTCTGAAGAAGTTTATAGATCTGTAACGAAAATCTGTAAAGTGATTTTAATTCTAATTGGAAATTAAATTTTTAAGGGGTATTTGTGGTGTATTTAAGAAAACTGAAAGCGGAATACATGCGTGTATGAACAGTGCGTAATTGTAAAAAATGTCGCACGTAAAAAGTCCACGGAATAAGTGAACAAATATTATTGAGAATGAATTGCGTGAGAGATAAGTTGTAAGCAAGCGGAATACAAGAGCGTGTATGAAGAAATTGAATGAAGCGAAAGATAAGAAGGAATGAATAATAGTATTTTTCAAAATTTGTATTTTTAGTATCCAAACAGTATAAACATACTACGTATAAGAAAGTCCAATGTGGGCCACTGCAGATATTTAGTAAGGAGCAGAATAAGGTGTAACAAAATAACACACTTTTCCAATAATTAATAATTTTACGATGTACTATAAAACAAGGTCATAAAATAGAGACGCGGAAGTGATCATTTTATTGATGAAATAGATCGCTTATTTTTAATAGTGTTTCGTAAATGTAAATTTAAGTAATGATTCATCCCCGAGTATTACTTAGCTCCTAAACGCGGTATGCATTAAAAGAATAAAACAAATCATTATATTTTTCTGTATTAAATATATTTATTAAATTAGGGCACATATTTTATATAATTAAGAAACTAAACTAATAAATATATACATTCACTTATGAATGAACTTTGTATCTCAGTCCATTCAACCCACATATTTTCATTGAATCTCAGCATTTATATTTTATCTCTCATACTTTCACTCAGACAGAGATGAGAAAGTCCAAATATTTCTATTTTAATATTTCGCTAATTAATTACGTCACATATCCCAGCCTAGGATATGGAATATTGCCCAATGGCGCATAGTAATTTTTATTTATGTGATGGTTTGCATACAAAATTTGTTTTTGCATAAAAATTCGTCCTATAATTTAAAGTAAATAAATGGCAATAGTCCAACTGCATCATTTAACATTGAAATGTCCTTTTTTTTTGTTATTATACATTTCTGCGATCTTTTTTACCGACTAAGCCGAACTACTACAGTGTTACCAGCCGTTCGATAATTATATACTAGAATATTTTAATTATGAAACATTCGTCGTGTTCTAACCTTTGTGACCTCGTCATTTATATATTTAATGTATATAGTTTATGAATACCATTCATGTTTTTTATTTAATCTATACTTTATATTTTTTAAATTACATATATACTCCAATAAATAATATATTTGTAATAAATGGTTTGAATTGTATGCTAAATTAGTAAAATAAACGTCAATATTTATTATAGATTTCGACTAGTTTGGCAACACTGTTGTCACGTATGATAACTTATCTTATTTAAGATATGTATTAGTATGTCATTATTTAATTTGCGCTTTTTAAATGTGTGTTTTCAATGTAAATATTAATAGTTGTTTATACGTGTAATATGTGTTAAAATGAGCTGGCTGCGAAATAACTCATTCCGATCAAATGTTACTAGACAACAAGCTAGATCGTTGTTTCGGACGGACACCCAATATGATCCCACGGCTTGTTTTGACAGTTTCAAGGAGCACTGGCAACAAGCTTCGAAAATCATTCATCGAAGCCAGGTATGTTCACACTAATATTTTGCATATGTACCTCGCATAAATAAACTAAAGGGGGGTTATGTTAGTTCGTACGTATATGGGTTATGTTTCGTTTGACTATAATTTATTTGTTCTCTTTCTAGCAATTGCCGTGTCACGATGATGTGTTGGGGGTAGTTAATAATTTAGAACACATGGTTACACTTTTACTGTATGATATTAGTGGACAGGACAATTTAAGTTTACCAGTGTGTGATACGACAGCACCATGTTTGGAGTATCTTCTACACGAGAATATTTTATCGAAACTCTACGAATGGGGTATTCGTACAGGAAGGTATGTCTATATTTTATAAAATTATTTATTTTGTAATCTTATACTACTCTAAAAGACTGTATTTATTTGAGTTAATTCTAGAGTAGCATTTGTCTTACACTGATTTACTGTGATTGTCATCAGGACAGTAAAACAGGATAGCCAATATGCGCTCGTGTAATGTCACTAAATAGTTTGAAACGTTTTTTATTATTAGATTCGTAGTTTATTGAGTATGCTAATGTACCTACAGTGTCTTGCACTGGACTTTCTTATACGTAGTAGGTATTAGGAAGATTATTGAGATTGTGGCTTTTATTTTGAGTCGCAACAAATAATATAAAACTGATGCTAACCTGACTATTATAAAACATCTGTAGTGCCATGCACCGAACTTTCTTATACGCATTTCTGTTAAACCACATCGTAGTTTCGTTATTTTTCTAATTTATAATATTTGTTCTAACCTTTAGATATCGCTTTTACACTAAATATATTTCTTAGAATAAATATAAAATGTCAAACTTCTAATTATTTAAGTGTATTTTGTTAAACAATTGACAGGCGCAAATGATACGATTTATGTATAAATAAATATAATAAAAAGAAATTTAAATAGCCATTATTTTGAAATCAGTACTCTTTTGGAAAAATAATTTTAAACAAACGTTGTGCGAAGTATAAATACCTTTAATTTTTGTTCATACAATTTTTCTGTAACTGTAACCATTTTTGAGTAATTGCAGAAACTGCAAAAAATGACTAGAGTAAACAGGCACTTCTGCTTTAAATATTTTTTGTCAAAAATAGAAGGTGCACACCCCAGGCATATGCACATCTTAAGTTTAAAGTTTCATAATTTTAGCATACACACAGACACACACAGACGGACGTCATTCTAAAAATAGTCAGAGTCGATTTAGAGAAGGTTAAAATGTATATTTACGTTAAAATCTCGAGATCGAAATTTTTCATGATTACAATACTTATACTGCGTATAAGAAAGCAAAAATGTATATATAATTAGTGGTTGTAGTTAGATCGCGTTATTGGTCTTTTCGACGATGTTTCAATGAACTAAATAAATTTGTTCATCTCATTTCTCAATTCTAGATATGCAAACGCCGTACGATTAGAACAATTAAAATTATATGAAATGCTGGTAACTCAGTCTCGACATCAATTGTTGGTGCATGAACCATTTTTGAAGCCACTTCTGAAACTGTTGATGTCATGTCTTGGTGAATGTTTGCCGGATAATATCGAAAAACGATTGGTTTTATTATTAAATCAACTGTGTGTTCTATTAATGCAAAATATCGATTTATTGGACTTATTTTTCTGCTCATCAACGGAAGATAAAGGAGTTTCAAAGTGAGTTCTTAAATTTATTATCGCATTAGTTCTAGTTTTCCAATTTATTAGTAACTAAATATATTATTTATTTTCTTTTATTTATGACAATGCAAATAATAGTTGATTTGAATTTATATAAAAAAAACATTCCAAAAAAACTTTTATTCTTGAAAGTGACTTATTAATGAAAACCGATCGCTAGTTTGAATAAAAATTCTTTTGGAACGTGGTGGAAAACGTTTTATTTTATTATTACCTCCTATATCTAATTATATAATAATAATTTTATTATTAGGTTTGTAATATTTTCACTCCTCATCCCGTTCATACATCGAGAAGGTGCGATAGGAATGCAAGCAAGAGACGCCTTACTTTTATGTATGTCGTTATCGAAAAAGAATACAAATATCGGTGTTTATATAGCAGAGCATTCAAATATTTGTGTACTGTTAGCGTCAGGTAACAAATATCGCATATTCATTGTTGTCGTGGGGTCTGAACACATTTTTATATATATATATCCAGGTTTGAGCGGTTTGTATTCAGTATTGCCGCATACATTAAATGATATTGAAGCTGAGGATTGGCATCGATTTACACCCGATGATGTAAACGACATCAAAGATCTTGCTACGTTTATGAATTCGCTCGAGTTTTGTAATGCCGTTGCTCAAGTTGCCCATCCCATGATCAAGGAACAATTACATGAATTTCTATATCGAGGTTTTCTGATACCAGTTATGGGACCTGCATTGTTACAGGTTAGATTTTTATATGTAAACATTTGTGCGCACGCTTAAGGTGGATTTATAAGTAGCACAGAGCACAGAACATAGCATAGCATAGCATAGCACACACTTTCATCATACGGGAAACAGTATACTCATTTATAATACGCATAGCACGCATAGTGAAATTTAGCATAGCACAGGAATTGACCAATGTTCATATTCTGTGCGTTATGCGCTGTGCTTCGTGTATTTTCGTAGGATTTCGGGATAGTACGAAGGAACACTTCTAAAAGTCAGAAACAGTGACTTGTCACGGCGGGCGGGAAATACGATTGCGTGGATCTGAATTTTTTTTTCTGTGAAAGTCCCATGTTATTCTTATGGAGAAATACCCTTTTTTACAATATGAATACATTTCAATAAGCAAAATAATTTTTATTTAATACACGAAACGAACAAATAGAAGCAAACAACTTCAAAATTTCTGGGAATGTTAATGTCAGAGTGATATTATTTAATTTTTTTTGATTTTATATTAATTTCGGCAATTTGAATAATAAATTAAATATTAATTTACATCCAAACATGTGTTTCTAAACGCATACATCGAAACTATCAGTTCCGGAAGTATAAAAAAGCGCTAAATTTGTATTTCTAATTATTTCAAATAGCAATAAATCTGTAATTATCGATGGGCCCCGTTAATTTTTAATAGTAACTGCCACTTCAACTATCTATCTTTATGCTCAGACTAATGATTAGGCTACTAAAAAGTTGTTAGTGGGTATATTTTGCATTTAAAAAAAAAGTGAATTCTCCATAAGAATTACACGGGACTTTTCACAGAAAAAATTTCAGATCCACGCAATCGTATTTCCCGCCCGCCGTGACAAGCCACTTTTTCTGCCCATAAATGTCATCGAAGTTGCGTTATTTCAGAGGATAATGCATACAAAGTAGCACTTCATAATGTCGCATAATAATAGATTGAAATTAAATTAAATAACCAAACAAAACGTGAAATCAAATCTGTGAAAAAAAAATTTGTTGGTTAGTTTATGGAGAAAAAGATATATTCTTCTTTTTCTTCACATTGCTGCTGTGCTGTGCTGTGCGTCTTATAAAACCCCCCAAATAGTTTATGTTCTGTGCTATGCTATGCTATGCTATTTTCTGTGCTCTGTGCTACTTATAAATCCACCTTTAGAGAAAATATTTAACATGGGAGTGAATTGTCAACTCACATTATGCTTGAGTTGACCAGTTATCAATCGTTCTGTCAGCGGTTCAATGTGTACTTGCGCGCCGGTCATAATACATACTTACAATTCCATACATATACATACATACAGACACATACATGCAGATACATATATACAAATACATACATACACACACACATACATACATACAAGTATAGTTGGATTCACGGAACTTGAACATTCATTACATTCCTTAGTCAGATATAAGTAACGACATAAAATTAATGTAGATGTCTTTTATAACATGTGCGATAGTGTCGTTTAAAGCTTATAGACGTACATCTTTACTTAACCCAGACGCCGTATTAATAACAACAAACGCAATCACGTTTATATTCCATTATATTTCGTCATACTTCGTACATTATTATTTTCATATCACATTATTGTTTCACATTGTCAAAACGGGGCAAAAGCATGATTTTGAGTAGTTTGGCGTTATTTGAAGAAGAGAAAAACAAAATTGAACTGTTATTTTCCTTGATTTTATTTAAATCTGCTCCGTTTAATAGTGTTTTATAAACGAAGTGGGTGATTCATGCTAAAACAATGTTCAAGTTCCGTGAATCAAGCTGTACATACATATATACATGCATACTGAAGTTTATTCATTTGCGAGTGCCGCCACTCACTCGTATTTACTTCAAACAACGAACTTTAATAAAAAAAACCTAAATATGTGACATAAAAATTCCTTTAATTTAAATTTATGATGGAATTATGGTCATGATGAACAAAAAGAATTATGCATAAATTGAATGTTCTGCCACCCCATTTGATGGGAATATGTATGTTGTTATGAATGTATGTATGTAAATTGAAAGATGTATTTCAAAATATGCTTTTGTACCAATAATTGTCTTCTATAAGTTAGAAATGCCATAGCAATTTTACTTATAATTTTTTTAAAAATCTATTTGACAAGTTTATAACGAAACTAATATTTCTTTTTTAAAAGTAATATATTCGGAATTTTAAGTGTATACCATCAAATTAGAAGCTGTATGTAATACTAAAGACAACTAATTGATTTTGATTTTTTTAGAATAGTGTAGAAGAGCAAATCGCAGCCACCGCATATCTAGATTTATTACTAAGATCTGTGACTGATCCCGGGCTACTCATGTCATTAGTCAAATTTCTTCTAGAAGTCATCTACGATGGAAAAAGAATACTACTTGTTTTAATCAACCGAATCAAACATAATTCAAGGGTAACTATATTTAAAAACGTTAACACAACAAAACAATAATAAATGTAATTTGATTTCACAGTTGAGTTTGGTATCTCTAGCTCTTTTTGAATCACTAGTTGACCTAAACTGTGAAGATATAATGCTGGAATTAGTATTCCAGCACTTAAAACCGTGCAAACATTTCATGACGTCACAGTTGAAACTTTTAAACGATTTCGACCCGTACTGTCAAAACACAGAAAAATTCCTGCAACTAGCACCACTATGTTGTATCAGGCAACAACAACAACAACAACCAAATCCAGCAATACGTCACGGAGACGGTAGATCGCCTCGAAGTTCAGTATCCAGCATGGATCAGCAACCCAAATTGCTCGGTATTACAAACCGGAACCATTTCGGTGGCCAAATTAGTGATACCCTTTACGGCAATTACCATGCATACTTATGCGATGCAAGAAACAAAATTGCAACATGTATGATTGGATGTACAGTTTGGAGTAGTAAATATAGCGAACGAGAATTGACGGGGAAAGTTAAATTTGTTGATATAAGAGACAAAAAACGAGAAGCCTTACAAGAAATCGAAGATTTGTTGAATTCGCACGCGGGTGATTCTGCCAAGGAGGATCTGTCTGAGTTTAATGGTAATTTTGAATCCGTATTACCTATTATTAGATAATGTAATTATAAAACATCTGCAGTGTCATGCACTGAACTTTCTTATACGCATATGGGTTAAACCACATCGTAGTTTCATTATTTTTCTAATTTATAATATTTGTTCTGACCTTTGGAACACTTTTACGCTAAATATATTTCTTTGCATAAATATAAAGTGTCAAACTTCAAATTATTTAAGTCTGTTTTGTTTTTTTTTTTTTTGATAAACAATTGACAGGCGCAGATGATACGATTTATGTAAAATTGAATCTAATATGAAGAAATTTCAAGAGCCATTTTCTTGTTTCCGGAACCGTTTGAGAAAAAAAGTTTCAAATAAAAGTTGTACAAAATGCTGATATCTATAATTTTTACTGTAACAATTTTTCTGTAACTGCAACCGTTTTTGAGTAATTGCAGAAACTGCAAAAAATGACTAGAGTAAACATGCACTTCCAGTCGGAATATTGTTTTCAAAAATAGGAGGTTTTCTTGCCAGGCATATACAAATCTTAAGTTTAAAATTTCATAATTTTCCCTTTAGCCGTTTGGGCTGTAGAGCGCTGACATACACACACACACACAGACATACACACACACACAGACTGACGTCATTCCAAAAATAGTTGGAATCGATTCAGGGAAGGTCAAAACGTATATTTCCGTTAAAATCTCGAGATCGAAATTTTTCATGATTACAATACTTACTTATACTGCGTATAAGAAAGTAAAAATGTACGTTACATATTTCCCCCATTTGTATTCATTTTAGTATCCTTATTGCGTATAAGAATGTTTAATGAATGATACTTTATATTTATTAATTTTGAATTTATTTTAATTGTAGAAGAGAACACAACAATGAGCAGTCTACAATCGCTGGGCGAAAGTAGCGGATATGAAAGTTTAAAATTGAAACTTGAAGATAGCCATACAAGTGAATTGTCCGCAAATTCAACTACTAATATACCTGTCTGGCAAATATCACAGGTTAGTGATGAAAGCAACGAATACGAAACAGAACCGTCCGAACACACATCGTACGAAAACTCAACCGTAGGTTAGTAACATTCACAGATTTGCCTTAAATATTATTCAAAATTAATTCATGTTAAACTGAATGTATTTTTTTTTTTTGTATTGCAGGTTTTTTTTTAAATGTTCTTTTCGATAAACTTGAAACAATGCTCTTAAATAACATTTACATAAATTTACACTTGACTGGTCTCTTTTCACGGCTCGCTGTATATTCGCACCCTCTGCTTCGCACATATTTATTGAACCATAAACTAGTCTTACAACCAAATGTGCGGTCTCTATTTCAGGTTAGTACTCAATAGTTTTTACATTTAACTTTTTAATGTTATAGAATTCAAATTTGTTTGTTGGTCACAAATCTAATAATTTTTTCTTAATATGTTCTAAATGTAAATTGATCTCATCGTGATTTAGCTTAAAACCGGTGTGAAATTTAAATATATATGCGTTGTAAAGAAAATTCTCTTAAATGATTATATTTATTTTGCTAGGTAATTGGTGCATTAAAACAAAAAATCGACGAATACATGTCGCAACATGTAGACGCTGAAACCGAAATGAAACACGCCAAATATTTTTTAATCGACCGCGAAACTCGGCTTTTTAATGCGCGCAAACGAACCATCGAAACGACGTCTCCGTTATCAGCCGCCCAAGCAAACACCACCGGCAATAATTCGTCGTTCATCTTCAATGATCCGTTCAAACGTGACGAACCGAAGCGTCGTAGTCTGACGTCGTCGTTCTCGTCGATTTTCCGACGTTCTAGCCATACGGAACCGCATAGTATGCTGATGATTAGTAAAGAAGATGAACGAATGGAAACGACAAACGCCGCACAGTTAAATAGTCACTCGCTATGGTACAAAGAGAAATCCGAATTGAAAAACTACGCGATTTGTGCTGTTATTTTGGAAGAGTGGCTCAAAGAACTAGCAGCAATTTCGCAAGAACACACCATTGCACAATTAACGTCGGCTGTCAAATAAGATTATATTATAGATAAGAAATCTGTGATCATGTTTTTAATATTTTTGTTTGTTTTTAAAGATTTTAAAAAAAATTATATAACTGTACGAATTATTGAGAGTGTGTGTGAATGTTTTTAGGATAGACGATACTCATTCTGATTTCATTGCTTAAGCTCTAATGTTTTATGAACTATTCTTACCAACTTTTATAGGTACATTCTAAAATGGTCCACACAAATTGTTCGTATTAATCAAAACGCCGTCGCAAATACTCCGCGCAAATCTTACATGTCAGACAAAGATAGTCTACATTTATCTTGCTTTCGAATAGAATGAGTAACTATTGCAAGTAAGTGACGTCATTAACTTCTCATGAAAGACCATAAATCGCCTGTTTAATTTATTTGTTTTTATAAAAAGTTAAACTTGAGCTAAAGAAATATTGATGCTTGTAAGAATAGATCTAAAACTGTAGCCACTGTAGATGTTAAAATGAATATCGTATATTTAAAAAAAAAATTGTTTTATATGCCTGTAAATAATGTGTGTGGACATTTTTAATGCTTTTACTTCGCCAAAATTATTGTCAATCTAAAACAATTAATGTTAAAAATTATAAATAAAGTAATCTCAAAAACAGTTACTTATTGTTATTCGTTAATAGTACTGCCATTGTTTAAAATATAAGATTCTCAATAACGATGTCACAAATTTTACTAAATAAAAATATTTTATGTACTTATTAAACAAAATAATAAAAGGGACGAAAATATATTTTACATATATTTTTTTAAACTAGTATGTAACATCAAATATATGTTTGTTGTTCGCTCAGGTTTGTATTTAAACATTTGATTCCTATAATTGGCTTTAAATCCTATTTTTCTTTTGGCGAAATTCGCATCGTAGTTAGCTTTGAATTAAGAGTTTTTAATTGGAACCTGTTATTAATATTCTTTCAAAAAAGCCTCGTTGATCAAATAAATTACATAAATTATTGCACCTTTAAAACATGGTCAGCAATGACAATTATTTTAAAAATAATAATAATTTTTCATTTGGCTCAACTGTTTTTGAAAAATTATGATGAAAGAATGTATTTTCTAGCTTTAATTTTTTATGCGAATTTTGTAATATGCGGACTTATAATTTATAATAAGTGAAAATAATAACTAAAAGGAAATTTCTAATCACAAATGTGTTACATGAAATATATTCGATAAAAACTATACTTTTAAATTAAATGATAAAATAACTACACTAATAAAGTGAAAAATATATATATATATAATTTTGGAATATATTCGTGATCGAAATTATCGTTGGCGGCGCATAAAAATGCCTGGCGTAATATATTTGGCAGTTGAGATAGAGGCTATGATTGGACACGCGAAAGCCAGCAAAGTGAAATATGTATAAAGTGAACTGATTACAAACGTTCTTTGCCAAAACGAATCACTCTTTGAGTCAGAATCTTTTATTTTGTGTTCTTTAAAAGTGTATTTTGATTGTAACTGTTATTTAAAATTTATTTGTCAGTTATCCGAAGAATGTACTTCGTAAGATATGATAGATATTTTGTTCCTTCGATATTTATGAAATAAATAGACAGCCATTAACGAAACAAACAGCTGATTGGTTCATTAATGCCCGGCGTAATGACCAAATTTTGTAGTACATTAGTTTCACCGCCAGAGAACGAATTGCGATTAAAAAATCATTTTATCGCCCTCCTGCTGACGTCACATCAATCAACCTAGTTTTATTTGGTTTCATTTTTGTTATTCATAATATATAACCTGCAAAAATATTCACGAATATATTTTTCTAATATTACAACCTATGTATAATATCAATTTAATCCATTAAATTAAGTGATTGCACAAGTTTATAATAACACGGATTGTTAATATATAGGAAAATATACATCATTTATTTGATCAATCATTGTTTACCGAGAACTGTCACTTTGACAGTACGATTTTGCATATTATTTTATATATTTATAAAATAAATCATATACAGCTAGTTATGTTTTAGAAGTACATACAGTGATATATAAAATAATATATATTGTTATTGTAAAAGAACAAGATGTTGGAATCGAGTGATATGTTAAAATATAATTATGAAAAAGAAACTTTTCGTAAGTAAAAATCACTTTTAATACTATCTAGACATTAATAGCAATATTAAATAAGATTAGCAGACAAAAAAAAAGTCATTTTTCAAATGCAAATGTACGCCCTCAGTTATTAAAAAATATATATGTTTATGAAAATTAGGATATGGATTCATATTTTTTTGTTTTAATATACTAATTACGGTGCAAACTAAATAGAATTAACATGTTTCATATTTACCTGAAAGTTCATCTAGTTCAAAGGTGGCAAATGTTATCTTTGTTACTAAATTATCTTTATTTAAATATGCAAAAATCGTTTCGAGTATTTTTGGCGTTATTTGTAACTATACTATTTATTTATGTACTAATACGGGCGATTTTTTTTACCAAAAATATAGTTATAGAAATATAGCAAAAAATCACAATTTTATTTTTCTATTTCGTAGTTTACTTTAGTGCTATATATATTTAAAAAATCTTTATGTTACATCCCAATATTATAAAAAAATAAAAGCTGATAAAATGGCTTGGACAATGAAATAAGGACAATTACATGATTTTCTTGCTTTTTCGAACAGCAAATATAAAAAATCTTTAGTATCTGGTTGCTTGACCATTCATTTTCACAACTGCCTGGAATCTTTTTGTCATTAACTCAACTAATCGTCGGCATCGATCAAGTGGTAGTTGATACCACTCTTTTTGAATTATTGTCCATAACGTAGCATTATTTATTATATGGTGTCTACTAACAGTCTTTTTTAGGTCTCTCCATAGATGCTCAATGGGATTCAAATCGGGTGATAGCGACGGCCACTCCATTGAATTTAATTTTTGGTCGATCATAAACTTCTTTACCGTCTTCGATGTACGTTTCGGGTCATTATCTTGCTGCAAAATCCATCTAAGCGGCATTTGTTCCTCTGTATAAGGAAGCAACATATTTCTTAATATATCCACATATTGATGCTGGTCCATATTGCCATCAATCAATTTTATTGGACCATCACCATACCAAGAAAACGTTCCCCACATTTGTTTATTTTTTCCTCCATGCTTATACCGCTTTTTTCGTGTTTCGTTCGGTTTTTCGGTCATCATTTCCAAACAAGTATATTTTTGTTTCATCAGTTCATAGCACATTTCTTTTTGCTACCTTCTGGTCTATTCCAATCCAGGTGTTGTTTGATGAATTTTGATCGCATTTGTATGTGCTTATTTTTCAATAAAGGCACCTACTTGCAATTCTTCCATGAGAAATAGATTCTACAAGTTTTTTTCGAACAGTTCTTGTTGAAATACATAATTTTAATTCCGATTTAATATCCTTTGGTGACTTGAATGGATCAGATTTTGATGCACGAACAATTCTTTGATCTTCAGTTGTTTTTCTGGGTTGACCTAGCCTCTTTTTAATTCGTGGCGTTCGAAAAGCATTTTCACCCATCGTTTTTGAACTATTAATTGTTTTGGCAATTTAGCGAAATGATTTGCCCGTTTCGTGCCATAAAAAAATAACTTCTCTTTCTTCTGGCATGCAATGTTTGCCACGATCCATCTTTTCTATTTTCGAACATTTTAAATTAATAATACATTTTAACTGTCATAACTGTCAAACACAGGCAGTTTGAACTGTCTCTATTTTAATGGCCAGCATAAAAAGCACAGATGATTGCCTGAATTATAGAAAAGCGATAATGCAGTGATGCAATTTTTTTCCACCAATAGATATATGGTGGCAATTAAATATAAGATAGCGACATCAGTTTTAATGTAAAACTATTCCAATCTCCTTTAATTACCATTTAATTAAATTTATTTTTTGTGTACAAGCAATTACAATATCTTTTCTATATATCATTGCGCGTTATATGTAACTCCAAAATATATGTAATGAATTCGTATTTGCTTTTTTTTTTTAGAATCTTCAGCTGAAGTTCAATTGCATAATTATGGAAGTTTTCTGGATAAATATAGCGCCACATTGCAGTGCTTTGAAGAACAATTGCCCAAGATAAAATGCAATGATGTGAAGCCAATTACAATCAAAGTAAGTGTGAGTTGTCTTAATATTTGATTGTAACTAACGAAATGTTTTTTATTTTAGTTTCAACCAGAAGAAAATATTTCACTACTTCAGCTCGTTCAATCCGACAATAAATTGCTGAACAGAATTTTAGCCAGTTTAGCATCATTATGTAGCGAAATTAATTATTTAGTGAAGGAAGCCAAAGACAAGTACTACCCAAAGTTTATTTTATATGGAGAAGGTAAGATCATTGTTTAAAAAACGTTTTATTCTAAGATGTTTATTTAATGGTTTTATCATTAACAAATATCTGCCAAACATGACGAAATAACTGCAACAAGACTACTTCCGATTTAAATATTATTTTAAAAAATAGTAAATTTTTTTGCCAACCATATACAAATCTTAAGTTTAAAGTTTCTTAATTTAATCTTCCACAGTATAGACTGTAGAGCACACAAACATATATACATACGTGTGCGCGTCATACAATATTTAATATCGATAATATAATGTATTCCCTATTTATATCGTTATGTATCTGATGTTAACTGATATTAAGTAAATCTTTAGATTATGAAACACGCTATAATTAATTACATTCTCATCAACAAATAAACCTGAAATAATATGTTATGCCATGAATTTACTTTCCAACTTTGTATCGTCACAATAAGTTTATCTCAACAGTCGTCTTGTGGCTATGATAATAATATACATGCTCTAACAAATAGCTTGAGCCTTTACAATAATTTTATTCGAGGGTGATACACATCAAGAAGTTACTACAACAATAGCTTAATAACGACAGTTTTTTGTAAGTACTTTTTCCCGCTATAATGTATTCTAAACATCGCGATTATTATATGCTAATAGTTACCTTTTTACTTTCTTATACGCAGTATAAGTAAGTATTGTAATCATGAAAAATTTCGAACTCGAGATTTTAACGGAAATATACGTTTTGACCTTCCCTGAATCGATTCAGACTATTTTTCTGTGTGTGTGTGTATGTTCTCTACAGCCTAAACGGTTGAAGCTAAAATTATGAAACTTTAAACTTAAGATTTGTATATGCCTGGGGTGTGCACCTCCTATTTTTGAAAAAAATATTCAAAGCGGAAGTGCCTGTTTACTCTAGTCATTTTTTGCAGTTTCTGCAATTACTCAAAAATGGTTACAGTTACAGAAAATTTGTATGAACAAAAATTAAAGGTATTTATATTCAGCACAACTTTTGTTCGAATTTTTTTTCCAAAAAAGGGTACTGGTTTCAAATTTGAAGTTTGACGTTTAATATTTAATCAAAGAAATATATTTAGTGTAAAAGTAATCTAAAGGTTAGAACAAATATTATAAATTAGATAAATAATGAAACTACGATATGGTTTAACCCAAATGCGTATAAGAAAGTTCGGTGCATGACACTGCAGATGTTTTAAATAGTTTCCGAATTAACTTGAAACGGAATTTAGATTATTTGATATAAACGCAAATATTATAAATGCATACGTTATTATAAGACAATTGAAATATTATATATTTAGAAACTTACTTTCATGCACTTAAATCTATTTTTAGGATTTAAGCGCATGTAAATATAACTATTATAGTTTTTAATTAAATTATTAATTTAATATATCTTATTGAGTAAGAGAGAAAGTAGGATACTGTTTTATGTTCATTTATAGATAAAATGTTACTAATCATATTCTCCTTTTTTGTGTGTAGTTATTGGAAAAGGAACTGAAAATCTACAAATGTTCAGCCGACTGTTAGAAACTTTGCAACAATTAAATTTCTTTATCAAGCGATCTCAACAAGTTATTACGCTTTTGCTACAACAATTATCTGCAATATCTGGGAAAGACTTGTATGTAAATAACTCAACATTATATTTTCCGGTAAATATACATTAAAATATTTTCTATCGAATATATAAAAATCCCGCGCTATTCACAGTTGCACGTATTTATGGTCGCAATAGTAGTTTTGAAAATTCCCCGCTACTATGGACGTCATAATTCGCTATTCACAACAATTCTCAAGCGTGCAACCTCCATGAATAGCGATAGATTGTTTTATTAAAAAAATTGCTAGTGCAAGATTTATAATAAATATATATGTATCCTACTACGTTAAAAAACCAGAGTTCTTTAACGTAATTTCTTGAAAAAGCAGTTGTATCATGAATCTTCTACATACGAGGTATATTTGGCTCGACAATAGTATCGTAGGTCACTTACAAATTTGTTTCATATATCATATACTCACTCGCTAGTAAAACAAAAATGTGTCACGCCTTGTTTAAAGATTTCGGTATACATAATCTATGACGCTCGTAATTTATTTATATAGAGAAAAAATATTGACTTTCGCATATTTTCAAAAATACCGACAAACAACTATAATAAATTTCAATATTTTGTTGGTCTTGACATTTTTTTAAAATGATAAACTAACACCGTTTTAAATTTCTTAACCACAATAAATAATAAATTATTTATACACAAACCTGCTATATCAAACTTTAGTATTTAATACGAAAAGATCAATTTGAAATATTTTCTCCGAAGTCGTATTATTTAGATTTTAGGTATATGTGAAGAATTATAATACAGTTTTCTTTCGAATATAAATTGGTTTTGCAATAAATGCATGAATTTTGTATGATTCGGAGAGAAAAATGTGTAATTAATGTTTATTGTTGTTTGTACAGGAACCTCTTGATCATCTGGCAGAACTTCTAGTCTGTTTTATGACATTAGATGGACTGTTGATGAGCACAACATTACAAGAACATTGGGCCCTTTATAAACGGGCTATCAAAAACACGCTACATAGTCCAACTCAGTTTGGCGTGTCTATGGAAAATTTGAAGTTTCTCAGCAAAGTTTTGCTCGATATTGAAGGAGAACTATTAACTGGCAATATTTTTGAGGTGAGCTACTTTTACAACTTATATTGTCAGAAAAATCATAGTCTAGACGGTAAATCTGCAAGCTTATGATGCGAGAATCCCATAATCCTATATATCAACTCGGTAACGATTTTCTGCATACATTAAGACTGAAGTAATTTTAGCACCCCTGCAACAACAAGCCTGATTTTATAGTTTATTTTGGACTATCATTGTCTTTTTTACTTAAATTTGAATCACAAAATTTCAGTTACCATGTATCTGCTAGGATTTATACTTTCTTAGATATTTTTCTACTTTATACAACCTTTTTCTATTTATTCTATAAAGAGTTGCGCACGTGATTTAGTTTAAAAACCCATTTAAAGAAATTAAAACTTTTTTAGACTATTTATATAGTCGTTTTAATTTAATAATACTCTATACACAATTGGCTGTACAATTAATTATTTTGGAATTAACGATATTTAGAAGATATTTTATAAATTTCTTGACAATTTTTAAATAGTTTATAGATGTATGTGTAAAGCTTAAAAACGTTTAAAAGCTATATGGTTTTTATTTATTTTAGACTCGATTTTACTAAGAAGTGCATTGAAATAAAGTCCACAATGTCGTTTATGTTTTTTTATTGCTCATGTCAAGTGAAGTGTTAATTTTGAATTTTAGCTACTTTTTTCTTCAATTGTACCTTCTGAGCATCCTTAAGTAAGTCACAAGTTGAGGCAAACTAAATATAATATGCATTTTTCAGATAGACGGCACAAATATGAAACTAGAAATAATACAAAATTCATGTGCTATTTTAACAAATATACTTATTAGATATTTCTTATTTTAATTTCGGATTAAGTGTTTGTAAGTAGACTTTCATATTCCAAGAAGATGTTTTTTTTTTAGATTTAATTCTTTTCGACATTTGCGACTCGAATTGAGACCTACGCTAAAGTAAATAGTTCAGTTCGTACACTCTTAAAATATCAACACCATATTGGCTCCACAATTACGTATTTATATTGATATTAATGACTAATTAACACTTTTGCGGACAAAGTTTATTAGCTTACAACAAATATGATAGCAAATGTAGATGCTATCCGTGCTAACAAATCTATAGTAATATTTATTTATAGCCGATGATACATTAAACATTTATATGAAATTATCTATACAATTTTGATTAGAAAATAATATTTTTACGGATATGTGATGTAACAAAGTCTTGCAGAATATAAAAATGTTTATGTAATAGAATCTTGAGATGAAACTATATATCGACTATAATCACTATTTTAAATGTGCAAAATAAAGTAGCTCTTTCTGAAATATTTATTTTGCTATTTATTAATAAGCCTGATCGCGTTGATATTAGAGTAACTACAAATATTTGTGCCCAAAAGTGATACAAACTGGTATCGAAATAAAAAATAAACTATATCTGTCTTACTAATCAAAAAAAGTTTCAAATTAATAAATACTACCTATTTCATTTGTTTTGAGCAACACTAAATAAATTAGTGCAGAACAAAAGAACAGACGATAGACCTAAAACGTATAAATATATGTAGTTTATCGATTTTTCGTACATATTTAAGAAATTTGCTCAAAATTATGATTTAACTCTTTATGATTTCATAATTATATAAACTAGCTTACAATTGTTATTGAAATAATCGGTCAACCATAACGTTATACAAAACAACTGTAATACAATGCAATTTTCGAAAAACATTTTATCACCTTGACTGTACATCGGTAACTCCTAATTTAGGGCTCCGTTATTTACGGATCGCCAGGTAGCTATTAGGATATTTCGTGTAAATAACTGTATTAAATCCGATATTGGAAACAGTGCTACGCACCAAAATTACCACCTAATGATATTCGAAGTATGCTGACAAACAAAATTTGTACAAACTTTTGTTTCTCAGATTAGTAAAAGTGGTTGCTTTTGTAAAATTTGCTTTCTAGAATATGGCATCTAGTATACACATTTTTTGGGTGTAACATTTTGCGGCAGAATATCTACATTATTTCAAAATTGATTTTTCATAATATTAAAAACATCTTTAACTGTTTTGGAATTTTTATTTACACACATAACATTTTATGCTTTAGTAATGAGTATTTAATACTAATCAAAAATTGAAATGAATTCAAAATTTGTGTAATTATAGATCCTTACACAAAAAATTCAATGAAATGTCGATATTCAAGATCGTTTGATTATATGTCTGAAATGAAATGTTAATATTTGAGTTTTTCTTTTCTGCAAATAGAATTTTGACAATCTTTTTCCTTTATTATTCGATCTGGTAATTATGCTGAAAATATATGTAACTCATTTGTATAAACGATGCTTGCAGATTTTAATATTTATTGAATCACTGATAATTGTAAGATATGTGTAGTTGCTAATGTATGTGTTTTTAATTTCAGTATATGATTGAACATTGTATTGAACACCGTAGTATCCAAGCAGTGATTAATTCTGGACTGAAAAATGAATTTACGATATGTATGCAAAATATGCTCGTTGAACTTGAGAAGGACGACGAAAACATATCATATACACAAATATGGTTACTAGTGAATGCACTTTTTGTATTTCAGTACCGTATTTTTGGTAATATCGATAAGAAAATTTTGAAACGACTTGTAGAAATCAATAAAAAGGTAAATTAGCGTTATTCTGATTATTTATTATTTAGCTCTGTTATACGAACTTCGGAACCAATGTTTTTTAATTGTAATAACATCTACAACTTTCGATTTTGATTTCTAGTATATTTTGTTATATACAAATTGTTCCTGAGCTTTTTATTTCAGTTAGAAATTGTTTATTATACGAATATGTTTTGTTGTAAAATTTAAACGGTTCTATATCAACTAATTTGCTTATAAATTCAATAATGTTCTTTGTACAAAAGAGGCCCCATATTTGATTCCCTTCTGCGTATATTTAAGGTCTTCGGATTTTCGGATTTACTATAATCCACCAACGTTAGAGCCACATTGAATTCTTTTGCTGATTCTTGTCATACTGTAATTTTACGTTGAACCGATTAGAGAATACTACAATATTTCAGACATTCAGAGCAATATTGCTTTTCAGTAAATAATTGTTAGATTTGTCATTAAAATACATTCCGTAGTTTTCATCCTAATGTAATCAAAATATCTAAGAATATTATTTTCGAACTGTTTTTTAAACGTTTATTTAAATTTGCAATTGATATTTTGTTATAAATTATAGATGTCCAATGTATCGTGTATTAATTATCTTCGTAACTAAATTTTAATTATTTTTTTTTAATTCACATCAAACTTGTATTCTGGATTTTCCTTTTAAAGCTAAATTTGATCTTTTTTCAATTAATTTGTCGTACAAATATTGATTCAACTTTCATTTTCTATTTTGTATATAAATAATAAACCAAAAAACCTTTTATAGCAAATATCGTTCCAAATATATATTTTTAAAGTTTTAAAGATAAACAATAGTTTAATCTACTTAAATTATATATGGTGACATTATTTTTGCATTTAAAGCTAAAACATACATTTATTTTTTAAATAATTTGTATTTACAGGTTTGTGCTTGTACGCTTTATGGAAATGTGCTATGGTATCCAGAACAGTTTTTAACCAAGCATATACCAGTTATATCAAAATTCTTGGATGAAAAAAGTTTGATAGCAAATCGTCAGGCTCATATTGCAAACCGATCACAAAACTTACTTAAGGATTCGTATAGTCTTTGTATGCAAGTATGTATCAAAATATTTTTAGATATTAAGATTAGTAATTGCTGTGCTAACGAACAAGTAAAATTTCTATTCGGAAATACTATTTTATCTTTACCATATATTTGCATATTATTTCTATAAAATTACATTAATATTTTTAAGATTGATATTTGAAATGTAATTTTATAATCGCAACTTTCTAAACATTTTCCAAATATTTAATAACAGCTTTATATTATATTACAGCAATAATAACGTTGCAGCAGAATATATAAATTTACTGTAATCTTACAAATATATTTCGATTGTAAAATTATTTGTCGTGTTTTATATCAATTTTTAAATTGCACATTTGCATATAGGTATCTAAAATTCAGAAACATCATCCAAAAAATAAAATATATTTCCTACATTTCACATACGAATTTCGTCTCGTACATTAATACTTTATGAGATCATGACAAGTTGTAATTCAATTATAACGTTCCAAATCTATGGCTTTAAGGGTGTTATTATTAATGGTCAGTTTTATATGCCCCTTCAAGCATCTTGATTTTGTCTGTAGGCGTTATTTGTGCTATTATGGCTTGTAAAAAATAGTGCGCAATCATTATCAATTTATTTAAGATGTAATATTTAATTAATTCTGAAATATGAAGACTTCTCATTTAATTTACATTTGATGAAAGTAACAACGTTTTGTTATTAATTTTTAATTTTATAAATAAAAAAATAATGTCACAACATTTGTAACGTAATATTCAAATTAGTATTCACGTAATTATTGAGTTTAATATATTTCAGTTATTATCTTACTAGTATTGACATCAGTCGCAGCATTTTTACAAGAACGAAACCATGACTTAGAAGTGTCTGGGTTATTTATGGTAATTTATATACAATTTGATGATAACTTTTTGCGTTAGATTTTTCAACTATCAAGTGGTGGTCTTCGGCTGAATACATTTAGTAATTTTCTTCGTATTTAATATTTTTCTGTGATATAGTTATGAAAAATCAAAATATGTTGGAGGATGTCGAGCATTTATATTTCATCATTTTATGATTTTTAAACAAAATACATCAACAGATTAGAACATTGTATAAAATTGTTAAGTCTTTTAAATAATTGGTTAAACATTAAATTTGTCTATTGCAGGGCACACATTGGATGATCCAAATGGAGAACATCAATATTATGAAGCTGGACACATCGTATTTGAAATTGAAACAGTTACGTCAACAATATGCTTTGCTTGTGCAAGGTATTAAATTAATGAAACGTACTAGTGAAATCGTCAAATGGATTACAAATCTGCACGCTGCTGAAGGCCGGCCCATGACAAAGACTGTTGTTCTTGTAATTTGTCGTCTTATTGAATTACTTCAAGGATTCCATTTAACACTACAACAACACACATTACCCCTTGTACATTGCGTACATTTAGTTTCGCAGCATATTGCTTACCAAACATTAACAACGATCGCAACTACTAAAGTAAGTATTTATTTTAAATTAATTTTAAATGCCAGCAACACTGTAATACGAAAATCGTCACTGGTTCCAGAATACAGTTCTAGTTCTTATATTATTATATCTTCTTATATTCTATCAATCTATTGGATAAAAGTAAAAATGAAAATGCAGTATAATATATAGTAGTAGAATATATAAAAAAAATCCAAGTTTGGACATGTTTTTACATTTGATTAAAAATCGTCGCATGCATTTTCCTAAAGCGATTATACGGGAAATGGCTTAAGCAAACCCGAGTTTAAATTCGTTTGGTTAATACGAAAATGTATTTGATTAGTTTAGATGTGTTTATACAGAATTTATTTTTGCGAGTTACAAAATGAATGGGATAGATCCCGTTCATAGATATTATTACCAGTTTATTTTTTATTATTTTTCACGTCTTCCAAAAACAAAAATAATATTAAATATGTGTTGCAAGAAAAAGGACATTGCTACCGAGGTAGGTGAGCGGTTTGTCATACCTAAGCCAAACACGATCGACTAATGACCTCATGCAAAAATCGCCAAAACGTTAAACCCATTCAAACTACAGCTCGAAAAAATTAGCCGCATATTTTATTTATCGTTATTTCTACCTAAACAGAATTTCTAGTGTTGATAACTGTAGATATTCACTATAGTTCATTTTTATATTTCAGAAAGGAATCGTCCAGGATAAATCATACAATGAACAGCATTTGGATGTATTATCATCATTAAATGTTGCCGAAAGAGTTCTAAATGGGCCATACACCAGTGATCGAATTTTAGTGACACGATTAGCACTATCCGCAGCTGGTTTAAATAATGCCCAAGCCGAGGATTCTTTGTCGCAATTACGTGGCCACTTAACACGATTGGAACTAATATGCAACGTACAAGATTTGTTACATAAATTATGTGATTGCTCGTTCTTGTACTGGCATCAAGTTATAATGCCAGTATACTTTACGTGCATCTATGAATCAAAAAGCGATTTATCTAGAATGATGGTGAGTCTAAATTCTGAGTTAATTTTTTCAAGCCCACAACATTTTAATATCACAAAAGTACAAATGTGGAAATATTAGTCAAAGCGCATTCGATAAATTTGAGCATATACAAAACAACCCATCGGGTTCTATTATTTAGTTAAGGGTAGGTTAAGAATAATTTTTTAAGCAGTTGAAAAAGTAACGGATACGGCAGAGATCGAACTTTTTCAACTGGTTAAAAAATTATTCTTAGCATGTTTCTTGATGAGAATTCGTTAACTAGTAATAATGTCTATCCTTATTTTAAGGGTAGGTTAATTAATGTTATTTTACTCTACATAAAAAGAAATTGTATGGAGGTACTAAACACAAATAAACTTTTTATTATGATTATAATAGAAAACAACCATTATATATTTTTCAGTTATTAGTATTTGTTCCGATGCCCTTATTAAATATTTTAATTTCTAATTAATATTCATATAAAATATTTGCTCTATACTGAATTTATGATTATTGACCAATAAGTCATTAACGTAGCGCTTTATAGGACAAATATCTCATGTAGATATTAATTATAAATTGAAATTCGTAGATGTTGATAATTTAAATAAGTTTTTTTGCAGCTTATGTTTACCGCATTGACAGATTGTGAATCGAATTTGTTTGTAGCAGACGGTAGCAAAATATCAGCAACAATTCACAACATTTTAAATAATAATCTTATGGTGCCATTATGTCAAGCGATTGAGACAAATTTACGTTTGCAAACACATTCCCATCTTCAAATGACAACCGTATCGCCATTCGATGAAACATTCTTCGAGAATCAAATTTTACAATCCAAAAATCAGCGTCCATTTCGATTTGTAGATGAATATATTTCGATAAGTGGTACGTATATCTATAAATGTAAAATTAGTGTAATAAAGGTAAAAAAAATTTCATCTTTTCATTTTTATAAACATTTTTAAAACTTAATTTATATTTAGTTTCAAAATTACTTTCGAATGCATCTAAAAATATTACGAATTTAAAATTACTGTACAAATAGATATTTTTGCTTAATATATAGTTTAAGATACATTTGATGGTAATACTTTAGTAGTTTCGAGTGTATCCAATTATGTAATTAATCTGTATATTTTGAATATATATTTATTTTGATTATCTGAAATAGAATTTCAGAATAATTGTTCACCAAAGCACCCAATTTAATATAGAAAATAATTTAATAATTAATTCGGAAAATATGTATTACTAATATTTTAAGAATACTCGGAAAATATTGATTTGCATGATGAAAATTATTAATTATTTTATCACTTTTCAACAATAATTTTACATCGTTATACTATATATCTAAGTTATATGTATTTTCGCACATAATTATGATCAATATTTCTTTTAAGGCTACATTGAACATTATTTAAACACAATGTTTTATAATTTAACAACCGTTGTGCTCCATGACTGGCAAACGTATGGTGAAATGAGACAATTAGCGAGTTTGAAATATGGATTAACCACCGTTCAGGATCATTTACCCATGCAGACATTGGAACAGGTACAGAACTTCGTTTATTCCTACTAAGTCGAATTTGTTTAGTTTTTTCGATATTTGATTAGTTTAAGCTGATGAAATTTATTTGAAAATTAAATAATAAATGCTATATCGTCTCTAGGGTCTCGATGTATTGGAAATTATGAGAAATATCCATGTTTTCGTTTCCAAGTACTTATACAACATGAACAACCAAATATTTGTCGAAGAATGGAGTAATAATAAACACCTAAACACAATAAATATTTCACATATAGCAAACTCAATCAGAACACATGGAATCGGTATTATGAACACAACTGTAAGTATTCATAATCATTAGTTCATTCTCTTTCAAACCTATCCTTACATTCATAGTTTATTCTTTTCTGTTTTTTATTTATCTACTAACGCATTCTTAATTATTTTAAACTGCGTTTCGTAATCTATAACTATGTATATTTTAGAAATAATTAACTCAAAATATCTTTAAATTGTCCTAAAATTGAAATTCGTATTGCCATGTTTATCCGAATAATGAAACACCCTTTTGAATAGCCGAAAGCAACTATGTAACTAATGACTTTTGTGTTTATTCATATTTTTATTTTTAGGTAAACTTTACGTATCAATTTCTCCAAAAGAAATTCTATATTTTTTCACAGTTCATGTACGATGAACACATAAAATCACGTTTGTTGAAAGATCTTCGTTATTTTAGTGAAAATAAAAATGATAACGACCAAATGTATCCGTATGAACGAGCCGAAAAATTCAATCAAAGTATACGAAAATTAGGACTGACCGAGAATGGTTTAAGCTATTTAGATTTATTTAGACGACTTATCAGTCACATAGGTTTGTTACTGGATAGTAGTTTTGAATTATAAAATTATCAAAATGTGTTTAAATATCTTGGGATATAACATACTTAATATTTATAGTTCAATGCTCGAAAAAAGCTTATTGATTTATTAAATAAAAAATATTCGAATCATGTGTTTTGGAATTATAATTTGGTTTATATTTCTTGAAATGTTTTCTAGGTAATGCAATGGGGTATGTTCGATTAATAAGGTCGGGCGGCCGCAGATTTTTATCCGATGCAACATGTTTTTTACCTACTTTCGAAAATCTGGATAATCTAAACGAAATGTTGGATAGTGAAACGTCGAAACCAACAGCAAAAGCTGCTGACTGCCTTAAAAATGATATCAAGAATTTAACTGATAATTTTGCTGATGCTACAGAATATTTTAAGGTATATCTTGATAGTTTTTGTAAAATAAAAATGAGAAATTATGGAAACAAACAGAATAAATTTATCTTATTTAATTAAACAGCGGTGACCAATAATATTTCTAGTATCTCTTCTTTTAATTCTTACATCTAATTATAAACAAAATCACTAAAGAATGCACACGTTACGCTTCTGTTTTAGGAGGCTGTAGGAGTAGTATAAATATTCTGTTTTTTTTTTTCTCCAAAAAGCTACTGGAAACAGTTTGGAACGTATTTTAAGATACCATTTCAAAAAAATGTCTTCCTAACTATATTTGAAATACCTAATTAATAATTAAGGCCTTGTAAAATTTGCATTTATATTTCAAAATGTAAAATATTCATAGTTTAGAATAGTTGCATTTCAAAAATTCTTATCGCATGTACTTTTCTATTTTACTTTTTAATATTCTAATTCATGTGTTATAGTTATTGCTGAATGTATTTGCGCCAGTATTTCGGAATCCACAAAACATCCATTTAAGAAACTTTTACATGATTGTTCCTCCACTGACAATAAATTTTGTAGAGCACATATTAACATGTAAAGACCGAATCAATAAAAAGAAGCGAACCGGTTCGGCATTTACAGATGATGGTTTTGCAATGGGTAAATCATAAAATCAAATAATATCTCATATTATTAAAATATCTCATATATGTTTTATTTTTTAGGGCTAGCATATATAATTCAATTACTGGAACAGGGTAGTCAATTGAATTCTTTACATTGGTTTCAATCCGTTCGAGCAAAACACGAGCGAGATCGAAAGAATTTGGAAACCCAAAAAGATGTTGTTAATAAAGACGATGCAAAATTGCAACAAACGTTAGCACTAACAGAGAAAAGGCTAACGTTAATTGAACGGGTAAGTTTTCGTTGTGTTTTAAATATCAATCATGAACAAAATCATGTAATGTCTCATAAAGAATAAGAAAAACTAATGTTTATTGAGGCGAGAAAACAATATCTATGTATATCAATATTTTGGTTTCACTTGAGTTTTATTTATATGTCTAAATAAGTAATTTAAAAATTAATAACCAAATAAGTTGTTGCAACTGCTTTTAGTAATGAAAGTAAAATATATAAAGTGTAACCCTACACCTAACGGTAAAAGGGTATCAGACTATATATATATATATAAAGTGACGCATCATAATACATTTTACAATGTAATGTTTAATTAATGCTTTTGTATCACTATTTTAAATTGCTAATGATTGAAAATGATTCCAAAAGTCGAGCAGACTATATTAGTGAAAGATTTTTTAAATATATATTTACTATATATAAAATATATTCGTAATAATGAGTTCATGCGTGAAAATGCGTTGAGTTTAACAAACACGATTTTATTATAAATATAAAATGTTTATTAGATATTTAATCATTTTTCTTTTTCAGGAATTCGAATTATTATACTACAATTTATACAGTGCTAGAATATTTTTTACCGACAGTAGATTTTAATTATTTTAATAAATATATTATATATACATATATACTCTGTTATACAACATGTGAAAATAAAAGTGTTTTATAAAAAATTAAAAATAATTTTGTGTCCAAATAGTAGGATATAACGTATTAATAGTCGAAAAATTTGTTTTGTTTACTAAATTAAAACATTTTTAGATTAAACCGAAACGCGGCTCTAAAATTGATTTAATTTATTAAACAGAACATAACTACCTGTCCAATTTCCGAATATTCTTGCACTTTATTAAAATCAAATACTTACTTTTTACACTAAATTGTACATTAATAAAATTACTTTATTGGAATTAATTCGACATAATTTAATAAATAGTAAATATTTGTTAATATGTTATATATACATTTAATAATGCAAAGATAACAATATGCATACAGAGCTAGGTTTGCTAATTTGATATTTATTTATCCTACAATCTGCGTTATCAATTAAGGACATCCTAGGATAGACGGAATATTTGATTTAAATAATTATATTATATCAATGGACTATTAAACATCTATATTTATGAAAAAATAAAATCGTATAAGCATATATTATGATATATAATATGTGCACTTTAACCATTAACATCTGTAAATCTTATTAGTTGATAAAGACAGCTATGATAATTAAATAAAGGACATTTATTTTGAATTAAAATCGATTACAGACATACAAGTACTTTTAATTTAGTAAATAAGTCACATATGCACATATAATAAAATGTTTTTGAATTTTTCCGCCAATATATAAAAAATGTTAAGAAATCACTTAATGAACGTTTTGATATTTGTTTTAGATTTGATAATTTATAACAGAATTATTGCTTAACATAATGACTTTCAAATTGAACAAAAAATTTAATATATACAAATAATTTAGAGGTCTGTTTGAATCAGTTGGTACAACGCAAGTAGTCGGCCATTTTCAGTTCTCTATCGTACTTTACACGTTGTGAGAGCGCAGCGTTGACCATGAGGTACGTCTCCAATTTACAATTATTTAACAAAATATTGGTTTTAAATTCGCTGAATTAAAATAAATAAACTCGTGACTACATGTATCTAATCTACGCGAATGCAGAAACAGTGATTTTATATTGAGAAATTGGCGAAATGTGTGAAATTATTTTGATTGCACCATGTGGCTTTTGGTTTTTTTAGAATCCTCGCAATATGTGTTCCACGTGATAAAACTAAGTTCTAAACATTGAAAAAATCATTCATTTACGCGTGTGCGATTGAATAATATGAAAATGTGTCAAATATGTGTCAATAATTGACATGTGTTGTATGGTGAATATGTTTAATTACAGTATTTATTTTTGTGTTACAGTTCGCTTAAACTACAGAAGAGGCTTGCCGCCTCGGTTATGAGGTGCGGCAAGAAAAAAGTATGGTTGGATCCGAATGAAATCAACGAAATAGCCAATACAAATTCGCGTAAGTAGTTAACCCCTTTTTTTTCATATCTGAAAATTGATATTTACATACTATTTTGAAATACATTATTGGTCAGTCAGTAGCCTAGAATAAAAAATGTTTAATTTTTCACTGTGTAGACAGTTCCGAAAATATGTTATGCGGTTTTTTTTTTGTTTTGACCGCACTATTGTAATTCTATTTATTTTTTGTATTTTCGATCCTAAAATCGAAATAATTTTTGCGTAATTAAAAAAATTATTGTGTAATATTTATTTACTTACCCAGTCAAAAATGATTTTCGAACATCAAAATATTTTTTCGAGTTGGATTAGTAGACGCAATTTAAAAAAAAGTAAAAATAAATGTATATAATGCAAATTATTGTGCAAGTAATCTTAAATTTATTGATAAACGCGCTTTTAAAAAGTTTGATCTTTGCTTCAATAGTATATCTGAATAACTCGTAATTTCGCACAAAATAGTGCTAATGAATGTTCTAAATTCATTGATTATCTAACCGAAATTTAGGAATATATTACTAATATTGTTTGGGAAACGTTTGAGGTCATACAATCATATTTGTTTTTAAGTTATCTGATTTAATATCAATAAAATGGGTACTAAATATAAACAATGATCGTGTTTCAAATATGTTTACATCGCTTGTGACCAAATCTTGAATTGTATATTATGTTATTAATAATAATCGTCGCTTAGTTATTTTTTTCGAATGTTCTAATTTAACTGTGTTTGATATGCAGGTCAAAATATCCGCAAATTGATTAAGGATGGTTTAATCATTAAGAAGCCAGTGGCTGTCCATTCCCGTGCCCGCGTTCGCAAGAACACCGAAGCTAGGAGAAAGGGACGTCACTGTGGTTTTGGTAAAAGGAAAGGTACAGCCAACGCCCGTATGCCGCAAAAGGTATGTTGATAATACAATAGATCACTTTTATTGTATCCCCAAACTATGCATGCTTTGTGAAATTTAACTGTTTACCTGCCCGATAGTTCAAGCCTTACAAATGTACGCATTTTATTTTTATGCTAAACCGGTTTTAGTTCTATTCTTATGAAAGTAACTGCCTAAATAATTTCGTATCTTGTATACCAAATATGTCCGAAAATGTTAATCCATTTCCGTGACAAACGTTTAAAATTTTAATTTTATTCGCATTTTGGAGAAAATATAGCGATTAATTAGAACATAGTAGTATTTTACTATTATGTCACATGTAAAGGCTGTTATTTGGCAATTAAAATACTAAAATGTCTTTCGATGTAATTTTCACAACCAAAAATACAAAGTAGTTCAATCGATAATGGTTCTTTGTCTAAATTGTTATGATTCATAAATACAAAGCTGTATAAATCAAATGGTATTTTTGAAGCGATCTATTCGTGGAAACAAATGCGCATTTTTAGAAGTTAACAATAAATTTGTTGATACATTAATTCTATGAGCCGTTTTCGTATTCAATTACAGCAGGAAATTCATTATTATTGAAAATAAAGGCTGTTGTTGATTTTAGCAACAGCAACCAATCTTGTTCATTAGGGGTAAAACTGATATACTAAAATAATTGATCATTATATCGAGAATTACTATTCGGTTAGCTGTTTTCTTGGTTTAATAAATTTCCAAAAATAGATTTTCTTCGAAAAATTCATAAATAATAAATAACAGTAGTAATCATTATATAAACTTGTATTGAACACAAATCAAAAGATTCTGACTCTAAAAATGATCGATTTAATAAATAACAGTGTTATAATATGCTAAGTTTGGTGCACTTTGCGTGTCAAATTATAACCTCCACATTGTGGTTACACGGATTGTCAATCACATTTATTACTACATTCGATATTTTTGTAAATAGCCCCAACGATACTTACGTTTTCGCATACGAGCAAAATTATTAAACCAAAAAATGTTAATCATGCCGCTTGTCAATGTTAACGAAATACGCATGCGCAGTTAGATAACTTGAAAAATATTTAATACATCTGTTATGATTTTTATAAATCTCCATTTATGCGCATGACTGTAATTATCTTTCGTAAATGATTCATTTCTTTTTAATATTTTTGGAAATTTTTATTTTAAGTACATTCCTCCATTTTGCAGAAGAGTGTTATTTTTGAAATTCGAAACGTAAACTACTTACACCTAAAACTAACATCAAATGTTAGTTGATCAGTTATTATACATGATTAAAATGACACTTGCGTATCGTATTCTAAAATAAAAAGCAACTGTCATATTAGATTTCTATTTACGAGTTTTTATTTATGAAATTTGATCGAGTATATTTTATAATATATACAGTTTTTTTCTATTCTTGACCGTATTTGCCCTGCTCAGTCCAGATTCATATCAGAAATAAAACCCTTCAATAACTATTCGTTTTTTAGATATCCGAACAACAGTTACATATCAAAATAGTTAAATATTTAGTAATTTCGTTTTAATGTCACAGTAATTTTACACAGCTTCCCAATAACATTAAGCGTGGTCTAATTTATAGGTATAATTCAGACCACGTCAGCAATTCTGAATAGGTAAAAAGATTTCAAAACAATTAATTTACAAATGTAATATTGATTTAAATTACTAAATGCATCGAACATAATCATAATTAATACAAAAAAAAAATTATTAACAAATGTATCCCGAAAAAAAGAACAGGTCATTTAATAATTTACATATTAGTTTTACAAAAGAACAAACAAAAATCGTAAAATATATACATTTGTACATATATAATCGAAAATTATTAGTGGACATCGGTAGATCTTAAAACAATTAAATTCTCGGAACCTAAATCCGTACTAATTAGCATTGCATCTTGGGTCATCCGAAAACCCATAGCATTAACCACCTACCTTTGCGAAATTAAATTTGGAGCGTTTAGTTTCCTGATTACAATTATTTAGTTTATGCGTTGCACTGATTGGTTGTACGGCGTTTATGCAATGCACGGATTGGACAAGGGGGCGGGTGTGGTGCATTTGAAACACAGCCGTGTTGTGCTTAAAACAAGACGTTAGCCCTATTCTGCTTCAGTGCAATCAACCTAGTCATTATTTACCAGTCGTTCTGTTAAACAGACAGTGATAAGTGTTAGTGCTAGTTTTAAAAATGGTAAATATTCTTGTCGATACGACTATAGTTTATTTTGTAATACATCGGTGGTATTTGCTACTTGTACATTTTTGTGTATTTAAATACATTAAATCAAAATCATTGCGCTCAATATGTAAACTGCTCAACAATCTGTATAGGAAGTCTTTTGATATTTGTTTATTATGTTTCTATAATAATTGTTTGTTTGTTATAGGAATTATGGGTACAGCGTATGCGTGTCCTTAGGAGATTATTGAAGAAGTATAGAGAAGCTAAGAAAATAGATCGACACCTGTACCATTCGCTGTACATGAAGGCGAAAGGTAACGTGTTCAAGAATAAACGTGTCCTCATGGAGTACATCCACAAGAAGAAGGCTGAGAAGGCTAGAACTAAAATGCTCGAGTAAGTACAATTCAAATAAACATCAATGCACTTATTATTTACTTGGCGTCAAATTTATAGAGGCCCAAATATATCAATAGTCAAATTCCGAAAATTAGTTACTTATTTATACGAGCTTGCTTATTTTGCTTATAAATTAAATTGAAAGTAGAAATCATAAATTAAAATAGGTTGGTCATATAAATTCAGTGCTTTTATGTTTAATATCACCACCTAGATAGAATTAAAACAAAAATGGCTGATGTTTTTCTAATTGAAATAAAACGCGTTTCAACCTTACCTGAAGATAACCGTAAGGTTGAAACGCGTCGTATATATAATAAACATTGTGAACAAAACCAAGTGAATTTTTATTTCAATTAATCAAAATGCCTACCACACAAACCTTTAATATTATGATGTTTTTCTGTTGAAACGGATCATAATACTGGACTATTTGATTTAATTAATAATTTAATTTTTGTTTTTAGCGATCAAGCTGAAGCCCGCAGAAGAAAAGTACATGAAGCGCGCAAACGACGTGAAGAGCGAATCGCCACGAAAAAACAGGAACTTTTGCAGACATACCAGCGTGAGGATGAAGCGGCAGCCGCGAAGAAGTAATAATATATAAATTCAGTGTGCACTATGTCGATATACTTTTTTGTAATCAGGCTCTAGTGAACATGCAAATAAATTGATTATATACTATGCTGTATTACTTATCTAATAATAATTTCACACAATTTTACCCCCATTTAGAATTTTCTTTTGGATTTTTAAGTAATATTATAGGTTATATTTTGTTAAAACTATTTCACTTATTACCTTTTCTGAATGTAATTCTAATTTGTTATACTTGGGTAAAGATTTTTGATTAAATTACATTTTTCAAACAAATGTTTGTGTTTTGAATACTCATTTATTTCCGAACAAGAGGCGTGTTAATTCTTCCGCCGATCATAAGATCGAAAACAATTCGTTTAAATACGTTTAAAATTATTAAGAAACGAATGCTTGCCATAAATCGATCGTTCGTTGGCAGGGTGGGAATTGCAATGAATGATGAGAAAAACGAAAAGTACACAAATCAAGATCGTTCCAGCAAATAGAAATAGCATGCTCAGTAAGAGAGACGCGTTCAATTTTAGAAAATGATTACTATTTGTGTACTGATTTTTAAAATAAAATTACGAACATTTGGGTTGAACCAGTATTGTATTAATCGAGAATTATTTTGATAATATACTAACAGAACGATATATTTTTGTGAAAATATTAGAATATAATATAATAAAAACGACAGAAAATACTTGTAAATTTGTTGTAACAAAATTAATTTCGTCACTGGAGAGGATTGACGACAACGAAAGTTGTAACACGAATGCAATGCTGATTTTATAGGGACTATATTCTCGTATTTGTTTATAATTCGATTATTCAAACACTAAATGCCAAACAAATGGTAACATAAGCTAATAGTATGAAAATGATTCGTATTTGCAACGGAGCCAGTGTTGTTTATAACATTAAAGAAATGTCCCCATAGCGGGGCCTTCGATTTTCTATAAATTAATTAACAAATGTCCGCGCAGTGGAAACGAATAAGGCGCTAATAGCATTAAATCTATTAAGAATAATTAGATTTCATGGTTTTAAAATATCTATTTTATTCTATCTATCTCTAAATTTACTACGATTGTGTTTGGTACGGCTTTTACTTTCTTATACGCAGTATAAGTAAGTATTGTAATCGTGAAAAATTTCGAACTCGAGATTTTTACGGAAATATACATTTTGACCTTCCCTGAATCGATTCCGACTATTTTTGGAATGACGTCCGTCTGTGTGTAAGTTCTCTACAGCCTAAACGATTGAAGCTGAAATTATGAAACTTTAAACTTAAGATTTGCATATGTCTGGGGTGTGCACCTCCTATTTTTGAAAACAATATTCCGACCGGAAGTGCATGTTTACTCTAGTCATTCTTTGCGGTTTCTGCAATTACTCAAAAATAGTTGCAGTTACAGAAAAATTGTTACGATAATAATTTATAGACATCAGCATTTTGTACAACTTTTATTTGAAACTTTTTTTCCCAAACGCTACTGGAAACAAGAAAATGACTCTTGAAACTGTTTCATATTATATTTATTTTTCCATAAATCGTATCATCTGCGCCTGTCAATTGTTTATCAAAAAAGAACAAAACCGACTTAAATAATTTGAAGTTTGACATTTTATATTTATTCTAAGAAATATATTTAGTATAAAAGTGTTCCAATATTATAAATTAGAAAAATAATGAAAATAGGATGTGATTTAACCAAAAAGCGTATAAGTTCGGTGCATGACACTGCAGATGTTTCATATGCGTCTTTTCAGTTGTTCATCAATAATTAATGATTTCACTGTCAAAATTTGACAAATTTTGATAAAAGTATATAACATCACAATACGTGCATTCCGTTAGTTATGCAACAGGAGTAACATTAAAGTAATGTTTAGGCAATCATTAAATATAAATTAGAGTATATTGTTGGTTCAACAATACACTCTAATTTATCAGTGAATTATGTCTCAATATCAATAATAACTTAAACACTTGGTAAGTTTCACATATATGCGGGGTCATCATCAGAAAGCTCGCCCTGAAGACGACTACGAGGTCGAAATAAATTATATGTGAAACTTATCAAATTATTTATGTTTTTTAACGGTGTTAAGTTGTAATTTTTGGAAAAAATTTCTAGACCATAAAATATCGTAATTTATTTTTTGTTTTGCTTTTATTTTTAAAAAATCTCTATAGTCAATATTTAAGGTGGACTACATACGAGCGAAAAAGAAAAAAACTTTCGTACAACTTCTATTTGGATTTTTTGTCAAAAAAGGTACCGGTTACAATTCCTATTTTAACAGAACAGAAAAACAAAATTAGACAAAAATAATTTGACATTTAATAACTATTGTATGAAATATATTTAGTGAAAATATCTTTCAAAGGCTAGTAAAATTATATATTAGTAATATAATTGAAATATGATATATGTATGCAATGTAAGTAGGTTTTTACTTTATTTTAAAAATATTTTTATAATTGATTTATCTAAACAAAATCTACATCCGCGAAATGTGTGAAAATTTAACAAATGTTTCTATAAGACAAGTATTTGCTGTCCTGGCAACGTTAGTATGTATGATACACTTTAGTGCACTAATATATATTATAGATGCAAATTAAATTAAACATTCATATATCACAACATATGTTTATTAAAATTAAACATTTTATTTCACACCAGTAATACACACAACATACAAAATTGTAAAATAACATGGTAAATGTGAGGAATGCTTTTGTAATACACAATAATTAAATATAAAATATAACAATTTCTTTACCTCAATTAACTGCATTTTTTATGTTAAATCAGTGCAAATAATAAGATATAAATAAAACAAATATTCTATCTTCTTTATTTATATCTTATAATGTGTACTAACGCCCAGTTAATTCAGCTATTGCATAATTTTCGTAAAATGTTCATCGAGTTATAATTACAAGGCACTGAAAATATTAATCCCGTTTGCCACTGTCAAATATTTCAACAAACGTTTGCCCACATTTGTTTCAAATATTGAATTTTATAAAAGCTTGTTCAAATTTTTTTAAAAATGTGTAAATTTCTATTGCATTAAACGTTTTATAGGTATTAACAAATACATGTTTTGAGGTTTTATTACAATAATATCATTTATCAAAATATTTTTTATTTTACTGGAAATTTGGACAAAAAAAAAGTCATTTTTGAGAATAATTACCATTATTCGCAATAATTCATCACGTTAGGTCTATACCAGATCACATATTTTGCATTGAGATAAGAAAAATGATTCGCAAGCAGTATTTGTAATTATTTTCAATAAGTGCAACTTATGTGATTTGGAATAAACCATAGCACTCTTATTTTAAACATTTCTTTGCTATATAGAAAATTACAACTAAAAATATTGAAACAGATAAAACAAAATAATCTTACGAAAAAATGGGATATTTTAACAATTCAGGCATTATAAATAATTAGGAAGGAGACTAACATGCAGTATCACATTTGAATAGTTTTCAGACTAAAAAAAATCTTTTAAACTACCCATACGATAGTTAAGATGAATTTTGGCGAATTACTATTTCTCGAGTGGTTAATTACAGTACTTACTAACCATAGTTACTCATTTTATTACCTACACTTAAAATGAAGTTACTAGTTAATTTCTACAGTCAAATCATTTATACGATATTTGCGTGACATACATATGATTTATATGATTACTGTCACCAAAAATCACTTCGAGCCTCCGTTTTACAATCTAACGTTTTTTTATAATATTTATAAAATGGCTTTATCTATTTTGCACCATTGCATGTTATTCCCTTGTATATTTATATTACATTCGAAAATAGAATCACTAATACCGCGGTAATAATTTTCACGATTTCAGAAAAATGAAACAACGTTGACAATTGCTAATTATTCTTGTTTATTATACAAGAAAACAAAGTTACGGGTGAGTGGCGGCACTTACGATTGAAGATGTGGTTTGATTTCCGAATATAATATATAATTTAAAATAAATATCTATGTCGTTTTACTGAAAATATAACTGAATATTTGACGGTATCAAAGGAGCTTTATGCTTTACAAGTACAAATGCTGACTAAGATTAATGGTGCAAAAAAAAAAGGATTATTGTTGTTTCTTATTATCTGGATTAATTGAGAAGTCTAATCTCATGTAAACGATAATAATCAAAAACAATGCAAAAAGAACAAGTGATAGTAAAATGGGCTCGTGTAACATAAGAGCACGAGACCAGTGGTATTTTAGTTCAATATCTTGGATGTGGTTTTCAACTAAATTTGATTTTGAGAACCTTACAATAAGTCGCCCTTTCGTATCTAAATATTTGTACAAAATGGAATCAGGTAATCTGGTGACGGAATAAGGTGTTTTTAGCTCAATGTCGGTGGCACCAACTGGCAGGACGATTGATGTTTCCATTTGATCCACTTGCATGTCATCGAAAATGTGATCTAGGAAACGAATTTTCAGCACGTAACTGTCACCTTTGTGGAATAGATATTGGTAACTGGGCACACTGTATCTGTAAGTTAAAAACAACATCTTTATTATTGTGTGATGTTTACCTTTTTACTTTCTTATACGAAGTATAAGTAAGTATTGTAATCATGAAAAATTTCGATCTCGAGATTTCAACGGAAATATACGTTTTGACCTTCCCTGAATCGATTCCAACTATTTTTGGAATGACGTCCGTCTGTGTGTGTGTGTGTGTGTGTGTGTGTGTGTGTGTGTGTGTGTGTGTGTGTCTGTGTGTGTGTGTATGTTCTCTACAGCCTAAACGGTTGAAACTAAAATTATGAAACTTTAAACTTAAGATTTGCATATGCCTGAGGTGTGCACCTCCTATTTTTGAACAAAATATTCAAACCGGAAGTGCCTGTTTACTCTAGTCATTTTTGGCATATTCTGCAATTACTCAAAAATCGTTACAGATACAGACAAATTTTATAAACAAAAATTAAAGGTATTCATATTTAGCACAACTTTTGTTCGAATTTTTTTTCCAAAAAGTGTACTGGTTACAAAATAAATTTCTGCGTTTTATATATATTTTTACATAAATCGTATCATCTTCGCCTGTCAATTGTTTAACAAAATAGACGTAAATAATTTGAAGTTTGACAATATATATTTTAAGAAATATATTTAGTGTAAAAGCGATCTAAAGGTTAGAACAAATATTATAAATTAGAAAAATAATGTAACTACGATATGGTTTAACCCATATGCGTATAAGAAAGTTCGGTGCATGACACTGCAGATATTTTATAATTCAAATTATAAAAAAGGTAAACTAAACCATGAAATAAACTTTAATTATTAGTGGCTTTTGAGATTAGACAATTCCAAAGGCAAATTAATGATGACAAAACATTCACATATATAGGATTGCTAACAATAAAATTTAAACTATAATAATATACAATAGGCAAAAAATTAAGCACGTGACAAAAGACGCGGGGTTCGAATTTGTTCGCATTCAACGCTGAGAGACATGTTAACCTTATGGCCAGAATCGGCGGCTCATTTATTTTGAGACATTACACTTGCATTTGTTGATGAATCAATGAAAAAAATTGAATATGTTAGGGGCAATAGAATAACCTTTATGCTATAGTGTTTATGCAATTGCGAACATCTTTAATAAAGCTATATTTTCAAATTGAAAATGCATTTTATGTTAAATGCGCCTCTGCACATGCGCAATATGCTGCGTTTTTTTGGCTTCGTTGTAGAAAATGTAAAAATCCAAACAAACGCAGCATATTGCGCATGTGCAGAGGCGCATTTAACATAAAATGCATTTTCAATTTGAAAATATAGCTTTATTAAAGATGTTCGCAATTGCGAATACTACAGCCGGAAGTGCATGTTTACTCTAGTCATTTTTTACGGTTGTTGCTCG
Source organism: Nebria brevicollis (assembly GCA_944738965.1). Lineage (NCBI taxonomy): Eukaryota > Metazoa > Arthropoda > Insecta > Coleoptera > Carabidae > Nebria > Nebria brevicollis. The sequence continues at coordinate 12,034,316 of OX122899.1, read as the reverse complement.
ATAACGGTTGCACTTACAGTAAAAATAGTTAGAATAAAAATTAGAGCTATTAACATTATCTACAACTTTTGTTAGAAACATTTTTTCGAAAATGGTACCAATTACAAGAAAATGACTATTAAAGTTTGTTCTTAATATATTTATTTTTGCATAAATCGTATCAACTGTGCCTGTCAATTGTTAAACAGAATAACAAAATTCACTCAAATAATTTAGAATTTGACATTTAATATATATTGTAAGAAATATATTTAGTGAAGTTATAATTTCGAAACCAAATATTAATATATGTATTTTTTACGCATCTCTGAACACATTTACTATATTTTCAATGATGCCGGTTTATATGTGAACACTAGCCCCAAAACCATTGAAAAAACCAATTTTTAATATAAGATTCACGGAAGTCATTTAAAACGAATATTTACCCGGGTGTGCATGTTATTATACAAAACAATTTTATAAAAAATGTCTAGGACCATCCATGCGTGAAATATGAATGTTTCAAATAATAACGAATTAATAAAAAGGAAACATACCCTAGTGTGTAACTAGTTTTCCATCCTCCAAATAACGGGTACCTTGGTCGCAAATCTAGCTCAACCGAATCTTTCTTCACCACCATATTCGACGTAGAAATATTCCCGTTATTATCCCTATAATAAGGACTCGTAGCGGACGCAGGCAAAACAGTTTTAAACGATTTGATGCTATTAAAACCATTATTATCTCTCATATAATCGTAGCGTGAGAATGAACCTTTCAGCGTGGCACCGGTGTGCAATAAACTTACATATTCCTCAATGGCAATATTTCCCCAATGCGACACTTCAATGTGTCGTTTCAACTGTGTCACAGCCAAAAACGGCGAATTATTCTCGTAATGGATCATTAACTCATCGGTCGAGAACGGTTTGATATTATCGTAAGGCCCGTAAGTTAATAAACCTTCAGCTAACGCGAATGGTTTCAATTTCGTGTAGCTTTCAATGTTTTTTGTGCGAACATGAACTTTTGTGTTTTGCCGCGCGACACTGTACGATGATAACACGTAATGATTACCGAACCACCGTACTAGTTGTTTCTCTTTTTGAGATATAGCTGCAGGATACGGCACCTGAGCGCCTGCATATATCTCTTCGAAACTAACTTTAAATTTATTTTGCTCAATAGGCTTGATGAATTCAACACTGTACACTTTACCCTCGTGCGCTTGTATTTTAGTTTCACGCAACTCTAATTCACGTTTCGATGCGTCTTTCGCCGAAATGAAGGAGAGCCGGCCGGAGGCACCGTTGTCTGGGGCCCAAATTACATTTTTTATCGCACCAGTTCCAGTATTTTCGAATGTCACCGTGGATAAGATTTTAACCAATTGGGTAGATAAGTCGATAGATCTATCTACATTCTTTATTATTAGTTTATTATTGATTACTTCATTGCAATTGACGGTATTTGAACAGAAAAGGCACACTATTAATATATAAAAGCATGAATCGAACATTTTTAGTTAGTAAATATTGTCCATATGAAAAACTAACCACACCGGCAAACACACGATAAAAATGTGCAGAAATGTCAACGTAGCGAGCTGACGTGGTGCCAATGTTACCAAGCGTCTTTTGAGTTATTTTCTAAAAATAACATTAGAAATAATAACATTTCCAATTTTTTTAAGCTGGAAATTTTATTTATTTAATACCTAAAAGAGATTGAATCATTCGAATAACTTATAATTAGATTTGTAAATATTAAATTCGAGCGTGCTATTTGGCAACATGGCACAAATGATACCAACTGATTGTAAACGGACTAAATAAAGGTGTGTCGTACACAGAGAGAAAAAAATATTTAATTAATTCTTTGCAATTTATATAATTTGTATTTAAAAATACAAATAAAATGTGCTCACTTTGGCAACGCATTACGTCACTATGACGTAGTTTGAGTATCAAGCTCCTCCCAAAATGACGTATGCGTTAGTAGTAATAGTAGTAATAAAAAACTAATTAAGCAATCTAAATAAAATGTATACCATTTTGGAAACACCAACCTATGACGTCACGATTCAAAATTTAGAATAAATTTCAATTGCGAAAAAAATAAATGCAGGCTATTTTAATTAATGATTTTAATTATTCTTTAACAGAGTAATAGAAAATCGACTATATATCTCGTTAAACTATTTAAATTAAAGTGCAGGTTAATGTTGGAAACACTATCAATGTATGATGTCACGATTCAAAATTAAAATCACTTTAATCATTTTAATATAATTATTTTAAAAATGGTAAAGTGTTATAACGATCGCAATTTGTAATAAATAAATGATTCAATAAAATATATAATTCATGTTAAAATATGCTATTCTAATTAATTAGCTTGCAAATGGGATTTTAAAGGAATTTTGACATATTTCAATTTTTAGGTGAAATATACATTCGACAATAGAGTGCGTTGCTTTTTTGTTTGAATAATGTAAATTGATCTAAATATTTTCTTTATTGGTTTTGCAATTTGTAATGCATTAATAGATTTTTGGTAAGCAATTTATTATTTATGATTATAAAATAAATAGTATTATACACAAAAATCAAAATTATAACAAATGTATCTAAACGCCATCTTGCGTGTTCAATATTTGAACACAGTGATATGATTGCATTTAAAACCTTTTTTATACATTGTTTATCGTAGCTTTTATGTTTGTTGGGCAACTATTAATTAAATAGATTGTTGTGTTCCATTGAAAGTAGTGTAAAGTGTTTTAAATATCGTTTTTCGCACTTATTAGTTCCAAACAAATAACAAAATGTAGAGGATGCGCAAACGTTTGACATGAAAGGTGTAGCAAGCAATGAACGTAAATTCGCGGAATGTCTATTTTATTATTAAACGGTACAATCAAATATATTTCTGACGTTCCTCTGCCGAATTAATAATGATTGTAATCAACCAAGTCGTTTGAGCGATGAGTGCTAAAAAGCGCAGATCTTTGTGTGGTGCTATGAATTGTGTTTGTCAACGTACAAAAATGCATCATTTCCTGATCGTATTATTGCTTTGTATCAACTATGGCATTGCTCACTTGGAGAAGGAAGGCATGTGCGCCCCGTACGGCGGTAAAATATGTAAAAACTACTTGGATGCACGGCAAGTGTGGTTTCAACTGTCAAAAGAGAGCACTGGCGGCTGGCTAAATGAGCACATTACGAAAGGACTTTGGGAAGAAATGGTTTCGGGGCTACGAGAGCCCTGTCGTAGTGCAGCTGAGGTATTTCTATTTTCAATTTGTTTATTTGTGTCACACATCTTGTTGCATATACTATGTTCATTTATTCGGTGCTGAACCAAATATGATTTCTGTTGAATAACAGAGCGTATATCTGTAGGTTCTGGGTTTAAATCCCGGCGGCACCCGATATATTTATCTCAAATATCGAATATTTAAATGATATGTGTATAGGCATAGAATAGCATTAAGTTCAAATTCATTTGTGCCGATTGATATGATTTTTCAGGATAAATGGCTAAATATCTATCTAGAATTTGTTTAATGCATCTGAATTTAAGTATTTAGTGATAATTGGTTGCGTTTTTTTGTATTCAAATATTTTTATTTATTTAACAGAGAAATGATTAAAATATTTGCTGCATTATTAATTATGTTCGACAATAATTAGTTTTCTTTTAAAAAATGCCGTTTTTTGAACATAAGTTCTAAAAATTTTGCTGCCATTAATAAATGCCAAAATTGTTTTTTTTTTTGTTGTTGTAGAATATGAATCATTGTGATTAATATATGAATAAGTTTAGAAATTAAAATCGCCAATTATTAAATAAATGTAAATCATTTTTCATTCTAATTTCTTAACTGATAAATAATAACAATTAATGAATTATAGAACACGAACATGATGCTTGCCATATCGGTATTACAAAACTAGTACGTTCATCGTAGTGGAATGAAATTCTTATCAATTATAAGACTTTTTTTTCGTAATATTGCAACTTATGTTAGGTTTCGATCTAAGTTGTTTGTATAAAAATACAATTTGGAATTATAGTTGCTTCCACTATAATTTAGAATTATTTTATATCTCAGTGTTGCCACTGGAGTCACAAAGAAACATTGCATTCGTTTACTCGCTACTAATAGTAATAAATACCGAGAAAAAAACTACTTAAGGTATCTATCAACTATCCAGTTGCGAGATACAATCAAATTGCATAAAATAACACCAAAACTATTTTCTCATATTTTAATTATAAATTATTTTTGACGTTTTAATTAGGTTTGTGATTCGCCACAACTTTAAATAGTGTGCGTAACTTAATAGTTTAGGAATTAGGCTTATTAAAAAGATCATGACGGCACATTCCCTGCATATATTCATTTGTTGTCTATAATTCTTTAATTGACTGTTGTGCTTTTGCGACCGTAATTTTGAGTAGAATTAATGTAGTTTTTGTGTGTTAACCATTCTAAAATGCTTGAATAACTTTCAGAAATTGTTATGCATGTATGCATTCCCGCAGTGCATTGTAACCGAGGCAAATGCGGTGGGTTTACCACTGTGTTACGAAGACTGCATAGCTGTTAAAGAACAGCTGTGCTACAATGATTGGGCAGTCATTGAGCATAACAAGGAACTGGGCTTGTCGTTTAAGTCACGCGGCCATTTTGAACTGCCCGTCTGCGATTCGTTACCGAAATTTAATCCTAAAAACGAGACACCTAGCTGCTCCCATGCACGGCTCACTGAGATGCAACCCGAATTAATCACCCGTACTATTTAACTTATTTATTATTAACTAGTGTTGTTACATTTCATCAAATAGATACGCTTACGGTTAAACGCAATCGGATACTAGTTTATTTCGTTTCTCCTTTAAGTTTTACAGTTACAGTAACATTATTTTACCGAATTGACGAATAATCACATTTTGTTCGTAACCGGTTATTGTGCACATTTCTTTTCGGTATTTCGCCATAATTATTACGTTTTTGAATATAATTTAAACTTATTTTATTCAATCATTAATCAATTTATATTCAATCATGTTTAATCATTGAAATGCTCAAAGTTTACTAGTAATATATTTTACCGAATTTCCTGGAGATTCTGGAATTTAATTTCGTAACAAAAATATATAAGCGAGAAAAACAAATAGATATTTTACGTATTTTGTGTAATATTAAACATTCATAAAATCAATTATAAGTTAAAATGACGATGAAAAAGTTGAGATTTATTTAATGAAATTGAACACCACTACAGTATAGACGCCATATTTAATCATACAGTATATTCAATAGATGTATATGAATGTTTCAGATAATTGTGTAAAAGGTCGCGGTCGTTTCTATCAGGGTACAGTGAATATCACAAAGCTTGGTCTGGCGTGTCAACGGTGGGATTCGCAGGAACCACATTCGCACGATCGTCCACCGATGGTGTTTCCAGAGGTGCAAAATGCTGAGAACTATTGTAGGAATGCTGGCGGTGAAGAAACGATGCCATGGTGCTACACAATGGACGCAAACGTTCGGTGGCAACATTGCGATATACCAGTCTGTGGTTAGTATTTCGTTATATCTTTTACACTTATTACTGTATAATATACCATACTTAGATATTATCAGCTCATATTTTATTTATATTCATTTTACTGTATTCATAAGTTTCAAATTTTTTTTATAAAAATTTTAGATACTTTTCATATATTTATCATTCAAAACTGTTTTGTCATTCATAAAACTCTGTTCGAGATCATCAAACAGTAACATATTTATATACTCTTGTCACATTCAGTGATGGTACATGCTGTCCAATTATCTTTCCTTTTGTGCGGTTAAATAATTCTATTTACCGATAAAAATCCCCTTAAAAAATGATGATGCCTCAAACTCTATGACTAGTGATTCTTTTTCAGTGATTCAGTTCCTTATTCGTATTCTTCTATTCCACTTGATCGCTACTTTACATCCACACAATTCATTCTGAATCATGTCTCCACTTATTTTGTGGGTAACTGCTCATTCGCATCTATATAATATTTGAATCAATTAAACTTAAAATCAGTAGTTTAATAAAACAAGAACCTTATTATTAAATGATATACCTCGATAGTTAAAAGCAATGTCTAGTTGCAGGATAACTTCGAACAGAATTTCGTGAAAATGTAACCGTGTATAAATTCCCTTATGAATACAGTTGTTATAATCAACATATTTGTGGTTCGATCACGCTATTAGAAAGTTGTACACTACCATATTGTATTAGTATTATTGATTAGTTAGTATGTACATAAACAAGTTGATCAATAAAAAGCTTTTGCAATTGTTTATTTTGCGTGACGCTAGTTCGTAACTTTTAGATAACTCTACAACCATCGATACAGATCAAAAATCGAACGAGGTATCTATGGAAAAATATTTCACACCGACATTTATTTTCATCATAGCGGGCATTGGATTTGCTAGTGTGCTAGTTATTTTACTTTTATTTCTTCTATGCCATCGTATTCACAAACATCGTTTCGGATATAATCCTACGTCCACACAAGAAGTCAGTATTGATCTGAATAAACTGCCAAGCAATGTTGCATATCACAGGTAAATTTAATCCTATTTACTAATTCTAATGATGCGGCGAAGAAGAAATCTTTATATCAATGCAAATCAAGTATTACATTATAATCTCACTTATTCCGTTGGAGGCTTACATATTATTTCAATAATACAATCTTAACTTATTGATCTATAAATCAACATTTATTTAAATAATCGACTTAGATAGAAAAATATACATGTATAATTTCAATGATATTTAATTATATATACAAACATACATGTTCATTCGTGAGTGCCGCCACTCACTCGTACTTTTGTTTTGGTTAACTGTTTGAAGAGATGTGTTTTTGTGTAATTTAACACAAAAACAATTATAAATAATTCACTCAATACGATTTTGATTTACGTTTTTTTTTTCTCATATTTAATCGGTTTTTCCACACCGACGTAAAGTTCTGGTGGCTACGCCCATAAAAATGGTACACTTTTTGGTGACAGTTTTCAAGATCATTTTTGGAGATATTTAAAAAAACTACAATAAACATAATTTTTTTATTTATTATTTTTTTAAAACAGATTTTTCCCGAAAAGTATAAAAACCTAAGAATTTAATATATTTTTGATTCTATAAAGGTCACGTGCTTTGCAAAAATAGTCAGATTTATTTATTTTTAGTCATGGCAAAATAATAAAATAATATAAACTTAACAATGATAAGCGCTTGCAGATAAATAAATAAAATTTTATTTTAACTTGTTTACACGTGTCAGAAAATATAGACACTCATTGCACATACTAATAATTGTAGAACAAGATAATTATACTATAATTATTATGTTAACATATCTATTTCTACATTTTTCCTGATTTTGTGGAAGAAATAAGTAATAACGATAAACGGATCGAGGCCTTAATATAAAATGGCTGATTTAATAAATGAATATTGATTGAACAGATAAATAACTTCAGTTGAGAATACTGTTGCAATACTTATATGGAATTTAGCCCCACGGACGCAAATAGAGTTAGGATTGTTCACATGGTACATACTGTTAAATTACATAACACAGTTTGAAATTCATCCATAAGGAGTAGATATGTGTCCAGTCATTTCATATCACTATTAAATTCACCGCATTTCTTTGTTCCTATAATTCTAGATTTAATAATAAAATTAATTTAAGTTTCTTTTCTCGAATATATTCTGTATAAATTCTATTTTTTTTTAAATTAAAAATTTGATTTAAATTAACGATTTTTAAGAGGCTTTTGATAGATATAAAAAAAAGTTAAAGATTATAATAAAAAAGAAAATTAAATACTTTGAAATAATATATTTTGATTTTGACACGAGAAAGTTAATTTGCCTATTGAAATTGAAAAATAATGTATTTAAGAATTGTTTCAAATTTAAATGATTAAAAAATCCTAAAAGTATATTTTCTTTTAATGTTTTACAGAACGGGCGCACAACTGAATCCAAAGCTAGAAAAACTGGAATTTCCCAGAAATGACATAATCTACGTGCGAGATTTGGGGCAGGGAGCATTCGGCCGGGTCTTTCAAGCAAAAGCACCCGCTTTAGTTCCTGGCGAAGAATTCACGTTGGTCGCGGTGAAAATGCTCAAAGATGAAGCCAGTCAAGATCTGCAGGTTGACTTCGAACGGGAAGCGTGTCTGCTTGCCGAATTCGATCATCCGAATATCGTAAAATTATTAGGTGTTTGCGCAGTTGGCAGACCCATGTGTTTGCTTTTCGAATACATGGGCAAAGGAGATCTGAACGAATTTTTAAGGTAAACCATATTAGTCAATTCAAATATTTTATTATAAACGCACTAATATGAACATTTTGTTTCAGATCTTGTTCGCCTAGTAATTACGTAATGCGAACGGTGGACGGTGAAGCTGGTCGGGAGGTGTTCAAAGATGTGCAGCTAACACATTTAGATTTATTAAATATTGCCCGACAAGTCGCAGCCGGTATGGTGTACCTTTCCGACCGAAAATTTGTTCACCGAGATTTGGCGACGCGGAATTGTCTTATCAATGACAATATGGTTGTAAAAATAGCTGATTTCGGATTATCACAGAAGATTTATTTGCAGGTTATTATATTTTAACCATTTAATGGGAGGTTCTCCTAAACTTGGCTCAAATTCAGCAAACTTTGAGAATTTATTGTGGGAGAATTAAAAGGAATAAGAACTTAGAGTTTTAACTTCTAAATTGGTCCATTTTTGTGCGTTTTTCTAAAGTTTTTACTATCGCAAAATACAAAATGGCGGCTTAAAAATGGAGGCTTTTCCGGACCTCTTCACTTAAAATGTACCCGCACAACTTGGAGCATACAGCTCCTTGTAGTGAACTGAAATCGAAAATTAAGAAAAATTATTACAACGTAATAATTTCTCTATGACATATACCTAATTAGAATAAATTTCACCAAAAATTAACCAAATTATGCGCATGTTTAAAAAAAATGCAATTTCTGATACCCTTTTTTTCACATTGGCCCTTCTTAAAAATTTTAAATCACATTTTTGTAGGCTTATATTAGGTATAAGGCATAGAAAAGAGTATATTCATTTTAACAGATATAAAATTAAGTGAATCGAATAAGTAGATCGAGCCCTGTGCACGAAGTTGTGGTGAAAAATGTAGTTTCGAGAAAAACGCGTTTAAAGTTTTGACAAAGTTTGCCTGGAGATAACTTTTTTGTTTGTAGAGTGATCATGACCATTATCAGTTCATGTAGGGATTCTGGATCGCTGATTACGATTTTGAAGTGTAATTTAGAAAATAAAAAATGGCGGATCTAATATGGCGCATGCAAAAAAATTTGCATCTACCAATTTGAACCAAAATTTGTATATATAAGTAATCAGGGTCGCTGAATGTAGATTTGTCATTGACTTATCAAAATAATTGATTAAAATCCAAAATGGCGGGCCAAAAATACGCGGAATCAAGGTCGGCATGTGCGGCAAACTACGCTTAATCAAGTTCCGCATGTGCTGCCAGCCACAGTGTATTCCAGCACGTAATTACATGCGTCACGGATCGGAGTATCCTTTTGCACACATGTTCTATACACATGAAGCCTTCATTAAATGAGAAAAAAAAAAAAAATTTTTTTTCAATAAAGTTTAGGAGAACCTCCCCTTAATGACAGGAAATTAGTGGTGGACTACAATTTATTGGTTCGGAAACATTCCTTCGCCTTTTATAAATTTGCATATTAGTTAAAAATCATTATATATATATATATATATATATATATATATATATAATCAATTTGATTTACAATAAATTAAACGTCTAATATAAAAAAAAAAACCAGTAATTCCACATTTTTGAGAAATGATAAAAATTTGTTTCATAAGTTATTTTGTTATTATTATATTAATTACATCGTTTTAACAAATCATATTTGTATAGAAATTGTTTTAAATATTTGTAGCAGCCCTGAGAAGAGCCATATTTAGGAATGGTGATAATACTGATTGTATAATTATTTGTTAATAGGATTACTATAAAGGAGACGAACACGACGCGATTCCAGTACGTTGGATGCCACTAGAAAGTATTCTTTATAATAAATATACAATCGAGTCCGATGTTTGGGCATTCGCTGTATGTCTGTGGGAGATCTGTTCATTCGCGTTACAACCGTACTATGGTATGACACACGAAGAAGTTGTCAAGTTTATCAAACAGGGTAATATGTTACCATGCCCTGATAATACACCCCCACCCGTCTACGAATTAATGAGACAGTGTTGGGCCCACAAGCCAGCGGCCCGACCCAGTTTCCGAACCATCCACCATACGCTCGAAACTATCTACGAAGACATCTCAAAGCTTTGATTCTGATCGATTTTTGTATTTTTCATATATTTATTGTTTTTAGCTCGCCATATGTACTGTTCATGCTTAAATATTCAATCTTGTGTCTGTAATAAATTAAGAAATTACGTTTGGTTTTATGTGCTTTAAAACTATTTTCTGCAAATCTATTTTAAACGAAAATTACATATTTTTATGTTCTTTGAAATTGAACCTAAAAATAGTTATTTTAATTGATAAATAAAAGTAAAAGTGACCAGCCCAATATTTTCGAAGTTCGATTAAATTAATGTATAAGCTGTTTTCTGTTTTTACTTTCTTATACGCAGTATAAGTATTGCAATTATGAAAAAATTCGATCTCGAAATTTTAACGTTTTATGTCTGACTATTTTTGGACTATTTCTGTCTGTGTGTGTGTCTGTATGTAGGTATGTGAGCGCTCTACAGTCTAAACCGAAGTATAAAATCCAACAGAAATAAACTAAATAATTGAAATAAAATGGCAGCAATATGTTGCTATTTTAATATAAAATTTTTATTAATTTGCCAACACAATGATAATAAAGCTGAAACTGTATGAAAGTAACGTCTGTAGTGAAATACTACTGGTTCTAAATATGTTTCTTATAAATTTACTATACGCCTAGATTGTTTATATTTCACAACTACCTATGGCGAGCTGCAAGCATTGACACAGCCAATACTTGTTTAATATTGATATAGTATTTTTAGTAAAAAAATGCGTGTAAATTGTCGTGTGTTTTTATTATTCTTGTATGTGAGTGACGAAATGAACTATTTCTACTTAAACGTAAATATTGTTTATTTTGTTATTGAACGATTCTCTTGTGTAAATAAATAATAATAATAACTTAAAATGCTAAAACACATTGTAGTTTCTTTCTTTCGATTGCCTGTTTTCTGAATATTACAGTTTGTAATGGGGTAATCGACAAGAATATTGCAAAAGTCAATTTATGTGCTAAGTTCAATATTAATGCAAGTGATAAATAGAATAGTGCTTACGGTATGATATAAATCTCGTCATATTATAATCGTACCAACAGCAACCTAAAAGGAATCTGTTATAATCCAAAAATGAATTTCAATTAATGATCATAATTCTTGTTTCATTATAAATAAATAGCATAGTTGTATCAGTACTGATTTTCTTAAGTATTTTATAATTTAAATTATCCTAAGTAAGAAGATACTAATACAATGCGCAGAATGTATTTACACGCGAATATGCAGCCATCTCGAAAGATAATCATCTTTGCAGTCTACAAGTGGTTGCAGTTTACAGGTGGTTGCAGTTAGGTTTTAGTAGTAAAAGTGGGAAGTTAGATATTCTTTAGCAAAAAAAATATGTATATAATATGTCGACGCGAAAAGAAAAAAAAGCTGTAATTATCTGACAACGTAAAAATATTGTAAAGTGATTATCTTTAATGATACACGAAATGCAACAATAACAATACAAGCAAATATATGGATTACATCGTCGTAAATTTCCGTGAAAATACATACATACATCATTTCCATCTATGGGGTAGCGGAAAACACTTTAAGCATACATTCTTTCACGTATTAACAATATTTTGTCATTCATCTTACTCATTTCTTTCGCCTCATTGTATTTGTATTTCATATTTTTACAACTTTTCTATCACACAATTCAAGCTCAATCAAAACCTTTTTTCGTTCAATTTATTACTTTCTCTTGTTTTACTCTATCTCGCATACCACAAGTTATGTTATAAAAGAAAAGGGTTTAGATTGGTAAGAAGATGAGCCACGGTAGCAACCAGGCAAGTCCTCAACGAAAATGATAGATATGAAATTAAATGAGCATCATTTATAAAATATTAAAGTAATAACAAATTGTCTTATACGCTTCTTATGATAAGCAATGCGTATAAATTTACAAAATAAGCGAAAATGAAATATTTAGAGATTTTAAATATTTATATTAATACAAATCCTCAATTTGGCGAACAATCATTTGTCTATACCTTCCTATTATTTTCTGCTACTTCTCTGAAATAGTCTACTTGATACGTCGCTTCATTTTCTTGTTAAAAAAGGGAAACATAATATAGCTTAATATATATGCGAGAATTTCGTTTATATGCTATTTTACTGATATTGAAATTAACGTATATTCAGCGATAACGAATTAGTCCGTTAAATCATGGACATTATTAATTTATTTTCAAGTATTAAATTAGATCTACAGTTTATGAAAATTGTGAAATGAATTTGGAAGAGTTCGAATATAATATTTGGAGAAAAAAAACAAATGCTTTGTTAATTCGCCAACGAACAAGAAAGTAGAATCGATGACTAATTAGTATAGATTAACTCAAAAATGTATTGCATTAATTATTATAAATTTCTTTATTAGAATATTTTATTAAAAAAAAACTCAACACAAAACCTATTGTAACATTGAGAATTATAAAGAACATATTTTTATAGATAAAAGAAAATGTATTTATAATAAACATGAAAGACAAGTTGCAAACATTGTAACACGGAATAGAAGAGCGTTTATGAAGCAAAAGAAATATAGAGTTGAATGGTGAAAGTTTGCCAAGATGAAGTTATGTAAGTATATTTTGAAAATGAATTTTAACTCCCGCCAAAAAGTATTTCTGCTTGGTTGTAGTAAGTGCCGCCATCTAGCAAATACTATTTGTAGTTTAGCTGTACAACAACGCTCATAGTTAATTTTTAATCTTTTTTGCTGAGAACTGCGACAAGTCTTTGAAATCGTATTGTAAATATATTGAAGTGCTGTATTTTGTGATGTCTGTTATTTTCTCCAGAAAACGATTATTGGATATTAAAAAGGAATGACGCATAAAGAATCAAAAGGTACGTTTCATTTATAAAATAAATTCATTTTATGACATGTAAATCACTATCGCTTTATTATGAATTTTTCTTCGACTGAAATTGTCATAAACAAGTTAATTATGGATTGTTTTCTTGTTTTCAGTTCCTTCTCTCGGTGCGGATGACAGAGATGTAAGTTTAACCAACAAAATTTCTTTATGTCACTGTTTTCGTTTTAAAACGTTTCCAATCATTTTATCCCGTCATTTTTTGAGTCATTATACTGAATTTGTTCGTAAAACAGGCATCGACATCAACCAATGGTTTACAAAGACCTCGGACGCGAGAGGATTTTTATAAGTTCTGCACATACATCCTGGAATACGAAAACTACGGGCGGCAAATGCATGATGAGGTAAGAAAAGTCAGTATTCTAAACCAACAGTTTTTGTGGATGACCAGTGTTCAGTTGTTTGTGAGTGGTACGTTTTGTGCAGGATAATAGAACGTCAACTCGGACGCCGCCGCCGTTAGATAGCTCGGGTAGTAGTGTCAATTCTGAGTCTGCCACGAGTTCTGGACAAGAAGAAGATAAACAATCTGATGATGATTCAGGTGAGTGACAGGCTGCGGTTTAATTCTTTAAGCATGGTATTTGCTAATTTAATAAAACCTCGCACATTTTACACATTGCAAGCTTAAATCCAACGTTTCCCAATGAATCCTTTCAATTACTTACGAAAATATGTTCGAGCTTGTTAGGTTAACAAAACAAAACAGTTTGGCTGATATGTATTGAATGAGAATGATTAGCTTCGGAATAAATGATATATTTCTTTATAAATGAACACATTGTTATATTTTGAGGGGATTAACTAAAATAGATTTTTTTTTTATTTTCGATCATATTGTGAAATTATTTGCAAGAACATTTTTTTTCCCATCAAATTGAAAACAAATAAAATTGAAGCATGGGGGAAACATTTACTTATGATATTCATAATAAAGTTCTCAATTATCGCAAAATCGTGTGTAATATTAGTTTTCTTTTGATATCATGTTTAATTAATAGCGGTTTTTTTTTAATTCATTCTTGATTAAACATCCGTTGTAAAGGCAGGCTTAGAGATATATAGTGGAGCAAAGTAAGTAAATAATGTTGAGATAAAAAAAAAACATTCATCGCAATATTACACTCACGCATCTCCTGATTTGTTAGGACTATGTCATTTGTTGTGAGATATGCATATGCAGTCAAATCGCGGTTTTAATAATAACAATTTTTGAAAGATGATACTGTTATCTACTTTAATAAACAATAAACATCTTTGGAATAAGATAAAACAGTTTCAAATATCAAATAACGCTCTTATTTACGTTTATGCCCCTCAAAATCGCAAATATATATATATATTAGTAAATGGGCTTATTTTATAGAAAATTTTACAATCTAAAAGCTTCATTTTGTAATTACGTATACCAAGTATATGTATATATATATTTATGCATGCGGGCATGTATGTATGTTGTATACATGCTTTTCAAATTCTTCATATACATTCCTCTATTCCACTCGCTTTTCTTTGTATATATGTGTATATATGCGTGCATGTACGTGTGTGTGTGTATGTGTGTGCGTGCGTATGTGTGTGCGTGCCTGTGTGTGCGTGTCTGTGTGTGTGTGAGCGAGAGAGAGAGAGAGAGAATTTCACTCTGCGCGCGCGCGTGTGTGTGTGTATGTATGTATGTAGAAATTGATTAATACTATAAATGCATATGTGAAAACTCCACTATATAACTAAGTGGTTGATTTGCATTGCTATAGAATCAAATCAAGAGAAGTTGAAAAGTAAAGAGACGAATGAAGATTCTTATGATTTAGTAACGTGTTATTGTCGCAAACCGTTCGCCGGCCGCCCGATGATCGAGTGTTCGCGCTGTTTGACGTGGGTGCACTTGTCCTGCGCCCGAATACGCCGCACACACATACCAGACGTGTTCTACTGTGCACTGTGCAAACATAACAAGATGCGCTCGCCGCGAAGTGATGCTGTGCGTCCGGTGGCCAGTCCGCCCGATTCACCCGCCATGAAACGTATGAAACGGGGTGCTAGTTTGTAACCCTCCTGTATATAGTTTTTAAGTTTTTTTTTTTTTCTCTAATTATTTGTCTACAAAGTTTCTATTATCACGATTTTAAACTACCAACAGGCGATTTTCGTTTTAAATCTATGCTGGACACATCTAATATCACAGCGTTTTAAGTTGGGATCGTTTTATATATCCATCAATGCGTTCTTTGTTTTTTTTTTTTTTGAAGTCCTATATTGCGTTTTGCGAACTATTTTTACATCATATTTATCGAGTACAAAGATTTACTATATTGAAAATTATATTCTTGATTACGTTTTTGTTAAAATTTATTTTTGCCCCTAATCATAAATGTGTATGCATGGTTTTTTTTTATGTATGAGCTTTACAAATATCAATCTAATTGTGTAAATAAATTCTATGTAAATATCATAGTATTTAATTTAAAATTTTTTATAGGTTTAGGTGTATTAATTTTTATATGAGTTTTTGTTTTCATGCAACTAAGCGTATTTCAATTAGAAACAACAATCAAGTGATTTACTTAATTAACATTTAGTAATAAGTACGTCATCTTTGCTTGTACAAAATCTTGAATTCGAATTATTGCTTAAATTTGATTTATTGCGAACCAGCTATTTGTAAGAATAGTTCAAAAAAAGTGTGTGCACCAGTATCGATTTTCAAATGAATATCGGCTATTTTTAATGAATATCAGTTCATTAAGCATGTAAAGTCAAAAGCAACAGGTTGAATTTTCGGTCATTTTAATTCATTCTCTATTTTTTTTATGTTGTTATTAGTTTGATCTCCATTGTGGTAGGCTATTTGCTTTTCACATGGAATACATTTTGTAAATGTCTTGTTCAATTTGTTTTAATTATTACGATTTAATTATTAATCAATTTGATATTACATAATGTTTGACTGTTCTCTTTTGTACTATTTAGATCGCGCCCTACTGGTATGTTTAAAGCCAAAAAAACAATTATTAATCATGTGGCCTGCGCTTGGTTTTGTTGATTGATATTAGAATAATTATAAAGAAATTCTGCCACATATGGGAAGCCTATTATAATTCATACAGCGATATAAAAGTCCATAATTCACCTTTGTTCATTATATCTTTATTTATCAATTTAATTTATCACTTCGTTATTTAAAATTCGTTCCAATTAGCACTAATTGAACATTTCGATACCATTATTTGCCCTACGCAGTCATTAAATCTACTATTTTCCAGTTTTTTTTGAAAAATATTTTACTAATTGAGCAGCGATTATTAATTAATAAGTGTAATATTTGAATTTATATCAAGATTTTTATAGTTTATATGTTTATTAAATGTATTAGTGCGTTCAAAAACAAATACTAATCGTGAATATACAGGTTACAGGTTTCTTTTTGTTCATATCTAAGCTTGAGCAATATAATTATTTCTAATTAAAGTTGCATTAAAATGTTTGTTTCGATATATATATATATATTAAAAAATAACTAGTTACGTTTTGGTACCTGTTATAAATATAAATGAAATTTATTTTTTTATAATTGTTCAGACAATCGGACGTTTGGATTTGGCTATTTAGTACTATCGGTGTCTATCAATAATAAAATCGATTAGTAACAAACAGGTTCGTTGTGATCTCTGCGCAGTTGTAAAGACACAATGAAGGATAGATTTGTTTTTAGGTTTTCATGTCGCATGATCTCTACTTTGTTAAGGCCTACTGCTTTTTATATCAGTCAAATATATGTTTTATTCAACGTAGAATTATTTAGTAAAACGCATTTTATTAGAAATGTCTGCTAGGCGGAATTGATAATCAATGCATCTGAAAGATCTAATAATAAATAGTTTTTGTGTAGTAGTATAGGTTGCCGAACGTATAAAAATATATCTATCCTACATTATTTCTTTTCGCTACGCAATGCTTAAGTATATAACGTTGCTAGTCTATTTGTTATTGATTTGATGAAATCATTTCGTTGTACGAATTATACAAGGCCTCATGATTGTTAATAATAAGTTATGTAATTTCCTTTAGTAGTTCATTATTTACTTTGTGTATCCCATGCGGAAGTGTCCTTAAATTCGTGTATATAATGTTATTGATAATATGCCATTTACTCATTTTGATATAATTAGGAAAGAATTAACAATGTGACATAAATGCATACTATTATTTAATACTTGTATATTAATATTCTAAAATATACCGAGTCCCGTTGAGTCTGGGTAAAACATATAGGGCTCTATTCCAGCATAAGCTAACTACGGTTAATGCAGAGCAGAACGCACCGAGTGATAGTCTCGTGAACTTATCACTCAGAGCGCTTTATTCTGTATTTACCAAAAGTAGCCACAAAACCAGAAAAAAAAAACTATGTACTCTCCAAAATGTTTATTTTTGAGTAGCTAGTAGGAATTTCAACAGTGTAATTTTTAGAAAAGTTGTGAATGTATAATAATTTTATTTATGAAATATGTTCACAATTATATAGATATTATCGTTACATAAGCATGTAGGCCCCATATGTTATATACAGTTTCTTTCATTTTGCATTTTGAATATAGGTTTGCTTTTTTTTTTTTTAAAGCTCCTGTACGGGACAGTGTATATATTAATAGTGTATAATTATATCGTTTTTTTTTTTAAATAAATGGTGAGATAATAAGCCATGCTCAGATTCGTTTCGATATCGTGAAACTGTATGTGGATCTGAGAATGGACCCGCGAGTTGCGTGGATTTTTGTAACACGAATGGTCGCGTGAATTATTATCGTAATCTAGTTTTAATTAAATGTTTGTTGATGTTACAATTTAAATTTCTTTCAAATGCAATCGTTTTTTTTTTTATATTGTTTTAAATTATATTTGTAGTGCGTGAAATGAACGAAATTGCAAATCGAATTTCAAGAACGTTGCAAAATTTTGGTAAACTGGATTACATTAGTAATATACGCGATTATCGTAGGGTTAAGAACAAATTGATGTTCCCGATTCGTTGATTATTTGTACTTTTTGATATGCCAATTACTAACTTTGTAAATATGCCCGCTTGTACATATAATTTTAAGAAAAATTTAAGTAAAGAATATATAATTATGTACTACGCAACACATAGTACATTCAAAATTGTGGTTTGAAAAAAAAAATATATTTTTCCAACGTATTGTAAAGCGATGTTATTTTAAACTAAATTGTGTTGAGGAACATATTAAGGGCTAAGAATATATCATGATTATTATTTATTGTTAGTAATGTGTAAATTATATACATTTTATAATGCACTGGTGTAATTCATTTTGTAAATTTATTTGCATTATTGTCGACTTATGCGAAAATATACGAAGTCTAAAGGTCGATTCGGAATTATTTACGTTGAAAATTCAATAAATCAATATATATTTAGTGACAAAGACAGAAAATAAATGCTATTTTACGTAAACTTTTTATTTTTTCTAAATTAATAACCAAAATTAAAAATCTGTCGAATCACAGTCAGAGAACAGTAACTTATATTTATTAATAGTCGATATGACCTTGTATGTTTTCGTATATGTGCAAAACTACGCCTATATTTTTCAAAAATCATGAATCATTCCTTTTCGGTTATTAATATTGCAAAACAAATATAATAGTAATAAAAAAAAATGATTAAAAGTGTCATGAAATGTTCTGAATGTGATTAAATTCAACCTAGAATCCATTTAGTTCTGTTTTTCAATACAAGGCATACACAGTAAATGCGATTAGTATTGTAATTGTTTAGTTATTGGAATACCAAGGGTTCTTGACTGTTTTATTTTATTAGGAAATGAATCCAATTCAAGAACCAATATGTGATAGTTTACGTGTCGAAATTTTACTATGTACAATATTGTTTAAAAATATTTGGAGTATAAGTTTTGGATGTTTTAAAAATCACAGGCAGCTGTTTGTAGGTTTTTGAATATATTCAATTTATTAATCTGGTATTTATTTTTTTACAAAATATATAAAAAAAAGTATATATATATATATATATATATATATATATATATATATATAATATAAAAATTTGTTTTTGATTTGATTATTGGAAATTTGTGTACTCAACTATTTTTTATCTTGGTTCATAATAAAAATTGCTATTTTTTATAGTAAAATCATAAGTATTTTCTAGTATTTTAACAAAAGAATTCAATTCAAACATGAGCATGTTTATAACATTTTTTTTTTTAAGTCACGGTAAACAAACTGTTACAAAAATCAAGTAAATTTGTATTTAACAACATACATGAAACAGTTGGAACACAACGGAAGTTTTGGACGCTTATTTCCTGGGTTCTAGTCGTAATAAAGTTAGCAATGATTATGAGTGATATGCATATCATTCAACAAATTTGTAATGTAATATGTGTTAAATACGTAGTTAACACAAGTTAACAAAGTTTAAAATAAGAAATGTATTATATATTTAATATAGAAATGCAGTGACTAGTTAAAATTCATAGATTTTTCGCGTAAATAAATATATATATATATATTTTTTTAAAACCAGAACTGCTTTGTTTAATAATAATATTAAATTAATAATAATAAATTGTATAAATGCTGCATATCTCTGCTTTGTTACTTTTTTCAAGTAGTATGTTTGTACTGATTTTAATCGATAAGAGAGACTATTTTGCGAGAAATATGTCGTTAATAAATTATTTTGTTTTATGTAAATGTTGTCATATTACTATATATTCAGTTGTACTATTAAACAATGGAAGTAACAATGCAAAAATTAAATCCCAGTATTAGACACTAGAAAATATCCGAAACATATTTTTATTTCATCAAAAATGCATATATTTTTATATTAGTAGGTATTAAGTTACCGCTCATTACCACTGGTAAGTATCTAAAAAATTGGTAACTTACTGAAGATCATTATTATGCTATTAAAATTACTCTGCGCATGCGTAATTTAGCGGCATTTTGTAAACACTTGCCGGCAGCATTTATTTTAAGAAAAGTCAAGGTAAGTTAAAAATCTAAGTTACCAATGAAAAAAAATTTTTTATTTTTAATTTACTCTACATATGAACAATTTTTATAATAAAGAAGAACTGATTTAAAATTATGTTCGATTGATTTTTGTGTTATTATTAGCACTATGTATTTATGTTTCGTTCCCAATCAATGAAATCTGCAAATTTATAGAGATAGAATTGAGGTAAGAACTTCAATTTAAAAATATCTATAGATTTGACAGATCATGTCACGTTCCTATGCATGCGTGTTTTGAGTGGACCGAAAACCATAGAATTCTACTAAAATGTCGAAATGATCGTACAAGTGTTCACTGGTAGTGCTTGAATGCGCCATGTATTGTTTGTGATATCTATAGTTGTTCTCAAACAGGACGACAGCTGTGCGCTGGCGAGTGACAAGTTGAATGAATTTAGTAATAAAACCGAAGAAATCTTTACTAGATAATAATATTAAAATCAAAATATTCTCATGTACATATACATAAATTTTTTTATATTTTAAACCGTTTTTTTTATCCTGTGACTCGTACTGAGATATTAACAGGTTAACTTATTATATTGCAAATTGACAAAGTTGCTTCAGCTATGTCGATAATATTATGATGGAAATGCAAGGTGAACAAGGTTAAATTACAGTTTATTTATTGAAATATTGTTGTTAATTGTATGTTTATCGAACAGATAAATGGAGCGTACTGAAAAACTAGCTATCCCGAATCAATCTCAGTTTAAAGGACAGCCCCTGGTCTACTTTGACCACGTTTCTGAATGAATCATGTAATGTTTTTTATTATCATTGTTGAAGTTTATTGTTTAGGATGTGCACTAATGTTTGAATTCCATTCTAGACAAAACCACGACATTTATCGATCAAAGTGTAACGAATTGCTGGAAGGTTTGAGGTTTGTTTTTGCTTAGTGTTGTGTACATTCAGTATTGTGACTATAATGACATATTTACATTCAGATATGGATTCGTCTAAGAAAAACGCGATGGACATGCAGAACTTGTCCCAGTTCCGGGGCCAGCCTTGGTCTATGTGGGCAAAAAATCTGGACCAGGACAAAATTACAAGTGAGTGTTTTGTTTTTATTGCGACCACGTAACCTATCATTTTGGTCATTGTTGATTAATTCCAATCAATATTGCACTATTTTATCCCTTTTCAAATCAATGCTCCAGATTGTCATGTCAAATCATCAGTGCTGCTCTAATTTTGATTAAAAGTTGCATCTTTTACTGTTATTTTATATCACTTTGACATACTTCTCAATCATGTTAGGGACTTAACTAACAAGCTAACCTAATACATTTCCATCTAATACATTTTTATATTATATGAAAAAAAACTACCATTTTTATGAATTTGTACCCTTTTCTATTTTTTGTTGATTATGCAACAAAGATTTTTTTACAATTCTTGTTTATTAAATACATACATACATACATACATATCCCCATCAATAATAACCATAAAATAAAATTTCTTTTGAAAATACATCTATATAGATATTGATTAAATTGTAAGTAAATGTGTTTGAATTATTTGCTATTTTCTTTTTACAACTTTGTCTTCCACATCTTTTTACTTTCTTATACGCAATATAAGTAAGAATTGTAATCATGAAAAATTTCGATTTCGCGATTTTAACGGAAATATATCTTTTGACCTTCCCTGAATCGAGTCTGACTATTTTTGAGAGGACGTCTGTCTGTGTCTGTGTGTATGTGTGCGCTCTACAGCCTAAACGGTAGAAGATAAAATTATGAAACTTCAAACTTAAGATTTTTATATGCCTGGCACGAAAATCTCCTATTTTTGAAAGGAATATTTCAAACGGAAGTGCATGTTTACTCTAGTAATTTTTTACATTTTCTACTATATAATACATAATTGGTAGTACTTACAGCAAAATTAGTTGAAGTGAAAATAAAAGATATTAATATTTCGTATAACTTTTATTTGAAAAGATTTTACAGAAAAGGTACTGGTGCCAAAAAAATAAGTTATTTTTAATATTACATTCAATACTTCTCACGTTTACTGCCTATATACTTGTTCTCCGCTAGTAGTTTAAATAGTCGCGTCGGTGCGGCGGTACATGCGGCATGTCTGTCTTATACGTATTTTGGTTAAATCGTTAGAATTTATAAAACTTTGAAATTATTTTAGATTTTCAATTTTTTTTAAGGGGTACTTTCACTTTTTTTTTTCCAAAAAATAAATTTTTTTAAATTTATTTTTGGTGCTATGAGTTTCAAGAACATGTGATAAAAATTTCAGCTATACCCGTTTTCATGTTTACGTGTAATTTTATTAAAACCGTTACTTTCGATAAAGCGTGGTCCCTCTTCCTGAATTTTTAAATGCGGTTATCTCGAAACTACGTTTTACAAAACGGTTGCCATGATATCGCGAGTAATTTTTATACGATTTTGAAAAAATCAATTGCATATTATTTATTGATAAGTTTTTTAGTCCGTGAACTAGGATAAACTATTTTCATTCATTTGTTAATATATTTTTTTATAGTTCAAAGTATCAAAAAGTGATGTTTTTTCAAACTTTTTTTTTTAGATGCTTGTCATTTTCTTTAAAAATTATTTTTTCGCAAAAATCCTAGTTCACGGACAAGATTGAAGTATCCTCTTTAAAACTATTTTTTTTACATTTTTATTGAAGTTCTGGTGTCTACCGAAAATTGGGAAAATTTTGCAGCCTCCACTTTAACGTTCTCTGTAGCATTGAAAAATTTAATATTATGAAATTTTTTTTTAATTAACATGAATGACAGCAAAATCATTTATTAAATATTTTGAATTACTATTAAGATAAATTAAATTAGAAAAAAATTATGAAAATTTGTAATTTTTTCGCTAAAAAAAGTGAAATTACCCCTTAATTGTAACGATCTAACCAAAATGCGTATAAGAAAGTTCAGTGTCGGACATGCCAGATATTTCTTGATGGGTAGTAGCCGAATAAAACGCTCTCGCGTATTATCATCCTCAGAAATATAGTGTCACTAATTAAATAAAAGTGTTTGCAATGCAACAAATTATTATTTTGGGTAAATTTTAAATTGAATATTTTAAGACCGATAATTTTTTAAAGAACATATATACGTTAATAGTTTTAGAATTATATGAATTTTCCTCATCAAGGGAATTTGCGATACAAATTAGGTTAGAGTACAATTAATTTTATTTTCATTTGCAAGTCTGAACACATTTTAACTTTAATTATTATTTTGAATCAATTTATCTGGTTATTATGGGTTTGTTCCAACTAGTGTTAGAATCGGTTTCAGATCGTTTTGAAACTGTACGACGCATGTGTATTATGAAAATGACATTGTAACGAAAGCGCATGCGTTTCAAACCGATTCTAACGTTAGTTGGGTTATAACTTATGATTTGGATTAGACAAATTTTAAAATTTATATGAATGTTCTTTTATAATATTGTTATTAATTCAATTAACATAAGAATGCACTATTCTTTTATGCTGTTCTCTAGTAAATACTACATCTGCTTACATTGTAAATAGTTTGTAATGATTTTGTAAATTGATATTCCAATTATTTTATTGAGTTTTGAATTAATTTTCTTATATACATAGTTTTGGAAACAAATATTAATACATTGATTTTTGGCATAGTTTACGACGTTTTTATTTTCAAACGATCAGGTGATTTGTAAGCCGGTCGAATTATGATTTAAAATGTGTACCAAAATGATTTTTGTCAAAATGAAAAAAAAAAAAAACGAATATGTTCACGTTTCTGATTGTTTACTATAAGTTTGAGTTGGACGTATCGAATCCTTGATGACCGGTCTTTTTCTATTGCAGATGTACCACAGACTCCGAGTCCGGATTGTCGAGTGACTAGACTCCCACGACATGATATGGGTTTGTTCGGGATCTGTCCGGACAATGACAGATTTTGTGCGGTGCTGTGCCAAACATGTGGGGCCGTTGTGAAGCCTCAGGGCTTACAACGGCATCTAGAAATTCGACACACATCGGACGAAACGGCATTGTTACCTCCTCCACAAGTGCCGGCCAAGCGAACCAAAACGACAAGTGTCAAAATGAGAAGAGAACCAGTTCTGATTGCGCCAACACCGCCACCGTTGCCGCCGCCACCAACCACATCATCACTAATCATACATTCCATCGATAACAATACGTCTGGTTATAAACCAATTCTTCCTGCTCCCCCGAAACCCGTAGAAACATCTCCTTCAACAATTCTCTTACCGAATGTCATCGCTTATGTTCCACCCGCAGAACTGGAACCTGCACCAGTACTTACAAATAACATACCTCGCCGAAAATCACGAAATATCTCAAGTGCTGATCGAAAATCAGCGCAAAAGGTTCGCGATAAAGGCTACGAATCAGACAGCAAACATGCTATAAGCAAGGATGATGCGAAGAACACTTATCACAAATTAAATAACAACACAGCCAACTTCGTGTTGCGAAAAGGAACAATGAGCAGAACTAAAGACTTCAACAAACTGGTTGCGGAACATCGCGCCACTAAAGAAATACCGAATTTGGACCTTCTCGCAAATAATGTCAAATCTAAAGCTCAATCCTTGTTAAAGACTGTAAGTTTATTGTTGTTTCAGATGCATGTTAATTATTTCCCGATTACGGACGAATTGCAAAATATTTTATTACTATTTGCTATTCTTTTTTTCGATTTTATAATTTCATATATTATTTCTTCTGGAAATATATTTTACAGGCGTTTTTGCTTACCGTCAAATTATTGAGGCTAAGTGAAGTGAAAAGTTCCTTAAGATGTTTATATTTTGAAAATATTCTCTGATTTGTTTCAATTATCAAATTGAGATTTATTTCGTCACAAACAGCTCATAGTTTACAAAAAAAAAGTAATTCAAGAAGAAATGGAGATACTTATTATCTACATATTTGTTTAGCCACACATTCATATAATAAAATGCTATTGTAATTTTATGAGATTTAAAATTTTATTATAAGTTTATCTATATGATGTTTATTGCACAATTTTAATTTAAAAAGCAACGTTCCAATTAAGTTTCATAGAATGCATTTTCTGCAAAGTCTATATCTTCTTATGTCTGCATTTCTAATATTTAAATTAAAATCGAAAAATTGTTCCAGTTTAATTGCAACGTTATGTTCAATTTAATGAAAAAAATGTTGTATTCTAGGCTATCACCGTTGGAGTAGAATCCAACGATTCAGGTTTTTCGTCATCAAGCTCATCGCAGTCTTCCCATCCTGCCAGTCAGGAAACATCACCCGTCACGGAAGTGCTGGTAGTACCACCACTCGTCATTCAACCAGGCTCACCAGCACTCGTTCACCCCATCATAACATCGACCTCAACAATGGCCACTCCAGTGCCGACCATGACCACGACTGATTATCTCACGAAAAACACTGGGTGCATCAGCAGAACGGCAAGTCCTGCCTGTATCAATAACGTCATAGCATCCCTAGAAAGTAATGTGATACCAGTGTATAATTGCACTACCCTGTTACCACAGGCTAGAAATGTGGTTCCTAATGCAATGCCAAATGCTACGGCGACGGATGTTTGCGGTAATACTAGCAGTGGCCATAATAGTAACTACAGTAGTAATAGCAGTAGCGGCTCAAGCTCAGGTTCCAGTCCTAACCTGGTACACGTAGTACCAGTGACAACTCCTCAGCATGTGTATGCCGTCAATATGCCTGGCAATCCAGTTCTTATTTTATCGAAGGAATCCACGCAACCTATTTCCCCTGTGCCTATATCATCCGTTAATTTAAACGTCAATACGGAATCGAGTTCTACAAATAGCATACCAGTTTTGAACCTAGTTCCCCAAAACCTAACACCAGTACCACGTCCTGTAGTAGTCTCCCGTGACGTAATCGAATCCTTAAACGTTCCTGTCGTCATGGAAATGCCTACACTTAACGATAACCTTACAAACATAACCGTTTACACCACGTACCCAAAACCCCTAGTCGTATCCACATTTTCCGCCAAGAAAGTCGGCCACGCTGTTGTCTTCAGCAACAGAAGACTCGATTTTATTCGAAACCAATTTAAATCTGTCCTGAAGAAGGGCAGACGCGTATCACCGATTAAAAATAGCCCAACTGTACCGCAAACGCCTCAAACACAAACGGTATTCGGTGTAAAGACATTGAACGCGAATACGGCATGTCGGTTTCCAAAACAGCCAACTGTGTCAAACCTGCAAGCTACCTCGTTGCTCGCCCACCGTCCGAACATACTGCGCACGCCGTCACAAACAGCGAAACAAACACAACACATGCCCAAGATCCTCACAACGGGTTTGAAGCGACCCGCCACAACTAGTCCGCAGCTAAACAGCATTGATTGCAAGCACATGATGCTCAAACCAACCGCCAGTAACATAAACGTCAGCAATATCATTGGCAAAATGATTGTTCACCAGCACGAAGTCACGGAAACTGGCGACGGATCCGCTCCGAGCAGTCATTTGGCACTGGATAAAGTTGTGCCTGTTAATATCAAGTGAATCAAACACTAAGTCTAATTAATGTAATATAATTTTATGTAAGTTAACTGACAGGTAAATCATTCTAGTGAAAAGTATAGATATTCTTATTATGCAATTCTATTCCAATCGTGCTGCATGTATGGAGAAGATTTCCATACGGTTTAATAATTAGTTCATACGAAAGCGTTATAGCTTTCATATTAAACTACAATGAAAGAATTATATTTGTTTTTTTTTTTAAATTTTTCCAATTTTTTTCTAATTGACTTTTGAACAGTTTTACGAGTTTTACAATATTTTACTTAATTAATGCAGTTTCTTTCCAGTTTTTTTTTATGATCTAACTGATGATGATTTTTTTTTCCATATAAAATTTAACAACTTCCCGTATTGCTTGTATTATTGCAATGAATTCAAAACATTGGCTGGTACAATGGACATAAGTCAGTTTTAGCTATAACTGTGGATATGTGCAGTCGAATGTAATATTAGTTGTTAAATGGTCGAACATTTATTTCACTGCTGTACAGTGAAGCAATGAAATTATGTTGCGATCATTTACTGAAGTAGTATTATGATTCACTATACACGATCAAACTGATTTAATTTGTATAGTAGGAGAGAGATATCTAAAATCGACTTAAATCTATGTCACAGAAATTGGTCTAATTTTATAAGATAACCATTTCTACAATAAAAGCACAAAGAAATTATCTTATGTAAAAAGAGAAATGTGGGAACAGTTCTAATTTGATATAATTGTTGCAAATGTTACCTTTCCATATATGTTAAACAAATAAGAAATTTGGCATTACTTATTTATGCCTATTACCGGTTAAATGCTTTAACCGACTTGTCGAATACAGTAATATTTCGTTGATTTTCGAAATATCCCACATTTAAATCAACGCACACAAGCGGCAAATAAACGATTTTCACGTATGTGCATATTTATTGATTTCGGTTGTGCAAAATTATATTTGTACTCATTTATACATACATATTTATTAGTTAATGTAAATGAATACAAATGTGACAACATTTATTTTGGTTTCTTTTTCTAGTAAGTCGAAATATTTCTAGAATTTTTCGCAACTAAATTCTACTATATGCGTATACGCGATAAAGTAAATGTTTCCTACTTGTCTGTTTGTAGTAGGAAATTTATAGGTAAAAATTAAACTAAAAAACGTTTTTCTTTACGTTTAATTTGGTTTCAGGGTAAAAATACATTTCTAACTGGTTACAACCAATAAATTAGTTATTTTCAAGGTATTCTAAGGTTAAACTTGGTTATATCAAAGAAGACTAATTTATTAGTTGAAACTAGTCACTAATGTATTTTTCCTTGAAATACATTTTTATAAAAAAATCGTCTTATAAATTATTTCTTACCTACAAACCTACGGAAACGGAGACTATCTTAGTGTAGTATTAAATTAGATTTTGGAGAAATTTCAAAGTTTATATGTACATATGTCAATAGCGTCTAAAGCGTATGAGTTAAAAAAAAAAAAAACCAGTGATGAGATATTACTGTATTGCATAATTTACGTTTCTTTTCTCCATTAGACTAAGATCGTGCCAGCCATGCTATGTCAAATATATATTCGTTTATTGTGCAATACTGCAAATTGTATACAAATAAAAAAATAAATATTAAGAAATAATATTCACGATGGTATCAAAAATATTCTAAAAAAGCAAAAACACAAAAAAAAAAGAAAACGTAAGAGTGTTCTTATTGTTTATTGTTACAAGATGGTTTAGTGAGAAAAATAATTGTTCTGTGGTATCTGTGAAAGGACATTATACCTTATGTGAATTAGATAATGTTAGTTTAATGATGTAAACAAGAGGGAGCCTATTTATTTATTTACAGTGTTATATATTTAATTTAATTATTTTTCTTTTGTCATGTCATATATCACATACCATATTTATGTAATTAAAGATCTGTTATCGATACAAATAACAATTGAATATTGCTATATTTGTATTGTTTTATCACAATGATGTCTCGTATTTATTTATTTATTGATGTTTATTTTCTATACTTACTATATTTTTAAAATTTATTAAGTGTAGCAGTTTTCACGCAGAGTGCGTTTTTTTTATTTTAAATATTTATTATGATTTTACCATTTCTATGTAGAATCATGATGCTATGTGTATATTTTTAATAACAGATCTTTTATTACTAGCGCATATATGTATGTACTCATTGTCAGACTCACAATTTTGTACTTTTTTAAATTTAAAAATTCAGTATTATTTTTCATATTGATGCATTTGTTTTTCACTAAATACTACTACAACTACTCTCTGTGTAATAAGCATTTGGATGGAGAGTGAGTGTGAGAGAGAGAGAGAGAGAGAAAATGTCTGCAGTAATGTGTATCATATTGTTGTGATACTCAGATTTGCAAGCAATGCTCTCCAGGCTGTGATTAATGCCAATTTCCTGGCCTGTTTAATGTGTAAAAAAAAAAAAACAAAGAAATCTCGACTTAGAAAATATGCATGTATCTGATACGTCCCTGGCATTATATTGTTGTTTAATTCAAAATACCGAATTCTGATTTAACTTATAATTTTTTTTTTTCAAAAAATAAAACATTTTTGATTTCACAAGTTATTGGACATCATTATTTGAAATCCCAGTTAACACATGTCTGTTACATCTCTGATATTTACATTTAGTGCTTACGCTTAATATTTGTATTTGACGCGTTTATAAGTGAGTTTAATAATTAATGTTAAGTTATGAATTAAATTTCCTAAATTTACTAACGGTACATTTCCTAAATGACCTAGAAATCTTATAATCAGAATGTATCAGACAACTAACAAAGTTGTACTGGTTGGTTGGAATAATAATTGTAATCATGAATTTGTGCTATGTATTTACTATGTGTACCTTTTACATTCAATTTTTGCTTCTATGGGTAACTTCAAGGTTACCGTCTACTGAGGTTTCTTGAAACATGGGAGACATTTTTAACTGATAATTATTAATCCATGAACGTAATAGTATTTCTAATTATGGAAAATTCTTATCACATGCTACCTTGTTAAGTAGCACATGTGTCTAAGCCAAGTTACTTATGATGTCCCAGGTACCCCAGATGACGTTACCTATCATGTTGTCAGTTACAAGTATTGTTCTTTAATTGTTAGTTATCACTCGTCAGCAATGTAACATACAGTAATCACTCGCCAACCATGATTTCGCAAAAATGTACTGTTTCTTTGGCAATAAGATGAGATTACTGTGTGATACCAGGAAGAAAGTCGATGAGTTTTTGGATAAAACATTCATTTATATTTATATATCACATATTTAAAATTTCATGTGATATATGTCTTCATGGTGAACATAAATAAAAATGTAAATATATTACTCGTGTTTATTTGTGCTACAAAGGGGAACATTTTCATTTTGGTGTCTAACAACCTTTACTACATATTTATGTATGTATTTGTTGTTCGTGATATAGAGACCGGTTGTGACGTGCAATGAAGGGGTTCAATGTGATGCGGGTATGAACTTGAAGACGCTGTCACCTTAGGTAGGTTTGTGTACCATACCATTACCTACATATATTTATATGGAATGGTATGGCATGGAAGCGATACACCTAGACGTATCTATGCATGTTGGGTGCCCTATTGGTGTAAGTGTGTATGCGTAATGTGAGCTTTTCGTTTCGTTGTCTCCTCGTTGCAGCTGGCGTGACACACGCGTGCCGTTCCGCCTGAACCGAGGGGGGATACTACACCACTATCCCTTTATCGTATCGGTCAACCCATGCCATGCCGTACCGTGCAGTGTCCTCTGGATGGGGTGGCCTGCTTCTATATACATACATACGTATGTTGTATGTATGTATGTGCGTACGTACACTATTCTGTGCGCTCAACCAAATATCACAAAACCTTACTCGTGCCACTGTACACTCCGCTCAAAAAATATACTGGACGGGCACAACCTAACGATATGTCCAACCAAAATATTTGTTTTACTGGACAAATTAATCGATTATTTTACAAATAAATACATAATCTGTTGCTTTGTAGAAGCTAAGGCTGTAATACACCTTTACTTGTATTAGTAATAAATAAAATAAAACGGAATGTATCAAAACCTAAAGGAATATGATGCAGGAGAATTTCTGTAGCTCTTTTTTTTTTAAAGGTTTTCGCATGCTACTCGGTACAGTTGGAATATTTTACCTATAAGAAATAAATTTTAAACAAATATAATTTATTAGCGTTACTGGAAGAAATTGTTAATTTTTTATTACATAAATAAGATTTATTTACAGTTTTAAATATTAATTTATTATAGTAGACCTTCAATTATAGGTATATTTTTCGTCAGATTATACACCGGTAAAAATGAATGTAAACTTGCATAATTTTAATATAATATAAAATTACTGATAAAAATAGTACAGTTCCATACATATGTACTAATATTAATACTCACTGGTGCAACTTTCCTAAAATCTAAATGAATTATTATTTGTTATTGTGTAATAAAATATCTGCACTGAACTTTCTTAAACGTATTATGCGCAGATATTGAAATACAAATTTTGAATAGTTCAAGTAAACATAATCATTCATTATGCTATTTTTTTATGTTTTAAAGTAAACTAAAAACTTACCTATAATATATATATTTATACTTAAATACTTAACATCATGCATATGCTCATCAAATGGGGTGGCAGAGAACCCTTTACCTTTATGTGTGTGTATTATATTTTTAATATTTTACTAACCTTCAAAACATTTCACTAAATATATTGTTTACAATAGATATAAACAGTAAAATTCCAAATTATTCGACGTTTATTTTGTTTTTTTGTTAAGTAATTGACAAGTGTAGTGGATACGATATATACAATAATATTTCCTATACGTATGTAACTATGGCAATATATATAAGATTTAAAATTTACTGTAAATACAACCGTTTCGGTGATATTGCAACAACTGCAAAAACGCCTGAAGTTAACAAACATTTTAGGTTTCAATATTCTTTTCAAAAATAGGAGGCTTTCTTGCTAGGCATATCAAAGGTTTAATTTTAAAGTTTCATAATTTAACCGTTTAGGTATTAGAGCACATACACACACTCACACACACACACGCGCGTGCTCGCAGACACACAAACAGACATATAGACAGACACGGGCGTGTCATTCAAAATATAGTCAAACACGATTCAGGGAAGGTCAAAAAAGGTATATATCTGTTAAAATCTAGGGGTCGAATTTTTTTATGATTAAAATACTTATTACTTCGTATAAGAAAGTAAAATTGCTAGACTTTTCGTCATAATCGTATCAAAAGCTGCTTAACTAAATGGAAAATGATTTAACTTGCTTCGTATAGATTGCTCGACGAAAATAAATGAAATGTGATTAAAACTATATATAATATAAATAACATGTTAACATCAAATTATTTTTATTTCTGTACTTGTAAGTTATAAATACAACAATTCATAGATTAGATTAATTTCAAAAAAAATTTGTCGATTGCGAAAATTTAAAAGACTGGTATTTCTCAGTATATGTATAAATTTATGGAATTTATCAGTATTTTATCCATACAACTATCGGCAGCTCATTCCTTAGAAATGTTTCTTATAAACTCAACATTTTTGTGGAATTCGGATAAAAAAAAAAAGTTAAGGTGACATGAATTATTTATATTCCATTAAAGAAAATGAAACTTATGCGTTTAAACAGCGACGCTAATGCATCTTTTCAATAAGAAATGTCAGCTTTATATTTGTTAAATCTCAAATTATATAACCTTTTACATAACATGTTTTACCAAAAAAATCATTATTGCCATAAGCTTTCAATAATACGATACAAATACAGAGCCGGATATTACTGTTTGATTACCAAATAAAATATGTTTATAATAATTCTTTTGAGTCATAACATTTTTGTGGATAGATCTTTAGACCGATAAATATTTTAAAAATTTAACGAATTTCCTCATAAGTGTTTGCGTATGATTTAATAACATCGAATTAATCTAGATGTATTTTGTATAGCTATCTATTTTTAACCCAATTTTATGCTACAAATTGTTACTTAAATGTAAAATGCAATAGAGCAAGAGCTATAAAATACCAAAATAAAAACGCGCTGGTGATTATTATTGCTGGCAAGAATAAGTAATTAAATCAGGAAAAAAAAACAAAAAATTTTATGCACTTAAGAAAAAATAAAAAAATTCGTATAAATAATTATCTTGAAACTAAATTATTTGATTATTTCGATTGTTTGTGTTTTGCGAACCATAAAATCAATAATAAAAATTCAATAGTTACCTATAAATTAAACAAAATACATCTGGTTTTTATATACATAATTCTGAGGGAAATATTGGTTACAGTTTGTAGTAACGGGTATTTAGATATTATAGTTCTTGATCGTTCAGACAGATTTCGAATAGACTTGGTTCGAAATTTAAAAGATCATTGATGACCCATAAGAAATCTGTCATCTGTAAAATTCCAAATTACTTGAGTGTGTATTGTTTGGTTATTAAACAGTCGACAAGCATAGTTGATAAAATAGCATTCTTCTTGTATATTAACATCCTTCAGTATATTACTAGACAGGCAGACAGTCAGACAGACAGACAGACAGACAGAGAGACAGACAGACAGACAGACAGACAGACAGACAGACAGACAGACAGACAGACAGACAGACAGACAGACAGACAGACAGACAGACAGACAGGCAGACAGGCAGACAGGCAGACAGGCAGACAGGCAGACAGGCAGACAGGCAGACAGGCAGACAGACAGACAGACAGACAGACAGACAGACAGACAGACAGACAGACAGACAGGCAGACAGGCAGACAGGCAGACAGGCAGACAGGCAGACAGGCAGACAGGCAGACAGGCAGACAGGCAGACAGGCAGACAGGCAGACAGGCAGACAGGCAGACAGGCAGACAGGCAGACAGGCAGACAGGCAGACAGGCAGACAGGCAGACAGGCAGACAGGCAGACAGGCAGACAGGCAGACAGGCAGACAGGCAGACAGGCAGACAGGCAGACAGGCAGGCAGGCAGGCAGGCAGACAGGCAGACAGGCAGACAGGCAGACAGGCAGACAGGCAGACAGGCAGACAGGCAGACAGGCAGACAGGCAGACAGGCAGACAGGCAGACAGGCAGACAGGCAGACAGGCAGATAGGCAGATAGACTGGAAGACAGGCAGACAGACTGGAAGACAGGCAGACAGACTGGCTGACAGGCAGACAGACTGGCTGACAGGCGGACAGACTGGCAGACAGGCGGACAGACTGGCAGACAGGCAGACAGACAGACAGGTAGACAGACTGGCAGACAGGCAGACAGACTGGCAGACTGGCAGACAAACTGGCTGACAGGCACACAGACTGGCTTACAGGCAGACAGACTGGCTGACAGACAGACAGGTAGACAGGCAGACATGTAAACATGCAAAGATGCAGACAGGTAACCAGGAAAACAGGCAGACAAGCAGAAGAGATGTTTGGCTGCTGTGGTAGTGATGTTTTTAGAAGATGTTTTTGGTGTATCTATGAGAGATATAGGAGGCAAAATGCGTGGGTGTGTGAGCAATACGATATTGTTAGAAATGTCGTATGTGGGTGACTGATAATCTGGTAAGATTTTATGGTCATGTTGAAAGAATGTAGAACTTTAGATTAACGAAGAAAATTAATGTAGGTGAGATGAATAGTGTTGTAGATGAATATGACTAGAGTGAGTTGCGCGTGAGTAGGGTTATAAGTAAGTGAAATAGAAGAGCTTGTATGTAAAATTTGATGAATCTAAATGAAGCAAGAGTGGTTTACATTTGATGGGAATAGGCATGAAGTTGTACAAGTACTTATTGGGTTTGAGTTAAATAACCGATAACAGCAAGTTTAAACAGCTTGATAAAAAATCTGAAAAAAACTGTTCAAAATAATTGCATTTTTTGTATAATATCGATTAACCAATAATAGCGCTGTAGTAGAAAAATGAACAGACACAACAATCGTGAGTTATCGATCCCTTATCATATAACCAGAAGCCAGCATCTTTCGAGTCATCATACACAATTTTCTGAAGCTTTTATTCTGAACAAAATTAAGTACACCTCATTCATTTGTGCTTTTAATAATTATTATAAGTTTTTTATTTTTACATTACGTAAGAAAGTTGTAATTTTTCAATATTTTAATTGCAATTTTCATAATCGTAGTATGATTAGAATGCGAATACTTTATACAGGCAACGCGGAATAGCTTGATGTGCGCAGAAGACTGTTGACACCACCATTGTACAATAAACACACCGTTTATATTCCTGTTTTTTATTATAGTGCTATTTTTGCGCATATCATGCGTTCAGGCTATTCCAACAACCAACAACAATAGCATTTTATTTTTAAATGGTTTTTCTAGATGATTCATGTATTTTTATTGGAACAATATAGTTTGCGTTTAATCATTTGTTATATCTTTTAGCTTTGTCGACTCACCCGATCCTAGTACGGTCAGTATTTGAAATGTTTTCGATATTTCTTTTTAAATTTTAATGCTTAAGACATACATACATAACATCATGCCTATTCTCATCAAATAGGGTGGCAAAAACCCTTTACTTTCACATGTTGACAATCTTTCGCCATTCAACTCTATGCTTACATCATCAAATTCATTATACACTCTCTTGTTTTCCGCTAGTTCATAACTCTTCTTTCACGCAATTCAGTCTCAATCATATTAATTCACTTATAGATGTAAGTAATTTTCGTACTCTCATTATGCACCCATATATTCAGGGTTGTCTAAATTTAATATTTTACGTAAATATTTAATATCTGAGAATATTATTACAGTAAACGGTAGCTACTAATTGTTGTAAAATATGTATGTTACTTATACAAAAATAAAAAATGGCGTTTCTTTACATATTTTCTTGGGAATATAAACCTGTCGGATTTTTGCGAATGAAATATTGTGGGTACTCGTGTTGTTTTTTATATGTAGTTAAAATCTTTAGATAATAAGCGGCATAATTTGGTTTTCCGATTGAATGAGTGATAAACGTAGCATATATATTCAAAATAATATCGATTCTGAAGAACATACAGCGTATTAACGAGAAATTGTGTCCATACTTTCCAATGAAAAATAATGTTACAAAGAAAGAAAAATGAATGTAGACGTATACATTAAAATTGTAATTAAAATGCCGTCAGAAAATATGCTTAGGGGGGTGGTTGTTTTAACATTTTTTATAAGTTGAAATTGGTTGCATTTGCATTTGCTTCATTTTTAAATGTTTAATATTTCTGGAAGAAAAATATTATATTTTGCTAATTTATATTGATCTTCGACAATGATTGAATAGTGCTCAACATATAGGTATTTAAAGTAAATTATTCCTCATATCATACGGAAATAGCGATATTTTATTCATGTTAACATTGTACGATAAAAAATAAATTACATTCTAATGAAACCGAAAAAAAATGGTTTTAACTTCTATCGCGATACTACATATTAAATAAAACTACGTTCTATATTTCCTAAAATATTATGTGGTCGTAAGATTTGAACCAACTATTTATAGTGCTTTATAATTGAAAAAATACCAAAAAAATAAAGCGTCTGTCTATTTTAGTTCCCTTTACATACGAAGAGCTAAATGCAGTTTTTTATCTTATTGGTTTTTGGATCTATGGAGTCAGCTTTGTGATTTTATTACTTGACGTTGAGAGCGTGATTTAAACCAGCGGAGACCGTAGTTAATCTAAATATGTTTTACGATTTTCTTTGTGAAATGTATAGCTAATACTGAAAATCTGCTATAATACAATAATTTTTAGCTTTCCGTCTGTAGCACTGAAGAGGTAAGGTATTCAGTCGTTTGTAAGTATCTTGGATTGAAATTTTTTTTAACGAAAAATTCATCTTTCATCTTCTTGAATTCAAACGAATACATGACTCATATACTTGGATGTTACGCGTCGCGTGTCGATCGTTTGGTCGCTCGTAATACCAAACTTGTCGCTCTTTCTCTTCGGAAGATACGGAAATGATTGTCACCAAATTTGGTATACATAATGTATAAATACACAATTCATGCTGTTTGCATTTTAAATTCACTAGGTTTTATATTTTCTGAGTTATTACCGAATTAAAATTGATTAATTTCTTTTTTGAAAGAACCGTAAAAATTTAAAATAATAGGTATTTTTGTTCTTGAAATTGAATTGATGTTTTTAGCGAGATTAATTAAAACTTTTTCAATCGACAGTCATCAAAAATGTCAGTGATTATGATGGTTTATGTACATATATTGTGTTTTTCTTCTTTATATGAAGTAATAAGTATTATATTCATAGAGAAAATCGTTTTCGAGATTTTAACTGAAATATACGTTTTGACCTTCCCTGAATCGAGTCTGACTATTTCTTCTGAACTGATTTCTTCTTATTTTGTAAGGTAAGGTATGGTCATGTTGAGGTTATTTGAAATGATATATTGACGAAGAAAATTTGCGAGGGTGAGATGAATGTTGTGCGAACGCGAGGTCGTCCTAGGAAATGTGGATAAATATGATTGAAGATAAGTTGCGCAAAGAAAAGTTGCGAGTAAGCGAAATTAAAGAGGGTCTATAAAGAAATTGGTAAATCAGAATGAAGCAAAAGAAGTTTTTATGGGTAGAGTTGAACGGCAAAATCTGGTTAAGATGAAAAGGGGTTTCTACCATGTTATGGGAATAACCATGAAGTTGTGTATGTATATATTTTTAAACAGATCCCAGCGAGGAAGGTATGAATGAACAATTGTTAGTGAATTTCTTGTGTACAAAGACAAATGTTATAGGGGAGACTTGAGGCTATTTGAACAAATGTTGAGTACGTTTTTTATGAATAAAAATTACCATAATTATAATTCAGCTTTATATTATAGAAGAGGATAAGCTTTTATGTTGGTATAATAATTTTATGAATACTATTTAGGTTGTAGTTACTGTAGAAAATTATTATAAAAAATACTTTATTTGTGAAAATGTATGCCAAGATTAAACGGCATTATAATTAGGTTGTAATTTAACTTTGTATTTTTCGCATTTATTTCTTTTTAGGCCGTATCGTTCATTAATTATTAGTTATTAATTATTCTTAGTTTTCTTCGTCTTAGTGATGTCTGAAAGAGAATTTTTTCTACCCTCACCAAACTAAAAAGACCGCGGAAATCTGTTTAACGTGACCAATGAGCGCTTTGGAGAGAAAGTATACCAACTTAAATTATTAGTCATACTGATAATTTTTTTTAACTGTTTAATTTCGATTAGCAATTTAACCAAATAATCATCA
Source organism: Nebria brevicollis (assembly GCA_944738965.1). Taxonomy (NCBI): domain Eukaryota; kingdom Metazoa; phylum Arthropoda; class Insecta; order Coleoptera; family Carabidae; genus Nebria; species Nebria brevicollis. The sequence continues at coordinate 11,995,977 of OX122899.1, read as the reverse complement.
GATGCAATTAACGCGAGACCAGATAAATAAGAAAAATCAGGAAAATAACAGTCTCAACTGAATTAACTGAGACTGTTCAAAATGTTGTCAATACTTTTAAGAAAGTGTTGAAACCGTATTGTTAAAAAAATACTAGATAGATAAACCTGAAAACGCGCAACTTTAAAAATTTATATTTTAAAATGTATAAACTTTTTAACAATAAAATTTAAATCAATAATTATTCGGTAATAAAGAGAATAACATTGAAAAATAAATTTAGAAAACGAATTTTTATTTCATGGAGCTAGAGATGTGATGGTGATTATTTATCAATGGAAATATGCGGTAAATATTGAAATTTACCAATTTATAAAGTGACTTATTATATAATGGTAAATTACCAAAGTCGTCATTTACAACTGTAGATAATAAGCAATTTATAATATTTTTGCTAATGATGCAAGTTTTCCGGACATTTGGAAATAAATTACCTTTGCAATGAAAGTTTTAGGAAATATTCCGGTTCCTTACACTCCAAAAGTTTATTCTCCATCTTTTACCTATTCTATTAATACTTTATACATGACATTTCTGTAATAAAATAATATTATTTTAACTTGATTTTTGATTGAATTATATAAATTTGACTGCAAATCCTCTTCACTTATAAATCAGCCAATAACTAACGATGTATCTTAAATTCAGCGTCAACTACATAATTTAAACAACTTGTTTAAAGTGGAAATATGGTACTAATAGAAATTCAAAATTAATATTTCTTTAAATTGTATTGCTAAGTATATATATGCTTAAAATTAAATAACATCTTTGTTAACTTTCCTTGTCAAAATATAAATGATGATGGCTCAGCACTATGAAATGCCGCGGTTTTTTAAAAATCGGACATGATGAAATTTAAGACTTTACCATTTCGTTAATTTTCGTTGACTTTTCGGAAATTTAAAATACTTACTACACTAATATTGTCTAATTACAATAATGAATGAAAAAAACCGGTAATCTCAAAAGAAATACATCTGTTAAAATTCAAGAACCAGCATGTGATAATACGATTGTACTATGGATTTGATGGAAATATTATCGTTTCCTAATTTTGTTTATAATTTGTTAATCTTTAAAGATAGATATAAAAAATAACTGCAAAATATATGACATATATACGTATAAGAAATATATATATATATATATATATATATATATATATATATATATATATATATATATATATATATATGCATTATTTTACTAATTTATAATATTTTATTAACCTTTGAATCACTTTTTCACTTAATATATTACTTACAAGATATTAGATGTCAAATTCCAAATAATTTTAGTCTATATTACTTTTTTGTTAAACAATTAACAAGCATAGTTGATATAGATTGTATACAAATAAATAAGATAACAATTTTTTTGTAATCGGCACATTTTTTTTGAAAAAATTTCCAACAATAGTTCTAAAATATTAATATCTCTCATGTCTATTCAAACTATTTTTGCTGTAAGTGAAACTATTTTTGAGTTAATGAAGAAACCGCAAAATATTAATAGAGTAAACATGCATTTCCAGTTTGAATATTCTTTTCGAAAATAGGAGGTTTTCTTTTTGGACATATACAAATCTTTAAGATTCCAGTTTCATAATACACACACACGCGCATACACGCACGCATACACACAGACGCGCTCACACACGCGGCACACACAGACACACATTGACACACACGCATATTGACACACATAAACACACGTTATTCCAAAAATAGTCCGAATCGATTTAGAGAAGGTGGAAAGTACATATTGTTTATATTTGTAAAATTCTCACACAAATAAAACATAATTAAGATATACAAAAAAAAATAATTTTTTATTGTGCAAATATTTACTCTAGCGACAATTTTGATTAACAGTGAAAATTAATTAATAAATTGCTGTGCTTTTTTAAAAAAATTACATATCATTATATGTATCGGTCTGTGTGAACTATTAAGAGAATTGTAACTCATCTATTGGCAATAATAATTAAATGTTTCAACAATTTAGTCCAATATCCAAGTAGTTTCCAAACTCATACAATTTGGTGGAGTTTCCGGCCGAATATGTTGTAAGTGGATAAGATACAATGTTAGAGAAAACATAGTATAAACATAATAGCTTAAATGTAAATGAAATAATAATGTCGAAGTAAAGATAACGAATAAATATGAGTGTGGTAGTCGAAAGTAATCTTATACCTACCAAGGTTGCATTTTGTGTTAACCATTTTAGTGCATACAACGGTGTTGTTCATGTATGTGCAATCATACATAGGGACGATTTCGTGTTATCCGGTTCGAATGTATGTGTAAGTTACCCTTATACAGAAAGCCACCCATACGTAGATAGTTTAGCATACATGCACGTATAGATACGAGGGTAACCCTTATACATATTTAGCAGAAGGCACACAAATGTAGAGTACATCACACACAAGCACACATACATAGACGAAGCTTCCGCTACAATGAGGGTCGCTGCGCCGCGCTCAACCACCTGGCGTCGCGCGCTGATCCATTCAATTCAGTATCGACCGGTCCGGCAGTGACTGTTTTACGGACTTACCATCAATCGAAACTACGATGACAAACGGTGTTAGTGTGTTAGATTACGTACATTTAACAATCGAAATGTGCAATGCAAGAGTAAAGATGTGAACGTGATATGGATTTCGAGCGTCAATTGTCGACATTTATGATATGGTGTAAATGTTCAGTGGTAGCTGTAAAAGCGTCGTGACGGTACACGACGCTAACGCGTCGCAACGCAGTAACGTGCGGTGGAAAACAAAAGTTGCCTACATGGGAATGAAAAACCATACTATTTCACGTTTCGTTATTTAAATTAAAATCGAATTTTCACCTCCACATACATACAACACGCGTTTATTCTGTTGTGTGTGTGTGTGTGTGTGTTTGTATGTATGTATAAATACATAAGTGTTTAATTAATCAGTTAGTGACAGTGTTGGTGGCCCATTGTACATTATTTTATTTCACAAGGCATATTTATATATATATATGGAAATATATATATATATATATTTATGTATGTATGTATGTATAAAGAAAAACAAAATAAAAGTTGATAGTGTTTAGTGTACAGTAAAAACAGTTGTTTTGATTAAAAACTAAGGGTGAACAGTTGGTTTGCATTTTTGTGGCGCATTTGGTGCAGTTGACAGTGGTGGTAGTAATAGTTTAGGTAGTGCGTTCGTTTACGTTAAATATTTTGGAATAGAAATTGATTTACGCGAAACACACGTTGCATGTTCGCGTTTGTTTTGATTGAATGCGAATTGATTTTGATGGAAAGCACCATGTCGCTATGCAGCTCACCCCTTGAACGTGATACATGGTGTAGCGCGGTATGGTGAAGTGAAATGTGTCATACGTGAGAGTGTGTGAGGTGTTCTTGTGACAAAATGCAATGACATTATTAACAATGGCCGTTGCGATAATAATACTGTGCTGCTGATACATGAGACGTTGTGCAGTGCGTATCACAGCAATTAGCATTGATGCTGCAAACCGATACAACCATGATGGAAAATATCGGGAAAATGATCGAACAGCAATCACTTGGCGAAACGTTGTCGGAATCGGTCGATTCTCCCGGCGGCAGTACGCATGGCAGGCCTGAAGTAACGACGGCGGGAGCGCTAGCCGTCAGGAGTATGCTGGCGTCCGACCACCAGCATTCACATCCGCACTCGCACTCGCATTCGCATTCGCACTCGCACACACACCCGAATACGCATACACCGCGGCTCATACTAGAGTCGCTAGGGAGGACGCGTCAGGCACAGCAGCAGCAAATACAACTGCAGGTGGACCGACGTCATATGAGGATAGACCATCAGCATATCAAAGAGGAACATGACCATGTGCACGATCACGTCGATGTCGGTGTGGTTGTTGGTGATAACATGACCGTCGAAGAAGTCGAATCGGTTGACCTGGACGACCAAGTAAACAAACAAGATGGCTTGTCGGTTATTGTACAACCGCAAGACGATTCGCACGACTCGGAACTACTCAGTCCGGGGAAACTGTCGCCCACCTCGGGAATATCGGTGAGCGTGGCCAGCATGATTGACGCGAACGACTTCCGTGCCCTGCAACCAGAACCGACGTATCAGACGTTAACGTCAGTGAACGGGCGAATGTCACCTCCTGGTTTCAGTCCGACGTCCTCGTACGCCACGCTGACGCCGCTGCAACCTCTACCGCCCATCTCCACCATGTCTGATAAGTTCGCGTACGGCCATGCCAGCAACGTGTCGGGCTCGTTTACCGTCATGCAGAACAATGGACTAGGCATCGGTCTCGGTTTAGGGGTGAATGTGAACAGTGGCTACGCGTACGACAAAATCTCGTCGATGGGTATGACACCGCCTCACAACTATTCATCGCCCAATAACACGCTCGGCAGCATAGGCATGCAACAGCAGCCGAGTCCAATCTCTCCACAGAGTACTTACAGTCAGAACGGTTTACCGTCCCCACAAAAAAGCATGTCACCCAATAGTTACGATTCTCCTTATCCGCAACGGGATCTCGTTGGCAGATCATCGCTGCAGCAGCACAGTCCTACGTTGAGTCCACCGTCCAATTCGCTACACTCGCCCGGCAACACTATCGTGACTAATTTTGGCGGGACGACGACAATGAACGGACTGACAACAATCGCTCAACACAGCGCTATCGTTCAGACTCACTCACACCACACTGCGCCTAGTCTAGTGCAGGTTTCACATTCACAACGTGAAGCTGTTGTGGTATCATCACCATCACCGCCTGTATTAACAATACAGCAACAACAACAACCATCTAATCAACAACAACAGCAGCAGCAACAACAACAACAACAACAGCAGCAACAACAACAACAACAACAACAACAGCAACAGCAGCAGCAGCAGCAACAAATGACGCACCAACAACAAACGATGTCAACAAAAAATGTAAATGTAAACGTGAACGTATCATCGAACGCAGGCGTAACCGGTGGTGGTGTTAGCGGAGGCCTCGTCTCCGGAGGTTCAAACAATTCGTTAAACGTTGGTAGTATTACCTCAGATGTGGAGGAAATCAACACGAAAGATCTCGCGCAACGGATTAGTGCCGAACTGAAGAGGTACAGTATACCGCAGGCGATTTTCGCCCAGCGGGTATTGTGTCGCTCGCAGGGCACGCTCTCCGACCTGCTGCGAAACCCAAAGCCTTGGTCAAAACTGAAGTCGGGCCGGGAGACGTTCCGAAGGATGTGGAAGTGGCTGCAAGAGCCGGAGTTTCAACGGATGTCCGCACTCCGACTTGCAGGTCAGTGGCCTTAGCTCTCTTTAAACAAAACGTCTCTTATATAACATTTCGTATCACTGCACGGGTAAAATAATCACTTGCACCTTATTCCTCCACCAACAACATTTGATTGCGATGGCAGCTACACATGTATCGTATATCATTAGCCACCATATATCATTACCGAATTCAAAGCATTCTCGCTTCTTTTACTGCTTTGACAGTAGGCTGCACCAGTAGTTTATTATTTTTAGTATTTCTTATTACGTATTCATACCTAGTAAAAGGTTATTATTACTTGAAAAGATACATATTTCTAATACACACACATACACACACACAAACAAACACATACACATATATATACACACACACAAACAAACACATACACATATATACACACACACACAGGCATATTTATTTATATCAATATATATATATATATATATATATATATATATATATATATATATATATATTTATATACAAACATACATTCATACAATATATACCATATGTATATCGTGTGTGCTTATGTACTCCGTATATTAAAAAATATATGCTAGTCGCAGAACTAAAGCATTTGATTATTTTTTGAAAATATTTCATATATTTATTTATAGAACAATGATTTAAATTAAAATATCGAACTAAATGTGAAGTTTCTAAAAAAGTAAACAACAATAATAATAGTAACAATACTTTAAGTTTTTATGTTGATTCTATTTGTAATTTCTTTCCAACGAAATCTTGACAGGAACCTTACCCTATGCACCTTCGTATATCAATCATAAAATAAAGGAAATTGGAATATACATACATATATGTATAAATACATATTCCTGTTATAACAAATAGGACAACAATTTTAACTAAGATATCAACCTAAATTTGAGATATTTTAATATTCAAACAATAAAGATAACAGTAACAATGCCGTAAGTTTTACTTAATTTGTATTTTCTGTCAAACACAATCTAGACATAAGTAGCTTACCATATGCCTATCAAACGTATATCCAACAATGAAATAAAATAAGTTTCATCATTTACAAACAATACATTTACAGCGTTTTACCCTCAGTTGCAGTAAACTTGCTTATATTTTCAAATTTTGGCAATAATAAATAAATTAGTTAAATATTAAATTAAGTAAGAACATATTCTAATTTATTATATAATTTTACGTTGAGACTAACCATAATAGAGTAAATAAACATCGTTTACGAGCCACGTTTAACGTTAAATGATTGCATCTTAGCAAAAAAGCTTTAACTAGGATATCGTCTCTAATCTATATATATCCAGCATACTTATTCAGCATTTATGAAAATGTTCTTAAACTATTGATACAGCCATTCTGTTTTTGCATAGAGGGTTGGTTTTATAATTGAAATAGCCATACTATTTTAGATGTTTTAATATAATTTAACAACTAGATGAATCAGTATTGATTTGAATTTAAGAAACTGCAGGTGTATGCTGATTTAGTACGTTTTTACCCAGATAAATATTTTTAGACAGGGTCTTTACGTGCTTGTATTATTTACTTCATAAGAAGTATGCAGAAAATATGTAATTTTTAAGTATAGAGAGATGCATTACGAATGAGTAACGTCGCTATTAGAAAAATCTACGTAATAGAGATTTAATTAAATTAAACAAACAGATTGCCAAACACTTAATTAAGAAAATAAATGTTTAATAAATTATTTGTTAAATTTGTGAGAAATATATATCGTTTCGATCATTTATTTAAATTGTTTCAAAATCAATTTATTAATATTAAATAACTCGATAGGCAGTTTATTCCAATTTTACTTTAGTAATTTTGGTATCGTCGTTTTTGGTACACTTTTTGCTTAAGTGCGAAATATTCATTTCTTCGATTTTAAATATTATTATTTATACTGTAAGTGCAATCGCTTTGAAGATATTGCAAAAACGACAAAAATGACTAGAGTAAACAAGCACGTACGGTTTGAAATTTCTTTTCAAAAATAAGAGGTTTTCGTGCGAGGTTTATACAATTTCTAAGTTTAATGTTTCATAATAAAAATTCTTCAGTAGATTTGGTTGTAGAACTTTCACACGTACACACATACATACGTACGTTTTTTTTCTGCAATGATACGGTTTTTTTTTTAGTAATAACAAAAATGCAATCAAATTATGTGTTTGTTTGCGTTATACTAACGAAGTCAAACATCAAAAGTTCATATTAACAAATAATGGATGCTGAATTTCATGACATATAATTTCTAAACTAAAGTAATTAAATTTAAGTATTGAGTTCTATATTTTTAATAGTGTAATTGCTAAATATTATCTGCAAGACTATTCAATGGTAAAAATATTATATAATAATTTTATTTATAAAAATTGCATGGTTATCTTCGTATTGAAAACTGGACATTTGTCAATATGGTAGATTTTATTAAATATGTACCAAAAAGAAAAAATATTGTTTAATTAACATTATTAATATTAATGATAATTTACGTTGAATGATTCTCGCTTTTTAAATTATAATATTTTCTCTGTCACACTAATCGAGTGCTATCTATTGAACACCGCCGACAAAAGTTGTTTTTCAAAAATATTTAAATATTCACTGGCACACATATTTCCTTGATGTTTGTTTGGTGGCCTATTTGCTACATACGAGTGGTTTTAAGAAAATTTTACTACATTTATAGCTGTTAGTTACCTTGAGTACATTCATTTGACGCAAAAAAAAATTAGCAAGTGTCGCGTAAACATCTAAATATTATAGTTGTGGTTTTGCTTGATTTGCACAAACCATCATAGAGATATTTAATTGCTTGAAAGTAGCAACATTTTGGATACATAATAATTAAATTATTTTTTTGAATCGAAAGAAAAATATTAGGTTTACGTTTAGACAATGTTTACATCAATTTCAGAACGATCGGCTGATCTACAGTATCAAAAAGATCATTTTCACCGTCTTTTTGCTCAAAGTATTTTTCTCAATTAGGCTGCAACCAAAAGAAGTTTGCTATGATAGTACTGTCGTTTGGTAATTATAAGTCTTAGATTAAATTTAGTAGAGGGTTTGTACCCTCTATTGCGATTAGTTTTGCACAAAGTACTGTTGTTATTTAGTTTGGATTATGAATTTGAATTGGCTAGTTTATTTAGGTTTCTTAAATATTTCTGTGTAGCGGTTATCCAGATCCATTACTGAAAGTGCACCTTCAAAGGTAAATGTATGAATAACAAGTATTTGTATTTCTGATATAATAACATATACCTAATCTGGATGGTATATATGCATATTTACTGGTAAATATGGATATTTCCTGATTACGTACATTTATTGTAACATATGTACTATAAACAAATGGATGCATCGCTCCTGTATAGTTTGCATCTGTAACATTAAATTTTGTTCCTTCGCAAAAACGCCGTCGCTTCTTCAATACTCGTTTTGTAGCGTATCCAATCATAAAAAAAAAATTACAATAGAAGAAAACAAAACAAAAAAAAAACAGATTCAATAACCATTAAATCAAAAATAAAAATAAAATCACACTTACGAAAGAGGTAGACTTTATAGTTTTGATATGATAATTTGTGTCTATCAATTCGAAAAACAAAAAGTTCTATTATTATTTGGTTAGTTAATTATTACATATTTCATTTTGCAAAAAAACATATAAATTTGCACTGTAAAACGTTTTCAGATACTATTTTACTGAAACTGGTTAAATTAATGTTGTGTTTCTCGGGTATTCGCTCTATTTTCTGTTTATATTCAAAATTATACGTGTTCGTTTACTTGAGCTATGTTAATTCATCTGTTATACATATGTAAGTAGAGAATCACCGGAAGTCAGCATATAATGATTGATTTTGTAGATGAAAGTCCAATTGAGAATTATTATTATATACTCATTTAGTTAAAATATCAAGAATTGATGATAATTTTGTTTTTGAAATATATGATTTTAAACCTTGTTTTTCGATGGATCAATATCAAGAATGAACTAAAATAGAATATTGATAATTTTTTCGGTTACATATCTATAAGGTTCCGTAGCTCAGTTGTAATTTTATTTCGATTACTTAGAGTTGTTTGATTCGTCGTGTGTTATATTTGTTTTACAAGTTACTTCAGTTATAAATATAACTAATCTTGAGAAAAAAGGAATTTAATGACGAATGAATCTCACGAACTATTGTTTGACAATTGTTAACTCTAGTCAATCAGTGTTGTCACTAACTAAAATAAAGTTTCTGACAATGAAGCCAATTAATTCTTATGAAACAGTTAAGGAAGGACGTTTTGTTAAATTTATTAAATAATATTTTTAAATCAATATTGTTTTAAGAACATATATAATCATTACAGATTAATTAATATTTATATCTGATCAGCTAAAAATGAATCCAGACTCATTTTTTCGTTCCCATTGAATACTTCCTTCTGTTCTGTAAATCAAAATGCCGGTGGCCGCTGTCTATCTACATTTGATATTTTACGTAATTATTTTATTTTTACAGAGTTGATAGCCAATATAGACTAGAGAACAAAATTAGAGGATTAATTTCAATTTGCAATGCTAGTTCGCTTAAAATTCGAAAATTCGTTTTATCATCAATTTAAACCGAATTTTCCAATTTTAAGCGATTTAACATTGCATTTGTTATGATCGATATACATCAAAACTATCGCTTAATACTGTTTTCTGCTCGTACTATAGTAGATTTACAATATTGGCAATCAATTTTGCAAAAATGAAATATTTACGTAAAATTTTTGCAATTTACGCCTTCAGTATTTTGATCTACAATAGAACAAAATCATTGTAGCATTCAAAAATGAACCTGGATTCGTTTTTAGCTTGTTAATTACAAATTTAAATATTTTATTAATTTTTAATTAGTAAATATTTTTGGCTTAAGTGAATATACATGATTGAGGAAGAACTTTGCAAAGATAGAGTTTATGACGAAAGGTTGTCAAAATGTGAATGAGTTTTCCGCCACTTTCTTTGATGGGAATAGGTTTTCTATTCTACTTATAAATATTTGCGTAAAATAACAAATTTAGGAAATAAACGAGCTATATTTTTTTTTACTCATTTCACTGACTTAAATTTAACTTTTTCATATTATTTATTAAACTACCATACATATCTAATGCCTGTTCAAACTGATAAAATATCGTTCAATGGAAAATTCAGATACGTCAACCAAGCAACTTTTGACATAATAAATTGTTGTTTTTAAAGAAAGCCTAAGCACTTGTATCGATCCAGTACTAGTTTAATGGAAAGCACGTAATTGCATACGCACATATTAAATATTAATGGTACAACACAGAGAATTAGAAAATCTTGGTCAGAGATTTCTCACTTATAGGACTAAAGTATTTCTAATTGTACCTTAGGGTATCCGCTACTAGTAAAGAAATTACCAGGCTAGGCAATCAAAGTTGAGAGCTTTTAAACTATTAAGCATCATTTAAATGATATCTACATTGTCTGCAATTCGTTTTAAAATATAAAATATTATTGTGATAATGCTTTAGATATCAGCGTAAACTGTAGCAGCAAAACTAAATGGTTCTTTTAAGCAAAGTGTATTTAAATTTACAATAGGAGAAATACATTTACATTTGACATTAGATTACATAAATTTTATAATTTTTTGTAATTGATTTGATGGTTCCCTTAATTTACTATGAATATGGTTATAAGATTCTCGATAGAAGTTAAGTGTTATGTCTTTTGTACCATAAATTTTGAATGGCATTGTTTTGCTATAAATTAAAAAGCCGCGAATAAACACAATTGCAGTTATTTTATTTTGAAATATTTCGTGTACTATTAACGCGTGTAGTCGTACAGAGATATGATGATATAAGGCCAAACTATGATTGTTTTGCAATAAATAAATGATTTGATGTTTATGTCCTTAAATGTCGTTCTGTTATTATTTCTTTTTATGAATAAAAGTCTGTCTAAATTTTGACTACTCTCTTGTTTTCATTGCAGACTGCCAGGTGCGCAATGTTAACGTGAGAGCAGTCAACTCCAAACGGAGGAAACAACCCTCTTCTTCGTGCTTGTGAGTTTCTCTGTCTCTTAAGTTAAGATCTGTCTCTCGTACGACCCGCTGCTACCCTTTTACGCTTACGATGGGGTTCTGTTCTACCTTATTCGTTTCGTTCAATTAATAAATCGCCGCGCCGGCTCGCTCGCTAGTCTGCACGTCATGTTTTTCTACCTATGCCTACATTCATCAATTCATTCGTTATAACTCACATGCACACGTTACAATCACACACGTAGAACTCTTTCGTATGCAATTGTTATATGTATTTCAATACTTAAACAATACAATTACCAAGTAGGAGTGGGGGGAGGATGGTGTTCTGGTATCAGTTAGCTGGTCAAATCGAATGGTATTTGTAATATATGCATATATAGATTGAAGATCACACATTATGATTTGTAATGTTTGATATTATATCATAGTGCAATTACAAATCTCGATTGATGCTAATGTATCAAACTCTATAAGCGCTATAAGCTCTATTGACTTGAATGGAATATACAATTTTGTATGTGTCTATAGAATCTCTATATACGATACAGAATAGCACCATAATTCTGGTTTGTACTAAAGCCATCTATTGGCTGTAACGAATGCAATTCTGTATAACTCTATAAACGCTCTACACACTATAAGCTCCATTACTTTAACAATTATATAAAATCTTGTATGTTTGTATTATAGAATCTTTTTTCATATAAATACAGCTAATGCTATTCACACAGCAGTTTTAAAATTTTTTATTTTATCTAACTGGTTTGAGAATAATATGAAAACCAAATTATATTGCTAGGGTTTTTAGATAGTTGTTTAGCACGAATCTTATTTTATTGTGTTTAAAAGTTTTTGTATTCCGAACACCTATATATCGCTCCCGACAAGACCCGACCAGATTCGACTCGATCGATTTTTTATTCTTAATATTCTTTTTCCATGATTATTTCGTGAAACGTTCAAGCTGAAAGCTGTGAAATGTATAACAAATATTAATTAATGTAAAATGCATTACATGTTTTTGTTTTTTTATTCAATATAGTTTGTTTTTAAATAAACTTAGAAAATATGAAATACGTTGGGATGTAAATATCGCAGTTCGGTAGTAATAGTAATAATAACTAGAAAAACTCTTTTTCAAACAATAATTCCCACAAACATTATGGTCTGATACCTATCGATTTTTTTTTCTGTCAAAGTCACTTTGAATCCCATGACATGAGTGGAATACGTGAACTTTATTAAGAATATGTATAATAAATTTAAAAAGTCTGCAGTATCTTACACTAGAATTTTTTATACTTTTGTTTAGATGGAATGCTAAAATATTTATTTTTTAAAATTCCATAAAATATAATTATACATAAGGCTATATCAATTATTATAGCCGGGAGTTTTTTAATTTTCACATTAACTGATAACCTATAAAATATTTATATCGTATATAATTTTTTACAAATTTCAATTTGTTTGAGTTTATTTTGTGTTTCTGTTTAATGATTGACAGACCAGGCTGATACGATTTATTAAATATATTTTGCATACATTCGTAACTATGGTAACATAAATAACAAATTTAATGAGTTCAATATAGAAATTTTACCTTTTTGGCTTTAAAACGTATACAGACAGAGAAACTGATACTCATACACACACACATTCCGAAAATAGAGTCGACTTAGGGAAGGTGAAAAGATTTATTTCCATTAAAATCTCAAGATTGAATATATTCATGACTAATATACTTCTCCATATATATTCGTATAAGAAAGTAAAAATCCAAAAATATACTCGGTTTAATTACCGGTGCTAGGCGTACACAATTTTACTCTAATACCACTATATTTACTGACATATAAAAAAACTGTTCTTGACATAAATTCCTCTTTTCCCTTCCATCTGTAAAATTCCTGCGAAAAGAGAATATCCCTCCTATCTACCATCACTGAGGGTTCGATAATTACACTTTAGACACGAAACAATCTACAGTGTTAATATTTGCTTATTTCTATACAATTAAGAAATAACTGAATATGTCATAATAATGCTATATAAAAAATAGTGTAATTTTACTTCTTCATAGTCAAATTACGTCGAAATGTTATGAAATTCTACCAACTTTATTGAGATTCAATGACTTTAAATTTTACACCCATTTTTACAGTGATCTTTTTTTAAAATTTCAAATACTAAAACAGCAATCCAACGTAAAATGCACATCTGTCATCTGGAAAGAACCAGGAACAGCGAAGTTTTGTTTTGTTTGGAAAATACGGAATGTTGAACTTTTCAGTATATGTTAATTATTGTCTTGATGGGTTTTTTAAGCCTTGTGGTTGTTTTACATATTAGAAATTTTACTTATTAAATGAAAATTTAACTTATTATAAAACAATTTTTTTCAATAGAATTTTTTAAATTTTATTTCTGGCAAAGCCTATTAGGGAGTGAATATGGATTAATTTTTTCTTTTTAGTGTTGATATATTATTTTTATTGTAAGAAATGAAGGCTATATTTAAACATAGTTTCTGGTATTTGAATTAAAAATATGGACACATTATTATCACATTACCTTCCGCTTCAGTAAAATCAATATATTGTACTATTTAAGAACAATAATTCTTTTAAATAGTACCACTTTTACAGTAAAATAATAAATGTCGGCCTTACGTTAGAATATTTAATTTACATATATGCTTATAGTTGCACACTTTATTTTGCTTACTCTTCGTTTAATGAATCGTCTGTTAACATAAGTAATGTAGAATTTAGATTTCGTCAACTAGTTAAACAGTTGTGTTATAGATATTGATAGAACTAATTTCGCTTTACTGGTTTTATTCTCCAATGAAAGCAATAACATTCCTGAGAGAGACTATCGATTAAAGCATTTTCTTACCTAGTTGTTGTGTTTACGTTAATCCATTTAATTTCCACTGAAGCATATTATGATATGACATCTGTTTCTTTTGCTTGCCGATCCGAATGAACCTGTTTCTTGTATTTTTCACTTTTCTTTCGACACTTCCACTTCATGAAGACTTATTGGTTTTAATCGATAATTTTAAATGCTCAGAATAAGCAGAATAAAATAGCAATGATTTTTTAGATTTCATGATCAGTGGTGGTAACAATACGTCTGTGATGTCATTTTGATTTTAAGTTTATTGCAAATTAAGAAAAACATTCAAAATGTACACTTGTATCATCAATAAATATTTAGATCCAAACAGATACAAATCGAGAAAAAAAAATGTTTATAAATTTTATATTTCAGCTGATTCTTCAGCAATAAAAAAAAAAACTATCTTGATCAGAATGCTGATACACCAATTGTGCAATTATTAGGCTTTAAAACTAAAAGTACTTATTAAAATATCTCTTGTGTAAGTTTTAGTTATAGCATAAACAAACCTTTTTCTGAAGAAGATTATTTCGTTTTTTACTACTTTTCAATGTTTTCTTTACACTATACGCGATTTATATTTATTAAATCATTCATACATATAAATTTAATTTCTTTGTAAAATAACTAAGTTAATAATAATTTTTCAATTAAACTAATTAATATTAAATACGCTCACAAATATAAATGTTTAATCCATGATTAGAATTTATGATTTATTTAATCTTTAGTTTCAAAATGCAACAGAAAATTAACTTGACATTCTACACGCTTGCTGTTCAATCAACGTCACATCATGTCAAAATATGTTCTAATGAAAACGTGTAACACGTAATTGCAAATGCATCGTTTAGGTAAGAGCATTGCTTTAATCGGTAGTCTCTGTTAAAATTGTTGCTATATTGCTTGTTGATCAAGTCGAAAATACAATATAATGTCACTTACTATTTCATATAACTAAAATAGTAGATGGAACAAAGATATCCGAACAATGTCCTATGAGCTTATATGAGGTTGAGGCAATCGAAGATTCTTGCTATTTACTTTAGTTATACTATTTAAAACGATAATAGTTCTTTAAATTAAAACACTACATTGATTTTACTGAAATAGAAGAATCGAACAAGGTAGGTGGGATGATAGTGTATTGCAACATAAACCATAAATATACAATACAACAAAAATAAAGCCATTTTTACTCCACAGCGGGGAATACTAAAATCTATAGGCATAATACATACTTAACGTTACAATTATATATACCATTTTTTATCGAGTAAGCCAAAAAGAAATATTATTGATTATTTATTAAATTTCATCGAACAAAAGTTAATTATTAAATATAAATACAGTTTTTGCATTTGAACTGGTTAAAATATAAAAATATTGTTTAGTAACGAGTTAAAATTAGTTTTCTGACAATTTGACAAAATAAAAATCATTTAGCAGACAGCAGCTTACAATTAAAAAATTCTGCAAATAATCCAGATAAGTTTTAAGATATAATAACTAAATTTGATATATATATATATCAATTTTGAAAAATTTCTCAATCTACATTATAGTATAAGCAGAGATGTGATCTTTTTTAGATATTACTTTTTTAAAAGTACTTTTTTACAAGTGTGAAAATTGTACCGGCACCACTAGCATTTAAACCAAAATAATTAATCTTATCGAAGTAAAAGTTTAGGTTTTAAAAAATAACGTTTTTTGTTATTATTTCTAGAAAAATGCAATAAAATGTTTTTTCACTAAATTGAAATACCTTACCTGTTTTTATTGTCATGAAACAAAAATGATTTTAACATACACATTTAGAGATTGAGAAATTGAATATTTATTGTAAATACATCACAACACGCATTCGTTTACAAAATTTATTTAAAAAAAAGCGTTTGTTTTATAAATTTATATTTATGACAATATGCAGATAAAAAGCGCTATATGTTTAATAAATTTTCAATTAGAGGATAAAAAAAAATGGTGGCTATTTCTAGGCTTTTGTCGTTACTTTTCTTCGTGACCTGTTATTTACTTTATATTGAAACATTACAAACACGAAATTTAACGTAGGACTTTGAAATTATTTAATTTGTCTTATTACTGATTATAACATAACTAACTGGTTTTTAAAGCATTATATTTTATTATACAATTAATCTAAATATCATTTTATTCATGACAAAATATAGTGAATTAAATGCTCAAGTACAGGGGTTGGAAATAAGTACATATTGCATCCGACTGAGAATTGATTCTAGTACAAAAAAAGGTGTGAATTTGCAATATACTTCGGTATAAAATACCTATAGTAATAATTAAAATTAATGAAATAATTTGATTTTTAGTAGTACTTAATATACTTTTTCTAAAATTGCATAAGTTTGATATATAATATAAAAGTAGTCATGTAAATAAACAACTATTTTTTACAATCTATACCTCATACACAATTTGAAAATACGGTTTTGAGAATGTCTTTCATTACCGTACCGACTGGCGAGTGCGTTATAACTATATTACTGTTTTTTAGTGAGATAAAAATAAATTCGTTCATCCATTCCTCATTATTGTAGACAACATATTTTCGGCAATAATTTCAAATTCAAAATAATTTGTTACATTGATATAGGTCAATTAGCTAACATGGTTTATAAATGATGATGTTGCTATGGAAACATCTGTATTTACTTAGTAACATAGTATAATTAGCACCACTTAAACCAATGTTAACCTTTTGTCTATGTTACCATAATAATGAGAGTAAGATTTATTGATGATCGAGTGTATTTGCAATTAACTAAACAAATATATTATTTACAAAATAATTCCACAATTCTTACGACCTTTGTCTTCCCATTAATGTTACGATTCAGGGATAGCTAAATACGTGTACCGCATAAAACTTTTTATTTAGTACTTGTATAATTATATATTACATGTATAAAGTACATTTATTAAACGTATATAATATTTGGTAAAATACGTACGTATAATACAGTAAATAATGGTTAAATATTAAAACAACCGTTTTAAATTTTAGCTTGACTATTGTTTTCTATTTATTGACAATTATTTTCTAAAGATAATATTTTTTTTTTGACGAATTCTTCATCGACTTTAAAATGCATTCAAATGTTTTACGTTTATGTATTATATTGTATTATAAGTACGTAAAATATGCTTTTATACAAAATGAATAGCTGTTTCTGCTAGGAATGCTACAGTTCAGGACATCGAGGAAGTGCTTGGAATATTCAGAATTTATTATCAATTAAATAATTATTTGCTTCATGTAAATTCTTTGTGTCTTCTTCTGAGTAGTTAGTGTTTTATTTTTAGCATGAGTATGTCTTGAAAATGATTAAACATTTTTATGTTTCATGTATTTAATTATTTATGTATTGTTTTTGATTGTTATATATAGATGTTCAAAAGTAATATTTGTTTTCTTTTACAGCTGCACAGATTCCACAGCGAGGCAGTAAGTATCAAAACAGATTATATCAATCGAATTGATATCAAATGGGGCATTCGTTTGTGCGGTTTATTGTATAATTTGTCGTTTTTTTTCTTTATGCGATTTTGTAGGCTGCAAGAGGAAAGAGGAGCCTGTGAGCCAACCCGAACAATTGCCTACCCCCAAGAAGCCCCGACTAGTTTTTACCGACCTGCAGCGTCGTACTCTGCAGGCTATTTTTAAGGTAAAATATACTATATATTCATCTATTTAATATTTAATTTGTTGGGTCATATATGTGTAAGAAATCAATACTTTTCAGATTAAAAGATTCTGTAAGTAAACTGTTTAATACAAATCATAGTAGGAAATTACCAATTATTATTAGATTTAAAATTGAAAAAAACAATTTGTTTAAAAGGTGCAATCATTTTCAATTTTAATTTCATTAACATGCTAATTAATATGTTTCTCGTAAATGTTTGCAGCCATCAGTCGAATATAATAAGTGATATTATGCATAGTGTTTTGAAGCTATTATTACGATTAGTAGCATACATACATACATGCCTATTTCCATCAATAGGGTATTTTTTTTCACATCTTGACAATCTTTCGCCATTCATATCTATCCTTGTATCGCTTCATGCAAACTGTTCACACACACTCTTGTATTCCGCTTGCTACAGCTTCTCTTTCCGTAATTCATTCTCCATCATATTTATCCACTTATTCCACGGATGGCCTCGCATTCTCACATCATTCATCTCGTCCACGTAAAGCTTTTTTATCAATCTTTCATTCGATATTTTTTCAATAAGGTGACTTGTTTTGTAAGGAGAATGCTAAGTGTCTGTAAATTCTAACACCTACATAAATTAAAATCCAGTATTATGAAGGTAGGATGTTTTCAAATGTTGTCTTCGTCCTAGTCTCTGTTTTTTTAAAGCAGTAGATCTTGAGGTAGCTTCTTTCGGAGTCTGATGTTAGTGGAGCTTGAGTTCCTCTACGCTCGGGCATGTCGGTAAATTTGTGAAGCTCTTTTTCGGTTGTCTGTATTTTTGGTTTTCATGCCAAGTTCTCTATGTAGCTGCCTGTTTCTAATGTACCAAGGATTTTTAAAGTAACTCGAATAAATGTTGTATTGGAGGGTTTGAATTTTTGTATAAGTGTTTTTGAAGCTATATGTGTTGTATATGTAATGTGATGATGGTTATATGTATTACTTTTACATATTCTGGTCTTATGGATATTTTCCGGTTAATCATAGGATGCCAAGTATTTTTTTCCCTTCTTTCAGTTTTATGTTGATGTGTGATTTCTAAGAAAGACGATTGTCCAATCTATTGTTGTTATTCATGAGTATATCTTCTTTTGAGAAGGAAATATTTATTTTCGCATTTAGATTTATGTGCTATTTGATAAACTATGTATTAATGATGTTTATAGATAGTTGTATGTTGTTTATAGCGATCTATGAGTCTTTGTGCTACGTTATAATTGTGGTATCGTCAGAGTACATTGCGAGTGTTGCGAAATTAATAGTTGGAATGCTATGCATGAAAATGTTATATAGTAATGGACCCAGTATTGATTCTTGTGACTCAAGCATGTATCTTTACGTGTATCAGCGCTGATGTATGGGTGTAAATGCTGGGTTTGGCGGCTGTTGTCGAAATGAACATTGCAAAAGGTATTTGTGGTCCATCTAAGAAGGCTAAGTAGCGCAGTGCGTGCTGCATCAGAAGTGCAGCATCGTAATAAATGTTGTACGTAAAATAAACGAAAGTCAGATGAGATTGAGAGAATGCCAAATGAAATGCGTGTTTCCATGCTTTTCGAAAATGATCTTTGACTAATTTTAATCATACATTAAGTTGGCAGGAGAGGATGGTACAGCATTTCGGGTAGGTTTATCTGAATATTTGTTTTTAAATTTATTTATTATAGTAATTCTGAAGGTAGGGTTGATGTATGTATTTTCGTTTTGTGATAATTCAGATAATTTTTAGGGTGCATTGTGTTGAAGTGATGTTTGCATATTGTTACATATATTAAAGTTGATTTTGTTGATTTATAAATTGAGTCTGTGTAAATGGTAGCAGCTTTGTCGCTATTTGTCATAGATTCTAGGATATTAACTGGTTTTAAGTTGTTGTTGGACTACTTCCCAATTCCCTTTTTTGGATTCAGAAACGAATTTGTTCAGATTAATTGAAGTTTACTATTCAGTGTGATTAAAATTGAGAGATGATCTGATTCTAATTTATGGAGTATTGCTTGTGAGTTGGATCAAAGCTTACAGTTTTTATGAAGTGCAATAGCTAAGATGTCGGGTCGATGACCAGGTTAGTAAGGATAGTAAGTAGGTATACTGGAGTAAACATTTTGATATAAGGATGGATGGCCAATGCGTTATTTAGACGAGTGCCGTTTGGTTTTGTTACTCTGCATCCCTAATCATTGTGTTTGCTATGGAGGTAACCAAGAAGTGTTGTAGATAGGTTTTCTGCAAATGTGTTGTCTTCTTTTATACATTCATATCATCACGGCTAATCAATTTTTCACTTATTTACATACTTTCACATCTTTACAATCTTTCGCCATTCAACTCTATCCATACACACTTCTTTCGCTTCATTCAAACTCATTAAAATATTCATACATGCTCTTTTATTCTGCTTACTCGCAACTTGTCATTCTCAATCATGTTTATCCATTTACTCCTAGGACGGCCTCGCATAATTTAGGGTTTGATGTGCTCTATGTAGGGTTTTAAATTTAATTACATTTGATAGGAGGGATGTTATGATTGGTTCACTATTTACTCATTAGCCTTCGTTGGAAGGTGTCGAAGAATTTATTGTTACTGATGCAAAAGATCTAGGATGAGTTTTTTTTTGTGTTGTTTGATGAGATATCGTTGAATTTAGTTTAGTTTTGTGTACTGAAATTTGGTTGATTTTTTATGTGAAATGTTGTTTTTAAAATTTTGGAATTGTGTACACCCCCCTATAATTATCTAGAAGCCCTACAATGTACGCGTTTCGGTTTATCTGGCAGTTTGAAAAGTGGTGCATTCTTGCACATTTATGGCTTCTAGCGTCCAAGCTGCAAAACATTTTATTATGCTCATAAGACTGGCATCTTTCGTATTGCGCAACATATTTATTATTTCTTTCAGTTTCTACACTGACTATAGCATGCATAACGTGACTAAGATTAAGTATTTCCATGGACGTTTCGTATTTGACTAAGTCTCCTGCGGGTAAAGGCATTGGTTTCTTTTCTTTGTTTATCTTTTATCAGTGTGACATTTTTAGACAATTCAGCTTGGTTTTATTCTTTTCATGCATCTCGAATGTTGCTGATGACAACAGATATTTTGTTTTTATCAGGTATTATTATCAATAGTAGTTATATTTATTCTGATACAATTATTTCTCATTTATTTTATGGTGACTTTAGTTATTAATATACATCTTAGATAGATGTAGTTCTTGTACTATTGTTTTACGTATGGTTGGAGTAGCGTCTTCTACTGTTAAAGTTTAATCGATTTCGAGTTGATGTTTTTTTTCCTTCGCTGCCCATATCGGTGGATGGTGGTAGTGAACGCTTTCGAATAGTTCTTTGATCTTCCTCTGACATGTTTGCACACTTATTTCATTTTGTTGGCCTTGAAGTTTGTCGAGGATTGGATTTGCAAAGATAATGCCATACAGATGTTCCACTTACGGGGTTTGCACTTTTATTGTGTGCGATGTTTTTGGAAACACTTTGTTTAAAACATTTTTAACAGTGAAAAGGAAAGGTTTGCCACTACACTAGGGGGTTGTATGAATAAAACACTGCGAGTAATGTTGTGATTATTTCGATAGCATGTCTGTTCTCTGCGTTGCTACAAAACAAAATGATGAATATGATTCTTATTTTATGATAATATGAACGGTTTGTGGATGTGATTGTAGCCGAATATTATGCAAACTTTGTTGGAAATAATACTACGACAAAAGTTTGCAAGTAATAATTAAAATAAACAAATTGGTGAGTTTCTTACACAACTGTACAGACAATACTGGATGATAAATATTTTATAATTTTGAACGGTTTTAGCTTCCTAAATATATGTTTACTATAAATGTTAAACAATTTTGAGAACACACACACACACAGAGATACCCACATACACAAATACTTATTATAATAATGCCTGTTTTTGAAAATGAGGAAACAAAACTATTTTCTAACAGTTATATTTTTTCTATCTATTGCTATTTAATGTATTTTTAAACATTACATGTATTTTATTTATTTATTAAATCATTCATATAAGCTCCATTATTCCGTTTACTTGTGACATATTGCTCACTTAAATAATTTTCAATCATATTCAGTCATACCTGCTTTCTTGCTTCATTTATATTGCCCACATAAATTATTTCACTCTACCATTCGATATTCTTACAACACGCTTAAACGGAATTTCTGGCAATATACGCAGCTACATCTCAAAATTATAATTCCTACCGCAGTCACCTTCC
This sequence comes from Nebria brevicollis, assembly GCA_944738965.1. NCBI lineage: Eukaryota > Metazoa > Arthropoda > Insecta > Coleoptera > Carabidae > Nebria > Nebria brevicollis. The sequence continues at coordinate 11,973,638 of OX122899.1, read as the reverse complement.
GTTTATGCTTTATCTGCTTTATCGAACATTCATTCCCATACTTAAAAGTAACAACTAATATATCATTGTACACTCTTAAAATTTTACAATCAGTAAACTTTCTTTCAATCCATCAATTAATTCTCTCATCGCTATAAAGCATACAACCTACATAAAAAGTGACTCACCTGTTATAACTGATGACTAATATTATTCTCCAATTGTTTTTATCGTAAGTTATTGCATCAATAATTGTATTTTGGCGACAAAGAAAACTGGGAATCATAAATGAAAAAAAAATGACATAGTATTCAATTATAAATAAAGTAAACGCATATCGATTTCATATAAAAATAATTGCAATTGTTTTGTTTCTCTTTTTACTGTAGATGCTACAGAAATAAAAGTCTGCGTACATTGTAGAGTAAACGCGAGGGCAAACATGCAAAACACAACAATTATTCTATTATATAGGGTTTTATTAAGTATTCTCGTACCATACTAGTACAATTCAGTAAGTCTTTAGAGCATTGAAGCTACTAAACTTATATTTAGAAAGATATATAATTTTAAGAGATATAACTAGAAACGAAGTTAAATTACATCTTAACATCAAAGATAATTTTAAATGAACGTATACACAGAATACGTTGCTGTATGCAAGTAAATGAACAGCAGTAAAATCAATACTCACATAATTGAATCATTGACAAATGTAAACCAACATAATTACTCATTTTTCATATTGTAAATGATATGATTTTGTAAACCAATTTTCGTAGTTGTAAAATTGCTAAAATGCTCACAAATAATTTCGACAAATTTCAACTTTTTTCTGCAACTGCAAATATATAACTGCTGAAATATGGCAATTAGTGAATTTTAAAACGCACATTACTTGCAAATGGTATATTTTTTGAGGAAACATTTCAAACTAAAGTTGTTGGAAATATTAATATCTTTCATTTTAATTTGCATAATTTCCTCCATAACGTTCATTTTACTTCTGATTTTTTATATAGACAAAGATAGAGTATAATATAATAATAGGCTGATTTGCTGTATGTAATTTAGAATCGCGTCAGTAATATATTTTTTTTATCGCTATTAATTGATATTGTTTCTTTAATTAATAAATTTAATTATAATTCAAAATAGCAAAAGTTCAAAAAATCATTATTTAGAACACGTAGAAATATGTACATTTTAAGTAAATAAAAACTACAAATAGATAATATGTATTTTCCGAGTTCTAGCCACACATAAAAATAAACTTCCACCCTTCTATTGCTACGGTTAATTATTATAATACCTAAACATTTTTTGAACCACATGAAGTGCCCATTGTATGCCAAGCCATAGGAACGTTAGGTATTTGCTAAAACGTGTATAGTTACCTTCCTGTACTGGTGCCAAAAAAAAAATCCTCTTTGTTCCTATAGGGGTCGCGTCTGTTACAAAATAGTAACGGTGAAAATTGTTAGCGTGTGGTTTGTTTTTATAAAATCACAACAAAATTTTTAAATTAAATAAATTCATTAAAATAAAAAATATTTGATCTATTGCTCACAAGATTGAAACATATTTTAGAAATAGAATAAATTTCTTGCAATTTGATCAACAAAGTTCTGAACTTTTTGTCAATGGAGTATAAAAATACCCATGTTACACAAATTGAATGAAATTTAAATTATCCGCTACTTGGATGTTATGATCTATTTTCGTAATACAGCAGCGTTAATTTTATGTTGTACTTTGTCTCTCACTAATATAGCATAAGCGCTATCCTTTGCTGGGGAAAGATGGTGCGATACTTCATAAGTGAGAGCGAGTAGGTGCACCACGAGACTAACGCTGTATTCTTACGAAAAACAGACTACGGGATAAAATATACACACAAAATATATTTTTCCAAATACTTATGGAAACCCGATGTAGAAATCATGATGTATTATTTCTCATTATATTTTTTAACAAAAACGTGATTACGTAACAAAATTGTGTTTTTGTTTTGTATACATCAATACTTTTAATTCATATCGTCACCATGGAGCCAAAGAAATGTTAAAATAAAATTGCTCCATTAATTATGATATACTAATTTATGACTGATAAAAATTGTTTTTCTTTCGATAAATTATAATTTCCGGAATAATGGACTGAGAGTTTAAAATTTTTTTTGACACAGTAAAAAATCGAAACTGTTGTTATTTCCATAAACTAAGAATAATTTTGATTAAAATATTTATAAATCATAAAACGATAATTTAGTCAAACCTTAAAACATGTATTTATACATAAATTTGTATCTTATAAGCACATAAAATTTTTTTATTTATAACAATCTAAAGCTACATATTTTCAGTAAAGAAAAATCAATATAGTTCTACACAAAAATGTATAACCTTATATGAATAGTTACAATTCTCTATTGACTTGAATATGTTGTTAAATAAAACTTGCATACATATGTATATGTTTCAATCATTCACCAAAATTTGTTATATATATTATATGTCGTGAAAAGTTCAGCAGTTATACCAAAATGAAAAATATAAATTCAGTTTCTTGCTAAGTAATTTTTGAAGGTATTTATTCACATAAACATTGTTATGTACGGGAATCTATTATATTGGAAATGTATTTATTGCTCTAATTCTAAAAATATCTTGCAATAAGACATGCTAGTGCGTGTTCTTGATTACATTAGAGTACATTGCAACTATTAAATTAACAATCTCAGGTAATATGAAAAATATTGTAATGCAATCTGCAAGTATTGAGGGCAAGAGAAATAGTAACTGGTATCATCATCTTCCATTTTAATTCAATTTGTATTAGAAAGAGCTTGTAGTTTATTACGTAAAATATTTATTTATTCATTAGTCATGTATTCGATGTTTAATGTACAATTTTGGCGTTTACCACTTATATTGATTTAGTATTATTTAGTTCGATAGTTTATAATTCTGTTAAGTTCATACTATACATATTAGGGAAAATATTGAATTTTGGAAAGTATGTAGATAATTGCTTATATATAGATTTGATATTACAAAATGTTGCAATAATCCGGAAAAAAAAACTGAGCAAAATTTGTTCCTCGGTACAAATTAGAACATAAATACTCTTCTACTAAATCGTTAATTCTCTTAAATAGAGATGTCCAGAATTAAATTTATATATATCTAGGACTATATATTAAGCAAATTGGACATTTTGGTAAAAAAAACTAACAAATAATGCATCTATAGAGCAATAAATTTAAATAAAAAACTTAAAGTTTCCCTATAATTTGTTTGTGGAAATATTAGTTTTGTAATTTTTTTTTACTTTCTTATACCGAATAATAAGAAATTATTTTAATAACAAACTATGATGAAATTGAGATTTTAACGGAAATGTGCGTTTTGAGCTTCCCCAAATCAATCAATAAACCTTTTTACAATGGCGTCTGTCGGTTTATGAACGTATTAGTTTCAAAATCTAAAATCCAGGCATATATGAAATTTCATGTTTATGTATGAATATAAATTCCATTTTGAAAAAGAATACTTAACCGCAAGTGTATGCTTTCATGCCTAAAGAGTAACTGATAAGACTCAAAATAAAAAGCTCTTGCTTGAGAAGTCTTATGAGAAATTGTAGTAAAGCGCATTAATATCTATATTCGTTGTCATAGTTAATCATATATATTTACTTGTGTAGAATAACAAGAAAACACTTGAAGTTTTTCCTTTACGATTGATTGATTGAATTATCATGAATATTTTCACAATTATTGAAATTATTTATAACAAAACAAAATTTACTTTATGTAAATTGCATAATTATATATCTTTATTTTTTCATTTGTATTTTAGTAACCTTATTATCTAAACATATTCTGCGCATGAGGGAGTGCAAATAATTATTAATATTATTCATATTTTCGACTTGAAAATTAAATTATAACATATAGCCACAAGGTACTAAATCCAGAAACTATTACTGTTTTACTATTAATAACATCAATAAAAATCTAAAAACTGATATAAATACAAAATAGACATAGACTCATCTAAATGGCTATATATGCTGATGTGTAATAGAATCGACCCATTAGCTTAAATTACATGTTTGAAAACTACAATCTTTCTATCATAATTACAATTGACGTCATAATTTGTATTAATAAAAATTTTCATAGCATGAAATAACGATACGTATATGTTTTTTTTTTCTTAAACAAAAATAGATTATATATATATTTTCTAGTTATGAATCGATAAAATTGTGAAAACAAATGTAATGATATTTCTGTAAGTATAGATAGACATTGAATCAATTTTCAAAAAAATCAGAAACGAAAATATAATAATATAATATATAATTTATATATAATAATATATAATTATAATAATATAATTATTCTGATAATCTAACATGCGTTATTACTAGATTCGATGTATTTCACATGATGATGGATGAGAGCGTGTTAGTTGAATTTTTAATTTGAAAACTAAATCATAAATTTAAACATAATTTTGATATATTAAATTATGAGTAGAATTATAATTAAAACTCATGCAGTTTTTAAGAATTACGACCATAAATAATAGCAATTTCTCTACTATTTATAGGCCCTTAGAGAGATTTAAAAATCATTTTCATTTTTACGCTTCAATTATTTCATTATTTTTCAATAGACAAAACAGACTTTGGAAGAGTTTTTTCCAATAATAGATCTTGTCGTTTTAGTATTGTTCATTCAATAATATTGAAACTTTATTAAACGTTAATTTTAAACTGCATTTAGTGCTTATTTTAGAGATCTCCACCTATTCTTAAATATACGAACGAATGGTGAATGCTTTTACTCTTGCTAGACTACGTTTTTATAGTTTTTGAGTTTCGATTCATTGCTATTACTAGAATATTTTTGGTATTTGTTATTTTTATTTCTCTACAATTGCAAAAAAACAAGACTAAGAAAAAATACTTGCTGGATCAATAATCTTAATTTGTAAATAATTCATATTTTCAGACTACGTATTAGTCAAGCACTAAAATGACTGTGTACCTAGAATATATTTATAGCATAATATTGGTCATATATAATCAATTGTCGCAAATAATTGAATTCATCTTCTGTGTATGTTTAATAAAAAGAATTACATTTTTTTTATTCTGTTGATGAATCGATTGTATCTCTGTAGTTGGTTCTGTGTTTTTTTAATGATATTCAAATAAGTTAAATTATGTATATATTTTTTTATTTTGAGATATCGATGACAAATAATAATATTCCAAATAGTTAAGCATAAAATTAATAAGTCAGAGATGAAGTTTTCAAACGATTTGATTTATACTTGAAAATGTATTAAAACTAATGAAAGTCTGCCTCAAGTTGTTACTCTTATTTAAAATTGAATTCGGTCTGGTAAATCGTAATTCATAAAAACTTCTTGAGTCTCCGTTTCATATTTTCTTGGTGAGGTCGCAAGAAGGAGAGACGGAAATTGAATGTTAAAATACTTTTAAACATTTTCAAAAAAATGTGTGGTTCTATAATGCATTTTTTTTATATTGAATTTTCTTGTGTTTAACAATTGTAATATAACAAAAATTACATATCGTTAACAATATATAAATATAAAATGTAGTCGAGATTGGTGTAGTTTTTATGTATTCAGCTGTGTACCGAAAAAGCGAATGACTCGTATGAAATGAAAATCCTAGTTTCAGAGATATTGCAGGCACCGCAAAAAAACTGACTAGAGTAGTTACTTTAGTCATTTTTTGTGCATAGTTGCAATTCCGGTTTGAATATTCTATTGTAAAAAAGATTTTCTTGTCAGTCATACATATATAAATCTTAAGTTTCATAATTTTTTCTTTTACTGTTTTGGTTACACACACACAGACAGACATTATTCCAAAAAATAGCCAGACTCGATTCAAGGTCAAATGGTGTATTTCTGATAAAATCTCGCAATTGATTTTTTCATGAAGTACTTAGAGACAGAAAGCGGAATATGCGGGTGTATGTAATCATAGTCGAAAAGCATTTCAATGTATGTCTAAAACACAGAGAAATTAAATGATACTCTCATTCATGAAAGTGTAATTGCAGTAATCTTTGGCCATTTGACTGCATCCAAACGCAAACATGCCTATCGTGTCTTTTTAGAATTAATTAACCTCTTCGTACTGTTAGGCGATAATGTAATAAAAAATTAACTATCTAAACAGACGCTAATGATAATTAACCTATTAATCGAAAACAAGCGATTTGTATCGTAAAACACAAAGGAAGCAAATTTAAAGTTTATAGAAAATTGTTCAGCTTTTTATCAATACATTCACAGCTTAGCATTACAATGTTTACTAAATATTTGGTCTATATTTAATGAAAATGTAATATTAATGGTATATCGTATTTGAAATTACTCAAACCAATATATAAAATTAGTATTTATAATATGTCGATCGTAATTGTACGAGTTCTTTTATAAGTACTCGTAATGTATGTACATACAATTGCAGAAGTGGACATGTAATTTTCATGTCAGTTAAATATGATATTGACAATATACAATACGTGATTTCTATGACATTTTATTACAATATTGATAACAAGCATTTCTTTGCGAGATTTTTTTTTCTTTAGCCTCTAGTGCAATAATATTCAGTGTGGTTCTTTGTGGTGTAAAAACTTATCTCAATTTATAAATATTATTCTATTATCAAGTAAAAGCGAAATATTCATTTGAATGAATTTAAAAGAACTTAGACGACTTTTGTTTTACACCAATTTGACACTGATAGCACCCTTAAACTAAATATATATATATATATATATATATATATATATATATATATATATATATATATATATATTTATATAAGTTGCTACAGATGAAAGCAGCTAAGTAGTTTGAAAAGGAATCTATTAGAACTTTAATAAAATATAACAAAAGTGGTTTGCACCACCGCAGAATAGAAATTCAATAATTGATGCTGCAAAATATAAACCACCATAAGAAAGAAAAAAATTTTTATCCATACATAGACTACCTATTTGATAAGAGACAAAACGTTATTGGGTAAAATTTATTTTAAATGTTTACGCCTTTTGTTCATAATTATTTTTTTTACATAAATAATTCGAATTATTTATATTATATATTTGCAGATGATTATTTCTTTGAGTTCCACAACTTGTTAATGTTCTCTACAACCATACATTATTATGTTTTAATTATATACTTACGAGTAAATGTAATCTAATTTAATTTTTGTAAGTAGAAAATTCCGAGCTATGCAGTCAAATTTACTAATAATGGTCGAAAACATGTCATACTATTTATAGATTACATTTCATTTCTAACGAAACAATATGAATAATATATTTGATAATTGCTTACAAAATGGCATAAATTGATGTTTCCAAATTTTCTATTTAAATAGTCTATAATACTTATTCAGCTTTTCACATATATACATCAAATTTGAACGTTTGAAACTTTTTTAGATGTGGCATTTCTACAGCCACCTAATCAAAAGTATTACGTAATTGCAACGCAGTTTTAGATTCACCACACTTTTAAGACCGAATATAAAGCACGTTATATGTTTTATGTGTTGATCCTGCTATGCGATAAAAAATATGAAAGAAACACTGAACAAAATTAAGTAAGCCATAGTAATCTTGCTAACTTGATCAAAATGACCCGAGTTGCTTTGAAATCACTTTCCCCCGTGCCACACAATACTGGCTATTGTGTCACCGTTAAAAATCTATATTTTGTGTTGGAACAAGTCTTGCAACATGAATAGCTTTTTGTTATTCATAGAATCTTTATTTTAAATTACTTTAAACAATCCCACAGATTATTATGAGGCAGCAGTTAAACTGAATTGCTTCACTAAGCAACTATGAACGTTCAAAATTTGCGAATAAAAATTGTGTATACATTTATATAAAAAAATTTTTTTTGTGTGCAATAATATTGCTGATATCGAAGGATAATGAATTTTGAGCGTTTTTAGTGACACATTATTGTACAATAATATGTAATTGCGATCTTACGCTTGTGAGAAAGCTTGATAAATATATCACTGGTTTTGTATGTTTGTTGTGCTGCAGGAAACGAAACGGCCGTCAAAAGAGATGCAGGTTACGATCGCAAGACAACTGGGCCTCGAGCCGACAACGGTTGGTAACTTCTTCATGAACGCGCGACGACGTTCGATGGACAAGTGGAAAGACGAGGACCCGAAGAACGCGGGCCAGAATTCATTACACCAGCAGCTATCGCCGGGCGGTAGTGGACTCGAACAGGATGATCCTGATCACGACCATGATCAAGATCACGACTTAGATGACGTTGACCAAGATCAAGATGACCACGACCATGACCACGACCAAGATCACGACATGTTGTGACAGCATGCGTTACGGGATCGACAACTGTTACTCTTGTGAAGTGAAATATCACTTACTCAAAGTACACAGACGGATGGTCGGTTTCGGTTCTGTTTAGTTTTTAGTTATCATTTTTTACGTTGTTCCGTTGTTATTTACTGCATTGATAACGGGCGTGTGTACCTATAATCTGGATGGTTCGGATTCTGATCTGACAGCTGTGCCGTAATCTACAAATGAACACCAACTCCCGAACATCAAGAGTCAGTGTGTGATTATTCGCCGCGTTTTCAATTCATCTTGTCGATCGCTTTTCACATGTTATACCCGACCAAACGCTTCATTTTGACCTTGTGATTCACGTAGATACATAACAATCGAATTTACTACAATATTCTCTCGCGACTTAATTGGTTTAAACTTTACATTAAGTCTCAATCAATACAATTACTTAATTCGCCTCATTATTTATATTTTTTAAATGAAAAGGACCAATGAAATTGGCCAATTTTACAATTCCATTCCTTTTGTTTTTCATAGGATCTTTTCTCTATTATTTAGGATTCTTTAGAATTCAAGTTTATTATTATTATGTATTATGTATGCTTTTATAATTACGTTTAGTTATTAAGTTAGTCTTTAGTTAATTTGTTTAAAGACTTAATTTTTATGCTTGATATACGTGATACCTTTTACTACTATAAGTACAAAGTTCTATGCAAACGTGCGTTGCATGGTCTAGTCCAGAAATGTGTGATTTTTTCGAATTTACAAGGTCAAAAGCGTTTCCATATAAGGAGAATTTAAACCAGCCAGAAACATTCCATGAATATGATAATAAGTTTTATCAAAATTTAAGAAAATTACTTTTTCATTTTTTAAAACGTTAAACTATTTCGTGAAACACAACAAATCAAATCATTTTTTTGCCCTCCTCACTTCATACTAATCTAATAGAGCGTGGCACAATTCTAAATTTAAAAGAAATTCTTAAAAACCCCCACAATTTTATTGGTACTTTTTTCGACAAAATGTGGTGGAAAAACTCAATATTTTCAAGTACTGATGAGTATTTTTTGATAAAACTTAAAATTAGCGTTTTTTTTTCTTCTTAATTGTGATTTAAATACATTCCGTACTTTTATTTAGCGATAAACAATTCGAATTTGGCTTGAGCTGAAGGTACAAACATTTTTTACGTTTGTAACACAGTCTTGAAAATGGTTTTGAATTCCCCTTTCTACGTATTACATACAAATACATATACAAGCATGCAAGTATGTACTACGTATATGGACAGGGAAAACGATGATGGCTGGCGCTTGGTACCTTGAACCAGTCCTGCGCTTTAGTCACGTGTGCGCCAGTTATCGATCCGTTTGTTTTTGTACAGTATTTGTATTCAAATTGAAGAAGAACCTATATTATAGTACAACAAAAAGCGAAAGTCAATTTAAAGCCCGTTTGCCACTGTCAAATATTTCATCAAACATGTGTTCCAATTTCTATAATATTTTAAAATACTATTTTTACCATCAAACATATGTCAAACAATGTTATATTGTGAAAAATAGAGCACAAATTCAAACAATTGTTTTAATTTATATTATTTATTAGGTTTATAGTAAAAAATGAACTGGATTTTCTCAGGATAACTTTTTCGAAAGAACTGCTCTTAAGAGGAAAAATATAAACAAAAAAACGAATAACTTAATCTATTCTTAAACACAAAAAATCAATGTAGGATATAAATTAACAAGTATTATTATTGCGAATTACTTATCTCGGAAAATAATTACTAATGAGCTGAGACTACTATATTAAAATACTCTTTTTATCATTAAATGGTGATATGCACCAGTTTGAGATTATACGCTATAAAATCAAATTTTTATTATGTAAATTTAAATTTCATTTTAAATTTAATATTAATTTTATTTATAAAACATCTGCGTGCAAACGAATTCTCTCGTGTGACACGGGTGCCAAAACTGTTCTATATACAAATATTACAAAATCTTTTATTGGTGATACAATATCAATTGGAAAACTGATCTATTTCGAATTTTAAAGTGAATCTAATTTTATATTAAATATGTGTAAAAGCAAAACGTTTATTTCTCCTCAAAAATATATTTACAAGATTCATGGATATGTCAAAGAGTATCGATAATATTGAATGTCAATAAAGTAAGTCATTTAATGCTATCATAGTTTCAGCTTTGCAGTAAATGTAATTAGTATGAAAATGTAATTTATTTAAAAGTTTGTTAAAACTACATACGTACTATTTTGTGTTAAATTTTACAGTTTTTTTTTTTTTTTTTATTAGATGAAATCAACAGCAATAGACTAATGAAATGTAATTCTCTCACAAATGAATAATTAGTTTGACAAATGTATGAGGTGTTATATAAATATTAAATACGTTATATAATCAGTGGCAAAAGGGTGACAGAAATGCGATGGACATAGATAGAGAAGAAATAATAGAAATTGGACAAGTTGAAGAAACACAAATTTAAAATAAAAATAATAATAATATAAAATTTATATTTAAGAAGAGATAACCGTTATGAGAGAGAAGTGGTTTGTGTAAATACTATTTGTACTGGGACTTTTTGTAAGCCAAGTGAAAAAAAAAAAAATACTGATTTGGTATTTTTTATGAAAAAATGGCAAATGGCTTACAAAGTTATCTCTGTAAAGGTCTAGAGTTTAGATAGAAACTTGTTATCTGCGGTATAAACGTGACCACAACATTCTCCAGCAAATAATAGCTATATTTTTAATGCACCAAAATGAAATATTGTAAGAAAATATCAATCGGTGATACTCTCAGTCTTCTAGTCAATAATTTTTTATTTACATATATTATCGGTAGAGATTCAAACTAGTGTACATATATTGCAAATAAAGTATGCATTCGTTACTAGCTTGTAACATGTCAATATTAAATCAATACAAACCTCTGATCATGAACTGTGGAACTATGAAATAAATTGCATTATAATTTTGTTATTTTATTGATTATTTTTCTCAATTAACCCTTAATTGAATTGCGTAATACACCAGTTTCAAACCCCCTGAATTTGATAACAATATTTTAAATGAAGTTTTGAAATCTTAAACAATTTTTATATATATTTTTTTAATAATAAAAATACATTTTTGTAATTATTTCTGTTCATGTGTGGGAACCTCATTTTAAAATTACGTATTCATGAAGAAAATAAATCTATACCGAAATAATACTAAATTTCCATCCTCTTTTATTTCATGTACAACTACATAAGATTATCTTTTTTTTATATTTGTCTAAAATTAAATGCTTGACTATGAATACGATAGATATATTTATTTTCATAATATATCTTTGTTTTATTCTATAAGAACCATATTACAATTGAAATTAGTTGCCTTGTCATTTTTGAATTCATTAAAATGTTCATAAATCATCAATAATTATAGTATATATTTTAAATTTAATAGTTACTAAAATGTTATCGAACGAAGTAATATTTTAATCATCAACTCATACGCGCGTATTCATAGAGAAAATAAACCTATACTAAAGTAATACTAAATTTCCAACATATTTTAATTCATTTAGAACTATGTACTTAAGATTATCTTTTTTTAAATCCAGTTTAGTTTTGGTTTAAAAATAAACGCTTGACTATGAATACGGTAGATAGTATTGTTAATTAATGGTAACCCACCCATCAATAATTAGAGAATAAATTTTCATAAAAATATTGCTTAGTGGTAAAAAGATTCCAATATTACTAAATTATAAATAAATAAAATTTCTAAAATATTTTATAAGATGCTACTGCGTTATTTTAATCACACATCGCCATACATTTTTATTTATTTGACGCGGAAATATTACACAAATTACATATATTCATTTTAATCGAAAATTACTCAATCAATAAATGATGTGAGTATTTTTTATGTTATCGGTCAAATTGCGCAACTAAGTATTTGCAAAGTACCTTATTTTTAAGACACCTTTTATGACATTTATGGTTTATATATTGTGCCGAAACTTCACCACGGACACCGCGCTTACTTATTCCAGCAACTGGCTTAATTTCGGGAAATTGTTACTCCTTTAGTAATTTTTTATTCTAAAGCCCGTGGTTTGAACGGTTTTTTACACATTTCTGCCCGAAAATACAAATACGTCAGTATGAGTGAATAATATATAGGAATATGGAGATTTATAAATTATTTGTAAAAATAATAAATATTTATATTTTCATTTTTAATTGGATTTATAGTAGAATATACTTACAAATGTTTACAAAATAATAAAACTATTTTTGAAAACTTTCAATATCTTGCCATTTAGGCTCAGTGCATAAAATTTAAATGTTATAATAAAAAAATAAACCAACAGAGTCTATCGAAGGTTAGGGCATTTCGAAAACTATTTTTTTTAAAAAGCAGCTAGGGTCCTCTGGTTTGTTTGGAAAAGTTTCGGTACAAACCATTTAAAAATGTATTAATGTTTTAACTAATGAATTAAAAAAATTATTATCATACATAATATATATATATATAACATCTTTTATGCGTAAAAAAACATTATAAAGAATGTCTAATTATCAATCATTTACCACTATTTACTACTACTTTTGTACTACTATCATTTATTTTAATTTAGTACAGATTTTCAATTTTTTTAAAATCTATGTACAATTTTATACATACATAATATCATGCTTATTCCCATCAAATGAGGCGTCTTGACAATCTTTCGCTATTTAACTCTGTCCTTAATTACTACTTTCGTTTCATTCAAATTCATTATACACTTCTATTCTGCTTGCTTATAAATTTTCTTTCACAAAATTCATTTTCATTCATATTTATCCACTTATTCCGAGGCGACGTATTCTCACACCATTCATTTCGCGCATGTAAATCTTTCATTCGACATTCTTTCACCATAACCATACCATCTCATTTCGTTCTAACTTTTTTAATTTAAATATCAGAAATATTATTTTATATTTTTAAAAAGTTTGAGCATCCTGAAAATGTATGAGTTAAGATATGCAATACTGTATGTTGTAGTCTACATTTATGTCAATTCTTTATTTAAACGCATTATCAAATTCATAATAAGTTTCTAAATACCGTTCGGTGCAATTGGTTCACATCTATAATAATTGTAAATTTATTAAACCATAGCAGAGAATAAACAAAAAACAAGGAAATAAATAGGTTTACTAATTGTGTAAAACAGAATTGTATTTTTGAGATTTATTATTAATTAGTTTATAACTGAAACATTAATATAAATTAACAAAATATAACCTATTTGACAATTAGGTGCTATATATTTCATAATAAAAGAATTTTGTCACTTTTTGTTCTAAATTCTAACCAAACGATCACAGCATAGTACAGAAATGGCAAAACTATGACACGTGTGCCAAAATGTGGCATATAAAGTCATTGCAATTTCAAATTTATTTAATATCAAAATACAATTTTGATAAATACAATTATAACATAAGTTAAAATTTTGCTTTTTTGGCAAATCTAGAATGAGGCACTTCCACAAGTTTCTAATGAAAAAATTTCAATTGAAACATTTGCGTTAATATATATTGACAACATGACAAATCGTCTATCCAGTATTTACATGTTTCAAGCTACAGTAAAATATTATTAATTTCTATGTGATACTAATCTTAAAACAGAAATATAAAAATATGAATAGATAATTTGAAGCAAAACTATCCTTAAATTTTCTGTATAAATCTACTTATTATTATTACTTATAATGTAACAGTAAAATGAATTCAATCAAATTATTTCAATTTATCACTTAAGAGCCACTTAAAGTTTGATCTATGTTGTATTAGAATTCAAAATAACTTGCATTATTTGTTATATCCGCAGTTATTTGGCTTTTTAATCCGGAACAAACTTCAAGTCAGTAGATGCAAAGTAATTTACATAAAATAGATAATGAGTGTATCACTAAAATTGACTAGACACACGAATAAAATTAAAATATTATAAACAAAATGTAAGATTGATGGTAAGTTCTTGTGGTCACGCGTGTACTGACACGAGTACCCGTCAGTGGCGTACAGAACACGTATCGAAAACACGGACGAAAGATAAATCAGTTCTGTTTGTTATTTTGTACGATGATGTACTTACACGATCAGTGTACGATTCGGTTTGGTTCCGGGTATTCGGTTTCGTTGATTTTTTAGTGTATTGTGCGTGTGTGCGCCACTGCGGTTGTTGTAACTATTATTTTGTAAAAAAAAAAAAAAAAAAACAAGCAAGTGACATGAACCGATTGCCTTATTCATGTAGAGCATATGCTAGTCCATGACTCTAGTTCGACACTAAAAAAGTATTCTAGTCATCAAATTTCTGTAATTTAGCAATGATTTATTTATACGTATATATTTATTTTATTCTAGTCATTTTAAAAAGAAAAATGTGTTGTACTTAGATGGAGATTTTGCGAGGATATTGATGACGTTATAATCGACAAAACTATTGTAGCCGTATTTTTTAAAACTGCATTACTTTCAGTCAACAGATTTACGAAATTCGATACTGTATCTTTCAATAAATTTATTACGTAAAATTCCTCGAAACACCAGGTAGTTGCTTTTTTTTTTAAAACATACTACTACTACTACTACTGTTATTACTAATAACATTCTTTCGATATATGATCTCATTTTCATATTAGTTCATTTTAAAACGTTTCTTGATATTATTTTACGACCCCTTAAATGCATCTGAAATACAATAATTTTATTAAAAGTTATAATTGAGAAATATATATGATGTTGCATTTAAATAGAATTATGATAAACAAATTATTGAGCACATGTATCACAAGAAAATTTAGACGTAATTACGTTTCTTTTTATCCTTATTTTACATTATTACTTACCTAAACAAAATTTGGTATGCAATATTAACATTCCATATATTATCAATATAATTTTCAATATGTTCTTTATATATAATCCTACTTTAATTTAAATTTTCATTTAATTAAACTAGAATTTAAACCAACGAGGTTTTTTGATAATAAACTAAACTATGGAAGATGCTTTGCAATTTATCAGAATGATTTTTTTTTTCTGGCGAAGGGTTTAATATATTGAGAGAAAACTAAGCCTATTGTTAGGGATTGGGTATTGTATTGCAACGTACAGATATTTTTACTGTGGCATATACAATATTTACAATAATTTTCTATTATTTTAACGTGTGATTTTATATAAATGAAAATAAAACCATTTCTATTTTTCTCTTATTGAAACAACCAACACGGAGTATATAAATTACAGATTTAATTCATAACGATAGAACCAAGAAAGTTCTCCAAATGTAAATTATCGTCAATTATTCATATATGATTTATTTGGCAAATTTAATTACCTTAAATACTAATTTTTTTATTGCTATTTCATTTTATTGAGGCACTAATCCGTCTGAAATATATAATTAGTACAGCAAAACATTTATTTGGGTGCGTCCAATTCTTTTCATTTATTTGTAACAAATAAATTTTCATTTCACCCAAATAATTCTTTCTCTCAGTGTAATTACGTTTATTAGATTCAATGGTAAATTAAATTAAGTTAAATACTAATTTGTTTATTGCTATTTGATTTTATTGAGGCACTAACTCTTCTAAAAAAATATAATAGGTACAACAAAACATTTATTTGGGTGTATTCAATTGTATCATTTAATTGTAGCAAATAAATGTTCATTTCATCCAAATAATTCATTCTTTCAGTGTGCTCGATAATTGAACATATTTAAAAAATATTATGTTTAATGTTTTATATATTTCTGAACAGGAACTTGTAGAGTAAATATATTTCTTATTTAAATGTTTTATTTTGGCAACATCATGTATTGACTAATTTTACTATAAATACTCCTAACTGTGATAATTATTTATATTATTATGTAAATCTATCAATGAGAAATGCGTATAGATAAGTGTACATGTCATTTTGATTTAGCTGCATGCGTGAATGCACGCGTAAATCATTGCAGGATTTAAATGATCATACATTAATAATTGCGTAGTGACGACGGGGTATTTACTTTATTAATTACATTACGATAGTATTATTGTATTGATAACTTACTAAAGCATATATTCATCATTTATAATTAAATATTTATCAAATATGTTGTTGCTCTTAGATTTATTATAATAACAAAACATTAACATATTACAGTGTTAACTGAAAAATTATGTAAAAAATATACTGTAGGTACATAATTTTCTGCTAGTTGACAACAAACTATTTTTGTATAAAATTATAGTGTACATATTTATATAAAGATTTTTCATTTAGTCATTTTAAATAGTTTTCAACAAAAATAAAATTTAAAGCATACAGACACCAACCATGCATTTAAGGGTCAAAATGCAATATACTAATTCATTTCTTATTATTACCAATTGCATTTTTAAATTAAACATTTTATTAGCGATGATCATATTTAAAATTTTTAGAAATTTCCATTTATGTTTATTAGTTTCCGAATTAATAAACACGCCATTTTAATTAACTTCCGATCAAAAAATGTTTAGTTGTAAAATTGGCAAAGACGCTATTTTTTATCGATGTACCGATACAGCAAGTATTTTATTTAATGAAAAATACATTTTGATAATTTATTACTGATGCAATTGGTTCAATTTTTGTAATTGGCGCTAAATTGAAGATAAATCAGTAGTTATCATTACCGGTATGCAAGACAAAGGAGTACGTAATTACCGTAAATCATTAATATGATAGTTTATTACAAAATTGCCATGTATTTGGCATTAATAGAAAGGGTACAGAATGTGAAATCCATTTTGTATGTAAAAAGTAACATTTAAAATTTTCGGAAACTTGAATTGAAAAAATTACATATAATTTTAAAATAAAACTAGATGTCATTAATCGGAAACGTATTGATGCTATCGAAACGATAACGCTGAATTAAAATCTATCAGAAAGAATTGGTTTTAAAGAATACGGCTTGTTTCCTCATCCGGTTTGTTTGCGAAATGGTTTATATATGATGTATGCATGTGAATCCATGTGTGAGTGGTGGCTACCGGATGTTTGGAAACCTAATGTATGAACGGTCGTTTTTCGTCCTCGTGTTTAGACCTCATGTTCCGTACAGTGCAAGGGTTCAAGGGGCAGCTTGCACCTGGGCCCCGGTATACAATTACCTAACAATTCCCATTCTATGCCCCCATCAAAAAACCTAAAACAATAATACCTTTTCAGCACGTGTATGATGCCCTATATTTTGCTAGCATTCCAGAGTATGTTCCGCACTGTGTTGCACCACTCTTATGTATTAATTTGTTGTTAAATTTAAGTCGGTCGGTCGATCAAGTGGACGGTATGATTGGGTGCATTTGATAATAATATTAATAAACAACAAAAATGGAAAAAAAATTAAT
The DNA here is from genome assembly GCA_944738965.1 of Nebria brevicollis. Classification (NCBI taxonomy): domain Eukaryota; kingdom Metazoa; phylum Arthropoda; class Insecta; order Coleoptera; family Carabidae; genus Nebria; species Nebria brevicollis. The sequence continues at coordinate 11,955,759 of OX122899.1, read as the reverse complement.
TAAAACCAAAACAAACAAACAAACAAACATAATACTTATTGTATAGATAATTTTCTTAAAAACATTATCTCGATTGGCCCTTGTATAATTTTCGTGCAATAGTGAAACGTGTAAAAAATGGCAATATCATATCCATCAGAGTGGAATCGTGATTATTTTCACGATTATTACACAATTGTAGACGAATAGCATTGATTAAAGAAATATTTAAAATAATACTATTGTCTTTGTGTTTTCATTTCATCGAATTATGTACATTGCTGGAATATTTCGATACAGATACAAATTATAAAGTGACAGATCGAAAAAAGTGAGTTACTAACATATCCATATTTATTATAAAAAACAACTTTTTACTTTTGAAACTTGAAATTGAATTAGCTACTGTTTCTTGAATTTTTCATTCGTGGTTTTTTTTTGTTGAAAAACTAAAGTAACGCCACTAATGACCAATTGCATCCGATTCACTTAATCTTAAGCGGGGCGTTAATAAAATTTTAATTGCCTTATTATAGTAATTATAAACGACGAAGTAAGATAATTGATTAATTTTATTTCATTTAGTATTATTGGTGCGATTCTGAACAAGTTTATAGAATTATAACGGGATGCTGTAAAATTTTGAATAGTTTAAATATTTTAATTGAATTTCAAATGAAACATTTGTGGAATCGAACGTTTTTGTTGATTCCAGCAATGAATTATCTTTAAATATGTATTCATATTATACAGATTCTGCTTACAGAATTGTATATTTCGAAGCATGAGTAAAAATATTAATATTAAAAAAAACAACAGAATTAATATCAAAGTTAAGGGGGTCTTTACCTAACTTTGGTCGAAAAATGCATAATTTTCAATAATTTTTTTCTCGGGTTAAGTAAATGATAGCAACTCCGGGTTTTGAGCATGTTGTTTATTATCATTTTGTCTAAATAAGTGAAATTTTTGACGGCGAAATTTCAACTTCCGGCCGAAATATGACGCCCACACCGCGGACATGCACGCCGTGCATAGCTCATCGGGCGGACGAATCTGAAACACAAGTGGGTTCAAAAATCGGATTGTAGACAAAATTTATTGGATTAAAGACCTAACCCAGGTACAATTGGTCAATAATTGACAAAATGGCGGCTGTTTGAAAAAAAAATTGTTTTTTTCGTCATTTTTTTGACTTTGGCGGGCTATAAAAATTATTAATATTAATGGAATTACATGAGAGATAGATCTTTAATCCAATAAATTTAGTTTACTTTCAGTAACGAAAAAAATCATCGAAATCGGATCAGAACTTTTTGAGTAATCTTTCCGCCCGATAAAAAAAAAGTCGTTTCGAGAAAAACGCGTTTGAAGTTTTGAGTATACGTATCTCAAGCCGGTGCATAGTTCGTTTCAACGGGCGAAAAAGTTGGTATAGACTTTGAATTCGGGGATAACGCTTTGTAGTCATATTCTACACATTCTAAACTATCAAAAAATGCAATAAAAAAAACGATTTTTTGAAAAAAAGTTAGGTAAAGACCCCCTTAAATTAAGCGGCTATTGAAATTACGCATTATTTTCATTTTATGACAAGCCATCTAGCCATATATTATTTAGTAAAACCAGAATATTATGGTAACAGAACTTGGGTATTGGAAATGGAAAATGAATTTATGATATTAGAAAATTAATTTGTTGATAAATATAATTTACTTATATTATAAAAGAATAGTAATACAAAAATAATTTTAGTAGTTGAAAACTATTAATTAATCTTATTAGAAAATGAATTCTTATTATCACTCTACGAATTTGAACTGAATACGTAAAACATTTTCAGAATATAAATTTTTTTAATTCGCAATCGCTAATCAGTAAATTGAATTTATCTTGTCTAAAAAAAGGTTTTACGTTATCACGAAATAAACTTTTGGTATCACTAAATAAATAATAAATAGAATACAATTTCCCATACTTGGTTAAAAATATTGGACTATTAAAAGCAAATATTGATATTTTTATCTAAACCGATACAAAACAAATAGTGCACCACGAACGGATTCACATTTTCGGAACAAAGAAGTGAAATTCGATGGAAAACGTTATTTATTTTGCTTCATAGTCAAACAAAATGAGGCAATTCAATCAAACTAGCTTTAAAAATGTTTTAATCATCTGTTCTGTAAGTGCATGATAGAATGCATACTAAACCCGTCCGTGATTAGCATTTCAATATAAAACCTTTTGTATTTTTTAAACTTTCACTAATAAACTGTTAAAAATCAAGTACAATTTAAATGATCGAAAGAAAATTAATCATTCTTTAATAAAAGATGTATATAAAATTAGAATTATTTTGATAAATAAATAAAAAGAATGACACCAATAAATATTGAATCACTAAAGGTGAAATATTAAATGAAATTAAAAGAAAAATGTGCAAATAGATGAAGTTTAATTAAGAGAAACTGCTAGTTTTTATAATTTGTGTGAAATGGCAAAATACGATTCAATATCTTTACTGATAAGCGATATCGCTATTAATAAAGTTTTGAGTTTTTGATCGCGCTACTATATAAGTTATATATTTTAAAGTAATTAAGAATGTTTTTATCGATCATAAATAAATTAGTTTAATTTTTAACAGTTTTTTGACAGAATATAGAAAATGGAAGAGTGAGCGACAATAATGATGTAAGTACCATTTTTTTACATATCAACACGAATTATAAAATAATATGTTATTAATATAACTTGATCAGCATAAATAGTAAAAGATTTTTCTACGTAACTAACTTTAAAATTTTAGTATAAGAAAGAAAAAACCTGCAAAATTTAATTATTAATAATCGGCAAATATTGAAAACGCAATTATTTTTGTGTTAATTTTATAATGATATCTATATATTCAAAATAAATTGCTACTGCTTATCCCATTTTATTGTTAATTTTATAATATATCTTTAGATAATAATTATTACTCTTAGTTATTCCAAAAATAGATTTTTAAATTTGTTACATTTCAACAGCAGATACTGAAAATAAATTAACTTGTAATTTAGTGAGAATTGAGATTTCAATCCAGAAAAAATATATTTTTATTTGGTCAAGTTTTAAAATTTGACTTTGAAAGTACCAATATGATTTATAAGGAAAATAATAGCGGGATTGTAGTTATAATATTTATTAATGCATCAACGTTTCTAGCTGACAAATGTATTCTATAAGAGAAGATTTTAGTCGGAATATAAAATTGTATATATTAACATGGAAAGTTAATTATTTAACAATATTACAGCTTCTGTTGTCAACCAATTTCTTTTTTTATTGACAAAATCTGAAGAGATTTGTGATGTTGAAACGCTGATGTGATTAAATAAATATTACGTCTGTATTATATTTTTTACAATAAATCCAGAGAAGAAGAACTAAATGAATTTATTTGCAAATACTATAAAATATTAAAAACTTTATACATCGTTCTTTAGAAATACTGTTATTTTATTACTTTTATTACTAAACATTCAAATCTGATAGTTATTATAAGAATGATATGATTATTTTTATACAATAGCAAAAGTATTCATATACGTGGAATTTTTTTTAAGTAAAACTGTTTTAATTGCTTGAATTTCCATTTAATTTAATTTTTTTTACATATATGTAATTATAAAATATTTCCTATAAATCATTAAGCATTAAACGTTTATTATTATTTTACAAAAGAACAAATTGAAACTACAAAGCAAAAGTACAATGATATACATACATATCATCACGCCTAATCCCATCAAATGGGGTGGCAGAAAACCCTTAACATTCTTCACATCTTTACATACTTTCTCATGTTTACAATTTTACTCCATTAAACTCTATCCATACACACTACTTTCGTTTCATTCAAATTTCTTTAAATTTTCATACATATCCTTCGATTCCTCTTGCTCACAACTTGTCATTCACACAGCTCATTCTCAATGATGTTTATCCATTTACTTCTTGGACGGCCTCGCATTCTCACACCATTCATTTCTCCCACATAAATCTTTTTTGTTAATCTTTCATTTGACATTCTTTCTATTTGACCATACCATCTCATTTGAAATTGATATACATAATTATTAATTTAATTAAATAGCAATATATATTAAAACTTATTATCAATATTTTGTTGCGTATCCTTTTGACTCAATTACTGCTCGTAACTGACGAGATATGGATTATACTAATTTTCTTGTGGCATTTGTTTCAATTGTCGCCCATTCTTGGCGTCAGCATTATTTTCAATTTTATTTTATTTTTTATTTCAAATTTTCTTATTACTAATTCATGTCACATATTTTCTATGGAGTTGATAGCAGGTAATGGAGCTGGTATCTTCAGCACTTCATGCGAATTGTAATGTAGCGATTTCTAAGCAATGCTAGTATTCATTATCCTGATATAATAAATTATTGTTGCGTTTACGTCCAGTTTTGTTCATAATACATGGAATGGTTTCTAAATTTTCTACTCCATTTGCGGACATACAATCCTATATTTTACTATAGTTCTCAAATTTTGTTTCTTTAACGCCTCGCCTTTTTTTCTCCAAACCAAATGTTAGCCATCTGAATCAAATATATATTGTATAATTTGTAAATTACAAAATTTCTGTGGCGTATTTACAATTTTATGTAAATTCGAGACGTTTTTTCTTGCTAGTTTCGTTTATGAAAATACTTTTTTCCAGCAAAGTGAGCACTGTATTCAGCATTTTTTAATACTCTGTGAATTGTATCAGGGCTTCATATATTTATTTTTATCTTTATTTTTAGATGCTGAATTTGTTGCAGTATTTGTCTTTTTTCTCATTCAATTGTATTTTTGTTCGGCCACTTCTTACAGTATCTTCAATATTAAGATTTTAATAAGACTGAATTGTTGAAAAGTTTCTATTCACCATTTTTCCAGTTTCGATCAATGATGATTCCTCTTTGTGTAATGATTTAACTTTATTCTGTTTCTTTTATTTGTAAATAATAATAAAAAGTAAATGTGGAGAATCATTTTTACACGGGAGTGTACACGTATGTGTATGAGTAGCGACAAAACAGCATAGATCAGCTCATCAATTAAAGGATGCGTACTCAAACATTCGTTATTGTTTCATTATATTCAAAAGAATCATCTACTATCGTTTCATATATGTATATAAAACGATCGTTTTATTTATATGTATAAAATATCTCTATCCAAATTAACGCGCAAAAAGGTTTCGTACATGTAACAAATAGTTATATTTTCAATTTTACACAAATAACCAATAGCTTGTTGGATATCTATGGGCTCTAATAATAGTTTGGAGTCTTTTTGACATTAAATTTGCCAAATATTTGCTGTAACAAATGTTGAAATTCTGTCCTATTCTTCTTGGTGCTCGATTTTCAAATAGTTTTTTTTATAAATTGGCCATTTTCTTATTTTGTTTTCATCATTAGTCCAGAATATGTATTAATGACTGGCGATTGTGAATGAGTTTTCATATAGCTTGGTGTATTAAAAAGGATCCACAATCTTGAGTTCCAGGCGCTATGTTTAGGATCATTGTCTTGCATGAATATGAAATAATTTATGGCTCCCATTTTCTCCGCGCTAAGAATGAAATATTACTTTAAAATGTTGATATAGACTTTATGATCCATAATTCCAGCAATGAAGTGTAGTTTTCCACCACAGCAGCACTCATACATCCTCAGACAAGTACAGATCCGCCACCGTGTTTTACTGACGGAAGTAAACTTATTTTGCCAAATTCTCCTTTTGGTTTTTTCCATAGTGTCCTTACCATCTGAACCAAAATTATTATATTTTGTGTCAGCAGAATATATAACTGTATTCCAGGATTCACTCGTCATTTTAAGAAGTTTATAGCAAACGTCAATCGCTTCTTTTCTAGTTAGCTTCGTAATCTCAATATTTTCTTCGAGCCGATCGACCATGATACCTAGTATCTCGTAGAACATTTCGAACAGTACACGGACACTAAGATATTTCAGTGGTAATTTGCAGTTCTTCAGCAATTTGCGGTGCACTAATTTATGGAATTTCTCCAATTTTCCGACGATCAAGACCACTGACTCTGGTGACCGGCCATTTCTGTTTTTTCAGGAAACCTATTAATTATATTTTACACTGTGTGATGTGGTCTATGTATTATACTCGAAATCTTCCTCAACGACATTCACTGATTATGTAATGAAATAATAAATCTTTTTCAGCTTAATCAGTTTTTTTTTGCTTTTACTACATATATTGCACAGATAATTGGTAAATGACATTGGTTTATAGAAAATTTCATATATTGTGTTCGAGGAAGTTTCCATATTATTATTTTTTGTGCCATTCGGCTAGAGTCCATAAAACAACTTATACTGAAACAAAAAACTAACGTGTACGAAAACCTTTTACGGGATAATTTGACTTGTCATCGGTTTTTTTTTTTGGAACAATAATTTTATTTTTATTGAATCTATTATATATAAATATTGAATGTGTAGATCCATAATACGCCACATATTTTAATTTTTTACTTACTTTAAATTGTTTTCCTGTAAAAGTAGCTTTCTTTTGAAAACTTTAACTGTACAAATACTTGCACTCACTGTATGTATTGTCGGTAACATCCTTCAATCATGAGTGCAGCCACTCTTTCGTAATTTTTGATTTTCTGCCTATTTTAGCTTATAACACGATCTTTACACATCGCGGTTTAAATTCATATTGATAAACCATCTTGTGAATTTACGATCAAGCATGCAAGTAAGAAATTTTAAGTTAAAATTGGCATCTAGTTGTTATGAAAAGGGAAGAAATTAACGTAAGAATACTTTTGCTTATGTACGAATAATTTTATTTTGTAGTTTCAATTTGGTCTTTTGTAAAAATTTACAAGTAAAATAATAATAATAATAAAAACACAAAAAAAATTATGTGTAGGAAAGATATTGTAATTATATGTACTACATGTACATACAAATATTAAATTAAAGAGATTAGAACAGTTTTACTTAAAATTGTTTAACATCTTTGGATGTGTATGAATACTTTTGCTAACTACTGCAAGTTGTTTTTAAATCATTGGTTAGCAATTTTCGTAACTGGAGATGTTAATGAATGAGTAATGGTATTTGATCATTAATAAAATAATTTTGTAGCGCTATCTGTTACAGATTCGGCGATATGCTGACAAATGCATTAAATGCTGGATCCTATGAAAAGCATTAAGGTATTCTACCGCATCGCGACGCTAGTAGGTTTAAATTTGTAGTGCGTCGCAACGTCGACGACGCAGTTCGGGGGAGTGTTGCGGATGTAAAAAATCGATTGTGCTTGTGCTTGAGGTGATAATGCGGAGTATGCGCATATGTGCGGCTAACACAGTGCTCCCAGGCTGATAGAATAGAGAAATCGGTGGTGTCGTGGTTGCCGTGCCGCATCTGTACCAGCCGTCGGCGGCGTAACCGTCAGCGCCGCGCGACCGTCGTCGTATTTCCGTCTGTCGCCATTTAAGATGGTCGGCCCACACATAATTGTGCGTTCCTGAAATAGCACTCTCGATCGCATCGCATATAACACGATGTCTAGTAGTTCGGTTGCGCTCAAACGCGAAAATCATAACAAATAATTTACGTCATTTACATCTTCCGCGCACTTCATCTCTTACTTTCGTGTTTTTGTTCTTTGTACATCATCACCGTTCTGTGCCGTATACTATACTTTGGTGCCTGCCTGCGTTCGTTGGTTTTCTAGTTCTAGTAGACATCACAGTTACTTGTAAACGAGAACGAGTGTATTGATTTGATAGTGTAATGTGGTTTTTATAAGGTTTCTGCTTTGGTGCAACGGTATTTAGTTTTGTGTGTATGTTTTCTCGATATATGGAGTACGCTGTTTGAACAAAATGTCCTGTAACCGTCTCGTAGACTGTCATGAATGAATGATTCTTTTCGACAATGTGTTGGTAAGTATTTTATTTATATAAATATATATATATATATATATATATATATATATATATATATATATACATATATATATATATATATAAATAAATATATATATATATATATATATATATATATATATATATAAATATATATTTATATATGTGTGTATGTGGGTAAAATATAACTCGTGTACGTGTGTGTTTTTAAATTAGTGAGGTGAAGACCTGCCGGATCAGTGTCGTGTCGAGTCTAGCATCAAACGTCACCAACAAATAAACACATTGAGCGCACGCATCATTATTCCATGATTGAATACTGGTCCGGTGCTTGAGTGAAACGAGGGAAATTGGGTCAGCGTAAGTCGGAACATTCCACCTCACAGTATGGCCTCGGTCGCCGCTTGGCTACCATTTGCCCGGGCGGCGGCCATCGGTTGGGTGCCCATCGCGACCCACCCACTGCCCCCGCCGCCAATACCCAAAGACCGCAGGAAGACGGATGATGAGAAACTGCTAATCAACGTCTCCGGTCGCCGCTTCGAGACATGGAGGAACACGCTCGAAAAGTACCCAGACACGCTGCTCGGATCAAACGAGCGCGAGTTCTTCTATGACGAAGAATGCAAAGAGTACTTCTTCGATAGGGATCCGGATATATTCCGACACATTTTAAACTATTACCGCACCGGTAAACTGCATTACCCGAAACATGAATGTTTAACGAGTTACGATGAGGAACTTGCCTTCTTCGGGATTCTCCCCGATGTTATTGGTGACTGTTGTTACGAGGATTACCGCGATAGGAAACGAGAGAACGCTGAAAGATTGATGGATGATAAGCTATCAGAAAATGGGGACCAAAACCTGCAACAATTGACAAATATTCGACAGAAAATGTGGCGTGCATTTGAAAATCCACACACGTCAACCGCCGCTCTAGTGTTTTACTATGTGACCGGTTTTTTCATTGCCGTCTCTGTGATGGCGAACGTAGTGGAAACAGTTCCATGTGGCCACCGACCGGGTCGTGCAGGACCACTACCTTGCGGAGAACGCTACAAAATAGTCTTCTTCTGTTTAGATACCGCATGCGTGATGATTTTCACTGCTGAATACTTATTGCGGTTATTCGCAGCGCCCGACAGGAGCAAATTTGTAACGAGCGTTATGAGTATCATCGATGTAGTAGCAATTCTACCCTACTATATTGGCCTTGGTATCACGGACAATGATGACGTATCCGGGGCATTCGTGACCCTTCGAGTGTTTCGTGTTTTCAGAATTTTCAAGTTCTCACGGCATTCGCAGGGTCTACGTATTCTGGGTTATACTTTGAAATCTTGCGCGTCTGAATTGGGTTTCTTGGTATTCTCGCTGGCTATGGCCATCATCATATTTGCCACTGTTATGTTCTACGCTGAGAAGAATGTGGACGTCACCAACTTCACATCGATCCCAGCTGCGTTTTGGTACACCATTGTGACAATGACGACCCTAGGGTAAGTTGCAATCACCTACAGCAATGTGCAAATTAATTGGGACAGACGGTGCATTGCTGCACATCGTATCAAAAACATATACTTACTACAGATACATATGTATATATTTATATGTTTGGCACTACAACTGATTATTGATTTATATCTAATGGACCGAATTCAACGGCAACGCGTTATTAAATTTGTTTCAATAATAGAAATCTAATTATTGACCCTCAAAACATTTATATGTTTTTCAGTTTGCCTTACACTCTTTGCTCAGTCTGAGCTCAAAATGTCAATGTTTTTATTAAATAATACTAATAACATATTTTGATAACGACAGACATAGGTATATTTACTTTCTTATACGAAGTAATAAGTATTGTAATCATGAAAAAATTAGATCTCGAGATTTCTCTCTATATGCGCGCGTATGTTTTTTTTTAAATAAGTGCACGTTTACTCTATTTTTTGCGGTTTCTGCAATAACTTTTTTCGAAAATGAACATTAGCTTCTAGGAGAATACGTATCTTGAACCCGATTTCACAGATAGAAAAACATATCATCCATTGAAGCTTCCGTGAGAAACATACCGAGTAATTATTCTGTAATTCAATGGGCTAATGCACCACTGATATTAATACATTTCTCTAATGAGATTTTTATACCATCTACCAGATTATAGAAACTGGTAACTTTCGATTGGGAGACTCACTGCGTTACCAAATCCATTGATTTCAATTTATTATCTAATAATGTAATGAAATAAACATTATGAACATTACTGGTATGTAAATTCTCATTAAATTTCAACAAAATAGTTATTTGGCTAAACAATTAAACTTTGAACTTTCTTATACTTATTTTGTTTAGATAAGAGTTTGAATATATCAAGAAAATATACTAAAAGCCTATTTTATTATTGTAAACACTTTTTAACTAAATATAGTACCAAATTATTTAAGTCTATTTTGTTTTTCTGTTAAACAATTGACAGGCACAGTTGATACGATTTCTGTAAAAATAAATTAAATAATAACGAATTTCAATAGTCATTTTCATGTGACCTGTACCTTATTTTGAAAAAATGTTTCTGGAGCAAACATGCACTTCCGTTGCAATATTTTTTTCAAAAACAGGAATTCTTGCCAGATATATACAAATCTTAAGTTTCTTAATTTTATCTGTTTTGGCTTTAAAGCGCTCGCACAGACAGATGCTATTTCAAAATTAGTCAGACTCGATTCAGGGAAGGGCAAATGGTAAATTTCCGTTAAAATTTCGAGATAGAATTATTTCATGATGCAATTCTTACATAACTGAAGAAAAATTATAAAAAAAGCATATTATCTATTAACTATGTTATGATTATTTGATACATTAAGGGGTTAGGCCACTCTGGAGCTAGAAAAAAAGTTATTTTTTTCAGATTTTTTTTGACGAATGTATACATCTTGTATAAAAATCGTTTACATGTCTTTATTAAACATGTATTTGACTACATTATGAATTTTTTTCATTACTAAATATATGAAATTGGGGGCACTAGTGTTGTCTAACCTATGAAGGTTTTTAGAAGTAGCACTAATCGGAAAGGGTTGAGCAGCCACTAATTGACCTGGGACGAAAACGACAACAGATTATAAATCTGCAATATATAAGCCCTCGGACTACGTAGCCGATTTTAAAAATATTAATTTTTTTAGAAATGACGCGCGATTGTACAAATGAGTACGATTTGTAGCTAAAAATTGCATATGAATTTGTTAATAAAAAAAAACTATCAACAATTTATAAAAAATCCTGTGATATTCGATAAAAAACTGTCTATTAATTAAGACGGTACAAGATTCATGTCTATTGATTGACTTGTATAGGCGTACTGTTTTCGCCCAGTTTCAAGAACACGGTTTCGAGAAAAACGCGTTTAAAGATAAAGTTGTAGTTTCTGGTTGAATACTTACACATAGGAGCGCGCTGATAGTCGCCTAATATCTGCCCCAAAATACAACGTAAAGAACATTTTCTCGAGAATAATTTGAATTGTCCCTTATGTATTATAACTTTAAGTATCATTTAAGACAAAAAAATATTTTCCGAAATTTTTAATTCTCTAGGTGGCCTTACCCCTTAACTAAACTATGCAGAGATAGCCGTGTTCTTATAGACAAAATAAATATTCATTAAAGTAATATTGAATTGACAACTTTTAATTCATGTATAAATTTATACCAACTTTAGTAGCGATTTTAATTTGATTTTGAGTCGCGATGATTTGACTATTAAATGTGGCAGAGATTGATTAACGACATTTTACATAAATTAACAAGGTTTCCGTACGAGACAATTCATCCTACTCTATTTTAATAAACTATAGGCAATACAATATAATGGTGATATTTATGTACAGCGTTGTTATGTTTTCAGTTATGTCATTTTGAGACCAGTTTATAAATTTACATTAATCTATCTCTGTTTAATTCGCAGGCAGAATGAGGACAATTATTATGCTCCCCAAAATAATATACAAGTACATTGTTACTTTCTCATTACTTTTCTCATTATTTTTATGTATGTAATATATAGAGTTAGGGCGTAAGAGAAAAGAATGGATCATAACAGACAAAAGTGTGTACTTAGGAATCCAGTTACTTATATTATAATTTAGAAAATTCTTTGATCAACCAAACATATAAAAACTCACTGTTCGCCTGAATAGTAGAATATATGATAGAGTACAAACATAAGTCAGACATGGAAAATAAATTACCTTTTTGAGAAATTATCATTTCTCCATTCTTTTATGGTATATTATGAATATGGAAGTATAATATACAGGAAAATTTTCGATATTTTACCGGAAAATATACCTATTGACCTTTCCTGAATCTGCATCGAATCTATTTTTAGAACACCTGCGTGCGCACGTGTTTGTCTGTGAACGCTTCAGATCCGAATCGGCTGAAACAAAAATTTAATTTAAACTAAATATACCCCTTGCATTCTTGGAAAGAATATTCAAACCGATAATGCATTTTCTGTAGTTCCTATAATAACTCATAAATGGTTACATTTACAACATTTTAAAAGCAAGTTTATTCATATTTTGCACAATTTTTGCTTGAAAAAATTATTCAAAAAATGTACTGGTTACAAAGAAATTTCTATTACAAAAATGTCCAATGCAGGACAACCAAAAAGTAATGGGCTAAAAACATTATTTTTAAACTCATTTCCATCCAATTAAGCTTCCAAAACAGAGTCAATATCCATCATGGCTGAATACATATTTTATCTATTTTTACTTAGTTAAACTTGATTGAACTGATAAATATTTAAAATGTCACAATTTTCTTCATATATTTTTGCTACCTACGAAGCAATCTAAGATTCTTCTAAATGAGATTCGAATAAATACGACTGATTATTCATAAATTTGATTCGTCGCTAATTAACTATTTGATTTAAGTGTGCCATATAATTACCATACAACTATCAAATCTATAATTTACAGTTATGTAGCACGAGATGATAAAGATGTGTCGTTGGAGGATAAAAAAGAAGTGTTCTAAGCTCCAGCAAATGTTTCAAATGTTCTACGTACGATATAAATATTCATTATTTATTATTATTATTTATACAAAGAAATAGGTTTTCTCGTTCGTAGAAAAGTCTTAAGGCCATCTATTACCTTAATTTGTTTATTTAAACATTGGATATTTACGTTAACAACCAGAGATCAGTATATCAAAAATACGCTTTAAAGAATAACAAAATAAACAGTACAAGAAAAGTAACCTTTAATACTGTTTTTTTATTGTAGTATGTCAGATTTGTAATATTAGTTAAATAATAGCCTTAAATTGATATTTATGTAATTAATTGTAATTGCAAACTACGAAGTATGTTTCTTAAAAAAAAGTCGCTTGTACAATACTCATTGCGTGGAAGAAATATGTGTAAAATGTCCACTATTCATACATTTTTATCAAAATTTACAATTAGTTACATTTTTTTCAAATATTAATAAATCGTCTTGAGAATAGTTTGCTAAATGTAAATTTGTTTGCTAAAGCGGTTATAAAACGCTGTGCTTTTTCTCTTCATATATGCAGGTACTTATTCAATAAATAAACTGGATGCGGCATCAATAGGCTATATAGATAAATATATAATTTCACAATGCTGCAAAATGATCCGCAATGCAGCTTATAAGCAATGCAGATATATTGACTCCATTCGTACAAAACACCAATATCTTTAGCCATGAGGGCCTTTGTGACATGAATAGATACACGGCGGCATAATTAAACCTAAATTGCATTTGATTTTCATAGAAATGATATACAGATAATATGAACAATTTGCGATTCGTCCTGAATTTACCATTATCCAATTCATTCTTATAATATTTAACATAACAATATAGGTATATTATGAATACTGTATATTATGAAAGATATCCGAATTGACTGCATGTCGATCAGCATTTAAATATTCTTATTTGTGGAACTTAAAGTATACTCTTTAGGGTGACTTTTAAAATTTTCATTGATGTAGAACTTGAAGAATAAGAAAATATTTATTCAAAGTTAAATAAAAATAATTACGAGTATTGTGAAAACATTTTCTTTATTTACGAACATTGTTTACGTTACCGAGAAAATGTATGTTTACTAGCGAGAGCTATTAAAAATAAAGAATTCACTGCAACTACGTTTTATAATCGTATTTTTTATGCTTTACTTTTTGTGGAGGTAGATTTTGCAGCTGTGATTTAATACGAATGTTGTTGTTTCGTGGTTTACCCCTCATTTTATAAATGTACTTTCTTATACGCAGCAGGTATATTTTGTTTAGAAAGAAGGATATTAAAACACGAAATTACAGAAAATATAATTATTCCAAACACTATATTACAATAGAAATAATTATTGGATGTTTTTTAGTTTTTAAATTTATTTGAGTTTATTTTGGCAACATGAATAAGAAATTAAGTAACAATTTTCTTGTAACTGGTACGCTTTACGAAGAAACTTTTCAAGCAAAAGTTGTATAAAATATTAATATATTTTATTTTATATAGTACTATATTGCTGTAAGTGCAGTTGTTTCGAAAATGTTGTAAATATGAAATAAGTGTTTCAAATATATATTTAATATCTTTTATATATTTTCGGTGGAACTTATGTATTTGAATATATTCGAAGTGAATGTAATTGTGATAGGATTTTTAAAAATCCAATAAAATTCAAAAATAATTTATTATTAGCGAAGTTTTCCTATTGCATTAAATAAATTATCAAACAATAATTTGATAATTTTCTACTTTTGAACTGACTTTTTATTATTGTGCAGCATGAATTTGTGAGTGATTTCTCTATTAGCATTTGATAAAACATAATTGGCACTAGGAATATTTCTTAGCACTTATTTAATTGCTTTAGAAAATTCCCCAGGACATTCAAATGTAAATGAGCATTCATTTCTAGAAAATATATTCATGAATTGAAAGAAATAGTACCTATAGCTTTTTGATGTTTTCCGCGGTCACTAGATCAAAAAATAGCGTTTATATAAAATCATAGAGTTAATTTTGTATTCAAAATATGATTTTGTTTGTTAACTAAACTCGAAAACAAATTATTATCAACACCAACTTCGGTTGATCTTTTATTTCAATAAAACAGCAGTAATTGTTTCAGCATTATTTCAAAAATGTTGGCTTCTAAATACTTCTCCATAGGTCCAAACAAATAATAATTCGTGGATGTGGCAGTAAATCATACTTTAGTTTCAGTAGTCTCTCTAGTTTAGTCTTGGCAGCTCTACTACAGAAACTAATGTGCAATTTACTGCTTCATCTACCATATAGTCTACTTGATTTAATTAAAATTTGTGTAACCATAAGAAGTATTTAGGATGAAAGATATTCTAAAAAAATCATGATGTCATTACAGCTGTGCATATAAAACGATATTGTAGTTAACGGAAACTAATTCTATTTCGTCGTATATATATGTACATTTTTAGAAACGATCTAGCCTATTTACATTTTGAGACATAATAAGCTGCTTTACGACTATTAACTAACTGAAGTTACTTTCGTCCAGAGTTACTCCATAGTAACATCAGATCAAAATTATATAAATATCTTCAGAATAATTCTTTGTCTCTTAAAAAATACGCAAAATTTTAAAAATGGATACTCTTCACGATCTTATGGCATTAGCACATTGGTTCAATTCCGAGAAATTCAAATTTCACTGCCATCATACCTTTTCCAATTAATGAGGTGGCAGAATACTTCTTTCATTCTTTAACATCTTGACAATCTTCAGCCTACATACTTCTTTAACTTCATATTCCGTTTGCTACAACTTTTCATTCATGCAATTCATGCACAATCAAAACCTTCTTTCATTCAATTTGACATTTCTCTTGCTTTTACTCTATCTTGCATAACACAACACTTATATTATAAAAGGAAAGGCTTTAGATTGATAAGAAAATAAGCCAGAACTGCTTACCAGAGAAGTCCCCAATAAACTAAATAGATTAACTTAAATAAGTAAATTTATAAAAATTTAAAATAATAACAAATTGACTTATACGGTTGTCATGATAAGCAACACGTTTTTTACAAAAATAAGCGAAATTTAAATTTATAAATGAAATATATAAGTTTAAGATAGGTCAGTATGAGAGGAATTTAATTAGGATATGATTAATGGTGTATGAATAGCCATTAACAATATTGGTATTTGCAAGAAAACATTCTTAAAAGCCAAATGAACAGATTTGATTTCATTTACGTCGTAAGCGATTCCGTGCTTTTACTTCATTTAGATTAATTTTATTGCACAATATTCTCTTCTCGTTTGTTACGTAATAGGTTTGCTTCAAAATACTTATTACTAATAGCAATAATACCATTTTTATACATTGTCATTTTTTCTCGAATACTTCGACTTAAAACATTCAAATGAGAATGTGATGATTCGTGTGTTGTTTTCGTCTTAATTAATTTGCACAGTAATAAACTAGTTTTGTTCTTGTTTTATATTGTTGATATTTCTATGTATGGCATTATTACAGATACGGAGATATGGTACCGGAGACGATTGCGGGCAAGATTGTTGGAGGTGTATGCTCATTAAGTGGAGTGCTTGTAATCGCTTTACCCGTACCCGTCATCGTATCCAACTTCAGTAGAATTTACCATCAGAATCAACGGGCTGACAAAAGAAAAGCTCAAAGGGTAAACATATCACCGATGTCCAATAATCAACAATTTATTAATGCGTTTTTGTATAACTTTGCAGAAGGCCAGATTGGCTAGGATTCGTATTGCGAAAGCATCTTCAGGAGCTGCATTCGTCAGTAAGAAGAAGGCAGCTGAAGCGAGACTCGCAGCTCAAGAATCTGGCATTGAATTGGATGATAATTATCGCGAAGAAGATATTTTCGAATTACAACATCACCATTTACTGCGATGCTTGGAAAAAACAACCGTACGTATTCTGCTTGGTAAAAACAATAACAGTGATGGCGAACTTGCAACACACGTATGCCGACAACTCTTGAGTAACACACAGTATTTATTTAACATATATTGTATTAGATTACACATAAATTAACAGTATAATAAACGAATTTATTAACAGGATTATTGTATTTATTTTGATCCGACTTTCGAAAATAGTTCGCCATCACTGTAATACAAGATATGAAATAACCGTTACAAATATATATCGTGGGACATGCAATATCACTAGAGATTTTAAATAGACAGATTACTAGCCTTGTTTCTAATTTACTCTGATCTGTACTGACTACTATAACAGCATTTATATTCCATATACATACAGACATACATACATACACAAGCACACACACACATACACAAATGCTATTAAGACAAGGTCAAAAGCATGTTGACAGATTACGGTATAATTGCAAAGAAATGTATCTTAAAGTTGTCAAAAAGGTTCATTCATTGATTATTGAAATTTGGTTCTAAAGTGTCGTGTGAAGTTCGTATGTGTTCATTCTATGTATCAAATTGAACATTTAGGAGAGATCTTTTATACAGACATACATACAATTCAGACGCATAATTTCGTCTTTTTTCATCTTTTTCCCTGAGTTATCCTTTGTGTCATTCATTCCTTCCTCTATTTAAGCTTTATTAAAACACATATTTAAATCAATCGTATTGTTCAATCTAACAGTAAAATCTGTTTGCGAAGGTTCCTATCAAGATTGTTATCGATACGTAAGATATTAATTTTTAAAATAATATTACATTTATTTGTCGTGCAGAATATTAACAATAAATGTAAAATAGTGAAATGAAAATAATTACTTATCCTCGTAGCTGCATTTTTAAAACACAGAAACCACCAGATAATACATTTAATAATTAGTTGCATGTTTTTTCTAACAAATAAAAGTCATACATAATTAGTAAAAATGCTAATTAATTAATTCTATGCTTTTTTTAACAAAGTAGGTGTTAACACCTCTGAAAAATGATGCCTGCACTATTTTTCAATCTTTTTCTCTTTACTTCATCTTACATCTAACAATTTTAACACTAAATGCAATTCTTCTATACTTGGATATATAATGACAAACGAGAATTAGAAAGACTACTAGATTTGACCAAAACTTCCCCCAAAGAAAATTTAATCGGTGCAAATTCGTCTAACCTTTTATTCATAATTTTGTTATTTTTTTGTTCTAATCTGTAAATTGAACAAATTTGTTCTTAACACGTTTCCAGATCAAAAGGTATTAAAATAATCAATGAGAATTGTGTAACTTTTTGTTATTTAACTTTGATCTACTTCTACTAAATCTTGACTGATATTGGATTTTTATCACTAGGATATGGCGTGATGTTATGTAAGGGAAGGTGGAGCAAGACAGGTGGGCTAGTGATGCAACCCGCAAATGGGGCGAGAAGAATTTTCGATATTTATATAGAAAATTACAAATTTTGATACGTGAACCTTTTAGAACTGTATATTTTTTATAACTTTCTTAAAATTAAATAGTTACTTCCTTCATATTTTATTTTCCTGCATTATTTACTAATATTTGACGCCCCAAATCTTAACTTCACCATCATGCCCCACCTTCCCCATAATGCACATTTATGTGCAGCCTATTCTGAATTATTTCTGTATTGCGGAGGTTTCAACTCGTACACCAGCACTTTATTGCAATTTTCGGTAAGAGAGCAACGTCTAAGCTATTGGGAACTGTCATGTTTTGTCAGCCAGGGGTGACCATGATATAGTGAAACAGGAACACATGGCATGCAAACAATGAATATGGTTCTTTTGTTGATAACTTGATAACTTTGGTGCATTCTCCACACCCAGCCGCATACGCGGGTTTTATTTTGTTTCTGTTAAGTAATTAATTCAATTCTAGTTAATTTACATATTTACTATAGTATTCTCTGCTGAATAAAATTATATGTTTTTAAATTAAATAATGGCACTTACACATAAGTTTATGACTATCAAAATGATATTTAATTGCTTTCTATAAGTAACATAAAGAAACTACAGATTAAATTTTTTGTATTTTCTCAGATTTTCTTATTTATACTTTGTATTTATCGTAAGGTATTTCTTTTATGCATTTATAAATGAAATAGGAAAGGTTTTAAGTATGATTTTTCGATTAGGTCTTTAATATCATAATTTTAATTTACTGCCATTTGCTATTTAGCGTAAATATTTTTATTTGCAAAATGTATACATATACATCTAACTTCATGCCTATTCCCATCAAATGGGTGACATACATCCGTTTATTTACATTCAATCTTGACAATCTTTCGCTGTTCAACTTTACCTTTACAAACTTCTGTTGCTTCATTCATATGCATCAAATTCATCATACACTCTTCTAGAGTAGAGTAGGTGAGAGCCAAATTAGACGGTATTGTCAAGTTAAAAGAAGAAATTCAAGATTTATGTAGAAAATATACGTGGTGTGAAAATGTGGGACCGCCCACGGAGTAAATGGATAAATATGATTGAGAATCATCATTTTCATGTTTGTGAAGTTTACTTGTACTGTTTTAGTTTCGTTAAATTTTATACGCCACTTTTTTGTTCATTTGTTGATATTGTTTGTTGCTTCTTGTAGTTTTCCTGTTGAATCCTCAGCGTTGTTTCCGATTACTAATATGGCTGTATCGCTGGCAAATGTTACTTTAACTGTCTTATGCTAGAGGTGAATAGTAGTTATAGTATGAGTTCAAGAACACTTCCTTGGGGTACTCCTGCTTTAGCTTCTTTGAATGTGGAAAGTTCGTCATCTTGTTTCACTCTGAAAATTCTGTCAGTTATGTAGGATTTGAGAATGTCTCAGTATACCTTCTCAAAGGCTTGTGCTATATATAGAAAGAGTGTTGCACAAATCTTTTTTTCTCCAAATTTTTTTTTTTTCGATTTCGGTAGTTCTGTGGACTTGATCTACAGTGGAATGTTTCGTTTTATAGCCAAATTGGTGTTCTGGAATTAGGTTTTTGCTTTCTATTAGAGGTTTTATTCTTTCAAATAATTAATTATAAATAAATATTACCAGTATCATTACCAGTATCAGAGATATCGGTATATAAGATTTTACTTCGTAAGGTGATTTACCAGATTTTGATATCATTATAATTTCAGCAATTTTCCATATTTTTGGTACGTATTTTAATCTAAGTGCTACATTTATTATATATATATTAATTGCTTTTCTCGGTAACTGCTCAAGTATCTCACCGGTTATTAGAGTGGATCCAGGTGCTTTTTTAGGGTTTATGCTTTATTTGATTTCTTCTAGGACTTTTCTATGTTTGTGAGGAGACAATTTTGTTCTGTTTTTGTTGAAAGGTTTATCTAGATGGTCCGTTAAATCTGCTACTTCTTATTTACTTGATCGTACACATTATCCATTCTCCAGTTGTAAAGGTGGAATATGGCCTTTTTAGTTTCTTAGTAGCTTTCCATAACGAGTACCCGGTAATTTATTAGTTCACTTAAATATGTTTCAACCGATTCTTTTTTAATTTTGTTTATTGCTCTCACCGATTATTTTTTTCTTGATCTTGTATTGTTCGAAGCAGCTTATTGAATGTCGACTATGAGTTTTTCTGTCTCAAGCTCTATTTATTCTTCTTAGTAATCGTTTTAGGTAGATTCTACTACTTAATTCAAGTTTGAAGATTTCTCAATCTGTTTTTTATTGCACAGGGAAGGATTGGATTTTTTTTAAATTATGTTTTCGCTAAAGATTAGGATAACTGGAGATTGATTTGAATCAAGGTTCTAATTTTATAAAGTTTACTGATATTTTTTTGGTAATGAAAAACTCTAGTATATCAGCTATTTTATTTCTATCAATAAGCCAGTAAGATGCTTACCGGTTGAGTGGCAGTCACATTTTTGACTTGCTGCGGGGTGAAGTTGGTGGTTATTTATCTTAAACTTTAAATTTTATTTTTAGCACCCATTTGTTGTAGAAATTCATTATAGTGTTCTTTTTTAAGTTACATATATGTGAAATATAAACTGCAATTGCGGCACGAATTGCACAATATATTTTTTTTATTTATTACTTTTTAGGCGCGCCAGGAATGGTTGCAAGAAATACTTGTGGCATCGTTGATGTATGGTAGTGAATGTTGGGTTTGGCAAACCAAGCATAAAAGGCGTGTTACTGTAGTGAAATGAAACTTTTGAGAGGTATAGAGTAGAATGGCGAAAGATTGTCAACATTTTGGCATCCCCCCAAACCATATAAATTATGTTGGACACGAAGTATCTGTTTCGTTAATCTAAATTATAATAATTTTGTGTGGCCTCTTAATAAAATTGGTATCTCATTTTAATGTCAAAGTTGAATAAATGTGTGTCTACAATGCGCGTATGTTTGTTTGTGATTCAGGATCGCGAGTTTGTTGAATTGGATGTACCATACAACGGTCACCCGAAAAGACCTGGTTCACCTTCACCGATGGCCAGTCCGACGCATTCTTCTAACAGTCACCTTGGACTGTTGCACGCGTGCTGTGGACGCTGCTGCCCCCAACGATATCAGGTAAGATAAACGGAACAATGTAAATTGTATCAAAATAATGCATCTCCATTTCATGTCAATTTTTAATTAATATGATGTTAAAATAATTCTGAATGAGAGTATCTGTAATTATTTACGACCTTCCTATATTTTTATAAATAAACGGTGATGTGAAAATACGTCAAACGCGTATAATACGGCAAAATTTCAGATTTAGAACATGCTTTTCAAATCAAAACTGTATTGACGTGGTCAAGGATAGGTCTTTTATCACTGTTTACGTTTTACCTTTTATTGCTTGTTTTTATGTTTTAACACTTTCGAGAATGAATATAAATAATTTCATAAATAAGTATGAGTGATCATATTTTTAATATCATACTTTAAAACAAAATATTAAAAATTCGGAAATAATTGATCGATTTCTATCAATTGACGCATAATAGCGAAGTTACAATTCTGATTGTACTTCTTTACTAAAATTAACTAAAAATATCCTACAATTGCGAAAAATAAGTAAGTCACACACTGTTTATATAAATGTATTTAAATTAAAAAATTCCGATCACCTAAATAATTATTTCGTCCAAACTTATGCTTTATTGATATTTCTGATAAGTATATACAGAAAAACTTCCTTTTATTGCAAACAAAAAACACCAAAAATTGAAATTTTGTAAAAATAACATTTCGTTATGAAATTTTGGAGTTATTGGAAAATAGAGTATGTAAGTCGTGTATGAGTAAGTTAAAATATGAGCTGCTTTTGAAATATCAGAATGTTCGTGTTCAAATATATATTCCCTAATTCCATCAAATACAAGCAACGTTAAGCGTAACATAAACAATTCTTATTATTATATTAATCACTGTTTTACTCAAGAAAAATTAAAATATTTAAATAATAATTATTAAATTTTACTTATATAGGCTCTTTTATTTATTTTAAATGTTGAGTCTAATGGAAATAATAATAATTGATGGTATATTGTTATTCCTTGATTTTAAAGTATTGGAGAAGGAGCTCTGTGTTTATAATGTTTATTTGCACCCTTGAACTATAACTGATATCAAACATAAAATTTGTACTGAAACTTTAGCACACTCCGTATTTATTGCATATTAAATTGACCGCTGTATGCGTTGACGCACTTGTACCTGACCATTTGCCCACGCATATAATATAATGTAGGTGTATTCATAATAACGTTTTCCACAAATCATTTTTCATTGCAAAAAACGTAACCACTATTTATGTGAGTCGTTTCGGTTATGGAAGCTTTTTTTTGCTGACGCACTGGACCCATAAATATCTTGTTATGTAAATAAAAACACTCTTGTTTTCCTGAGATATTTGATTTTAAGAGTTTGTTTATATACATAATTATTTCTCTGACTAGTATTAATTTATTTCGTAGTACTAAAGCAGGTAAATAATATGGCATAAAGTTTTTATTATAATTGATGATACATCATATGCAAAGCCATTGTTATTTTTCAAAAATAAGTAGAATATAATAAAAATTGCATGACACGATATTACTAAGCCCAGTTGAATTGGGATATTAAACAGATAGTTAATCATTAGAAATCACCAGTACAAATACATTTTGAATATATTTTCGAAATTTTTTTTACACAAGAGCAGAAGCTTGTTAAATATTAACAAAAATTTCAATCAAATTGTAGTTGTTTTCTTACTATTACATTTGATGAAAAATTGTTAAAAGGTTTCTGCCACAAATGTCAATTCTTTTCACCAAAATACTTATTTATAAATCATTCACACAAAAAGTAAATATCCGCTCTCGCGATATCAGTATATTATACCTATCTTACGAATTATAAAAATCTATATAATCAAATGCTATAAAATAATTTTCTAATTATTGATTATCCAGCGAAAAATATGATAATGAAATCTAAATTTATTTAAATATATTTAAAGTATAAAGCAAATTCTAGTTCGTAAATATCTAACGACCAATTTTAATTAAAATTACGATTAAAACATTTCTACGTAAATTACAATTTTTTAATTGCCGTATTTTCACATCTCCAATCATAAATGTTTCTGTGTACCCCTATATTTTAATTAGTTGTAATATTGTTGTAAATTTAAAAATCAGAATTTTCTTGACAAAAGCGTTTATGCAAAATACGCTTTTGAAAATGGTATAATTTGAAGAAGAACAAAATGAACGGAAATAATAGTCTCTTTTACGTGTATGTATTGTGATTTGTGGCATGTGCACGAATAATTGTACCGTGTTTTTTTTGGGATGCTTATTACAGCAGGCTTGTGGCAAGTACATACCAGCGACATCCGCCGTGCAGGCCAATCAAACCGGCGGAGGTATGGACGGAACCTATCTCGTCGAGGCTTCCTTCTAAACAACCAATCACCCCAAAATAATAAAAAAACACACACACACACACTATATGTACCTAAATATATATTGTGCCAATACCTTGGCCATTGTTCTCCGTATCGTGTGTACCATCTATCCCACCTAAACCCATTTATGTGATGTGCCGTATCCTATCGATCGCACACATCATATTATGTCAGCTATTGAATCCAGTCAAAATTCAATACACAATCACAAGTCTCTCCGTAGAACGGTCCTTTTTTGGTGAGAGATGTTTGTGATTGAGCCTTCGTTCTCCGAAGGTAACTACAACGTCATATCAGTCGAGACATCATGTGATTCAAATATTGCATAACCACGTAACATTTAAAACAATGATGATAAATGTAGCTCGGACAATAACTTCTAGATCGTATTACATATTTTGTACCTTTGAAGTTGGATTCACATGCAGCCGTTCTTATTGTTTCCTAACTCGATGTTGCCCCTGTTTACTTATATTATAAAGAAATCCGTAGTAAGAAAGCAGCGCAAATCCCTATATTTTTAGAAAAGTGTGAATCATTCTAAAACCTTTTTGTTAGAATAAATATGGGCTAAAAACCTATTGAGGCACAAATAAAAATACTGCACTTTTCTTTAAATTCTATAAGGGATCAGTTTTAATGCACATATTCTGCATATGATTTTAATAAAATATGGCTAAACGGTGGCGTATTTAGTTTTGATAACGATGATATAGGTCCATGTGAATGCAGTTTAAGTTTTCTGATTACGCTCATACATGGAGAAGTATATATCAAAGTAGCAACAAGTATATCTTTGTGATAAAAACATTTATACAATATAACGCGCCCAGGAAAAAATACTTAATTAATATGCAGAGATGTTTCTAATATTTGATGTTTGGAAACATCTCTACATATTAATGTATGTTTTGCTTATATTATAATTGTTATGCAAATCATAACTTTGATGGAGGCAAAGTTTTATTCTCCTAACTAGTTCCCAAAATTTATCTGAATTAAATTAATCAGTTAAATCTCACTTAAAACTAATATGTAACTCGTAATTAAAATTGGTAGCATCTATTGCAATTTGTTGTAATATATTTATTATATATATATATATATATATATATATATATATATATATATATATATATATATATATATATATATATATATTACAAAAATAGTAATTATTGCTACGAAGTACCTATCATTAAAATTTTAGTCGATACAACAGAATACTTAAAACCATCATTTATCATATTTTACGTAATATTTATGAAATTGATAGCTAATATTAAAAATATACCTTGTTATGATCATTGAACAGTATAAAATCTCAACTTTCGATCAATTCTAATTACTTTAAAATTTAAATTATCCAACTGAAACAAAATTTCTAATTTTCAGGTAACTAACATTGCAATTAAAATGATCAATACTTGAGAATTATCTGCTAATACTCTGGTCGTAATATAGCAGATTTTAAAAACTGGCTAATCATTTGGTAAAATTGAAATATATATTACAAATTTTGGTAATTAACAGCCTCTATTAGGAAAAGAAAATTATGAATATTTGTGGATCACATATACACAGCAATACATGTTTCTCCTTGTATGTACGTAATACAAGAAAACGAATTTGTTCCGGTCTAAAAATTTACATGATAAATAGAATATAATTATAAATTCTAAACTCCGTATGTAAACCGCTTCTGTCTAAAACCTAGAAGTAAAATATACGAAGTACTACTTTTCACACCGAAAATATTTCTAGTTACATTACTTATGGATTCGTTATTTATTTGGCGGACATCGATACCAAATTTGTTGCGTCTTGTAGTAGTGACTTTTGTGATATATTTCGATTATATAGAGAAAATTAAGACGACTATTCAATTCATTCGGTGTACTAACAACGCCTCCAATAATTTATAATTCAAATTAAATACTGTGTCACATTTATTTCAATGAAACTAATATAATTACGTCTATTTAATAAACTTAGTTTTGAGGTATTCGGTTCTGACATCTTGTCGATATATTATCGTTAATATTTTCGTAGTTATGAAGGTGGTAAGCATCAATCGTCGTACGATCAAATGCGTTCATAAACAAACAATTCACACGTTATTTATATTCATCTGGTTTCAATCGGACACAGACGAAAGGTGGACGAACCGACACCCTTGAAATATCGAATATAGAAATATTTATACCTATCTATAAAACATACAGAAAAGAATTCACGATGATATAATACGTCTTCATTACTAATTATAACTTGATCAAGATAGATATAATACCGATGCCCTTTGTGTATGAACAATTCTATTTTAATATAAAAAGATCAAGAAAATCGTAATATGTTAAAATTAGTTATAGATGTACAATTTAAACGTCAATAGTATTACCGAGGACAGATAACAAATCTACCTAATCCAAAATTTAATAAACTTAATTATAAGGTATCCTAGTGTTATTTAGTAAGTTATTTATAAAAAGGAATAAAATTTAATTATTAATAATAAAAAAAGAAGTGATACTTTAGATGATAGGAGAGTGTAAAAGATGAGAAAAGTAAGCAGTAACCAAATTTATATTAGATATATAAACATCTTAAATACCCATTAAGTCTGCAAAAACTAAAAATGACTCACAGACGATACCTACAAGAACTGCCAATTACGACTATTGACACAATTCTTTCTGCGCAGAAGCGCTTGTTACAATTAACAATTTGATTGCATTTGTAATTTAAGATCATTTCTTTTTGAATTCTATAAATTTAAATCAAAATTAGATCGTTCAAATTTGTTTGTATATAATCATTTTCATAATTTGTCTATTGATATTACAAACTTCATATAAATAGAATGCACAACTACATTACAGAAATATGGTGTAATTTTTCGATCTATATAACGTCATAGTGGAAAGTGTAAATGTACTCTGTTTTTTATTTTTAATTAATTAATATTATTTGTCTAAATTTCATGTAAAATAAAAACTTTTAAAATGCATGCTTAGCATTCGTAATAGATTCAACATTATTTGTACACCTGACTTTATTCATTTTACCTTGTGATTAATTATCAGCTATTTTTCTTCATCAAATATAAGAACAGCATATAAACGAAATTACAAAATTCATGTTGCCCTGTTTACAAAAATGTATCAAGTTATTACAAGACTCACTGCATAAGACAACAATGAAAGTTTGAAGTTTGCAAACATGAAATTTACGAAATATGTTTTTTAATTGAAAATGAATTGTGAATGCTCCTAAGAATTTCTATGATCTACCTTTTGAAATTTTTATAGGTTGTGAATGAAACAGAATTAAATCCTAATCTTTTGATTGTAAATAAAAGTAAGTAAACGAATTAAAAGTTCAATTCCCTGAATTAAAATTTAATCAGAAGCTCGATGTTTTCAAATGCGCAGATAAACACATGGACATTTTCATATAATTTTTATAATGGTTTGAGAAGATATTAAATAATAGTTTCAAAATATCAAAAATATCTAAAACTCATTTAATTGGATGATGTTAGTCGTCGCTCTTAAGACCAAAATATTTTGTTTCTTCTTCTATAAAAATTCTGATAGGATTAACACCAAATTTTGGATACATAATTTATGGATACACAATTCATAGTGCCATTTATATCCGGAGTTATTCGGACCCATAAAAGGCAACGACTTTAAATATTGACATAAGCTGCAGAGTTTCTTGGTATATTTAAAATTTTCGTCAAAATTAATAATAATTACATATTTACCATCATTCTTTTAGATACTGCAACTTCGAATATATTAATCCAATTTTAAATTTGATGCAACAAAAATTGGTATTAAAAGCTAACGAGCGAAATACATCCAAAGTATGTGACATATTTTTGCAAAGTAAGGAATTTTTATAGTTATTTTCAAATTATAAGCAAGTACAAACACACGATTATATACTTAAAGTAATATTCGTCGAAAACATTAAAAGTGCTTTAAATTAAAGTCTCTTTAAAATTACACTGACAGAGAAAATTATAACGTTTGGTGAACAAAGATTGTACATATTTTCTATGTAAATGGCATGATTTAAAGGGGACTATGTAAATGACAAATTAATTACAATAGTCTTTTTTTTTAAATGCTGTGAACTATTACATAATATATTATTGTTGGCTCTGATTAAATTTTAATTAAATTATATATATATATATATATATATATATATATATATATATATATATATAAAATAATTGCGTCATCCTGCATCCTGTAGCATTTATCACAATGGAAATTATGGAACTTAAAAGTAAATTTAGCTGTAAAATAATTATAAAATCAGCCTTATAGCTCTTTAAAGTATATTTTATAGGAGCTGTCGTGAGTTTTATTGAAATAGTAATATAATTATTATTAAATAATAAACACTTGCTGTTACCTTCACTTGATAGGTAATTAAGAAAAACACGGAAACGAATAGAGAAAGATTTAGAATATTTTAAAAATAATTTTGAGTACAACCGAATAAAAATAAACTCTAATTCAAGAATTTATAAAATTCATAAAAATAAACTCCAATTCAAGAATTTATAAATCTTGCTCGTTCAAAATTAAATAAATTATACAACAGAATATATAGAATAATACTTTCAAGGATCATAATCGCAACAAACTGACTGAATGTATTACTTATTATATTATATATTTTTCATCAATCGTTTTCTCATGAATCACAAATTGAGTATGCAAATAATGAAGTGTGTAACGTCTTATATTGAAAAAAAGGCAGATCTTGTACGTACCAACTTTGGAAATACACATCCCTTTTCATAAACCGACTGGTACTTTATTTGTTTGTTCTTTACATTATAATTCTATATTATTGCGCATTACTGCATAGTCTTCGGGCGCAGTGTAACCTAACGAGGTAGGAAGCACTATTGATCGAACACGAAAGATCAGTCTTTTACTGAACTGATAGCGTTTCCTAATGAATCTTCTGATACCAGATAACGCTATACTGCTAATGTTTGTGGTGTTGCTTTCTCTGACTCAATAGGCCTGTTCGATGATCCAACTAGGTGGTTCTCGTATTACTTATTTTACACCTAATTGTTTATTGAAATTTGGATTTTTCGGGCAACGCAATTGTTTGAACTAGTGCACACTAGTCTACAATTCTATTGGTGCGATTCCATTATAAAGAGTAGAATAGTGCAGTCTATAGAGTGGAATGAAAAAAGTTATAAGAACATTCGGCAGTAACATTAAAGATTTATAAATGTTAAGATCTAATGCATACTAATCTATGATCCTGTCTTCCCGAACTGTGACCAATAACCATTTTCACCATCTTCATCCAAGAGTTACAACACCACTGCAACTCTGGTTAACAAAATTCTTCCCAGACACTCCTTTGTCTATGTATCTACTTGTAATACAGTAAATAGCAATTGTCATCAAAAACTAAATAGTTAAGGTATTATTTGTGCTGATGTTGGAATTTGTGCATGGGTGGTATGCTGCGGTAAGAAGCATCTTGAAGTGAGTATTAGGAAGAAAGCACTATATAAACTATTATAAAGATAATGGCATTGCAAATATGTTAAAATAGTCATGGACATACTATAAACTGAATTTCATCAAGATATAAATTTAAGGAACAAATGTAAAGTATTTATTAGGAAAGCAGCATATGAGGTGGTAAAAACAGACTTCTAATAATGCAAACGCCCAACTCAAAATCTAGAGAAGGTCTCTCCTTCCTTATGCTATTAGATATCTGACGGGGACCCGTATTTTAAAGGATGCAATGAACATAACGGCGCAAGCAACTTCTACCTGGTCACTATTTGCTCGAAACCGAAAGCCTCAGAATATAAGACAGATTCATAAAAGGAACAAATATGTAATTGAAGTTCTACTGATTACTATATAAAGTATACATGATGAAACACAAAGAAAAACAAATATATTTTAAAAAAAACTAAACATAATACAAAATTTATACATATAATAAACATCTGCAGTGTCATGCACCGAACTTTCTTATACGCTTTTGGGTTAGATCATATCATATTTACCCTATTTTTCTATTTTATAATATTTACTAACCTTTGGAACTTCTTTTCACTTAATAATTTCTTAGAATAAATATTAAATGTCAAACACCAAATTATTTAAGCTTTTTGTTTTTCTATTAAACAATTGACAGGCACAGTTGATACGATTTATGTGAAAATAATTATAATAAGAACAAATTTCAACTGCCATTTTCTTATTTCCTGTACCTTTTTTGAAAAAAGTTTCAAATAAAGGTTGTACAAAATTCTAATATCTATAATTTGTATCCCAAAATTTTTTTATGTAAGTGCAACCATTTTTGAGTAATTTCAGAGACCGCAAAAAATGATTAGAATAAACATGCACTTCCGGTTTGAATATTGTTTTCAAAAATAAAATGTTTTCTGCCCAGGGAAATACAAATCTTAAGTTTGAAGTTTCATAATTTTACCTTCAACCGTCTAGGCTGTAGAGCGCTCACACACACACACAGACGGACGTCGTTCCAAAAATAGTCGGAATCGTTTCAGGGAAGGTCAAAACGTATATTTCCGTTAAAATCTCGAGATCAAAATTTTTCATGATTACAATACTTACTTATACTGCGTATAAAAAAGTAAAAATTGATGACTATTTCGCAGAAATATGTCAATGAAAATACTAATACGCTTCATGCGTATCTTTTTGTTAATCTGGAGGCTCGAGCTAACCACCGGGCTGAAATTGCTGGTGCCGACAAAAGTAAACTGTAATCTTAATAATCAGGGACGCACTTACATTCAAGTAAATAGAACAAAAATCGAATGGCAGCAATCAAAATGTGTATTCGTATTATTATTTTAAAGAAAATGTGCTTTTAGTTTCTTCTTATATTTCTAACTTCATACTGAATTTCGAATTAGAAAAACCGGTTTATTTAAAATTACTCATGGTACATAACATATATTTATAAATATGATATTAATAAACGAACATTTTTATGCAACAATACTCTGCGCATGTTAGATTCTCTGATTTCATTTATGTTGTTAAATATCTGCAAGTTACTGCAATTCGGTGACAAAGAAGTTTAATCGATGTTATTAACGTATAGAATCATTCTTGGATGCGATATAATGACGTCAAGTTTCATTAGGAATTAGCTCACATGGAAACAACGAACTATTATGCTTATGTGTCTAACCCTTGAATTAAGGTAGCTTGAAGTTAGAGTAAAGGTAATTGAAAGTCAATCAATTGTTCTTAAAACCTCTTTCGCTCATGCTAATTCCTCTACGAATCATTTGCGGGTAGACGAGAGTAATCAAAAAATGGAATATTACCAAAACAATGAAACCCGACTGGAACAATTGAAAAAAAAGAAATATATATATATTTAATTTTTTTTAATATATATATATATATATATATATATATATATATATATATATATATATATATATTTAATTTTTTTCGGTTGCGGTGATATAAAAATGTTTATTTTATTATAAAAATCTGTCGCAATATACAATTTTGTCACATTCGGTAAGCTAGGAACAATTTTATTTACTAATAGAATAATTCGTAATTTCGTAAATTATTCTCATTTGTATTTCTTCATGTTGTTTGTGAAGTGCGATTTTAAACTCGGGCATTTTTTTTTTGCTGTTTTTATTTAGACAATATTTCCTGTAATTTAAAAAATAAACCTATTTACGAAATTACAATCTTGTAATACAAATATTCAATACAACAATTCTCTTCTCCACAACAACAATTACAAAATGTCTGTGCTATAACTTTTGTCATTTCAAAATAAGAAATTAAAAAAAAAATTTCTCTCTATTCTCTATGTTCGGTGTTGGTAATATGATTTTTTTGTTCTTATTTATTTCACTTCCTTTTCTCACTAAAACAAACATTTTCATGTGTGTATCAAATGAAAGTGACAAGTAAACAACTGAATAAGATAGAAAATGTGCATAATATTTTTCGCCATTACAGCAATTTTTTATCCTATTTAAAGAAACTTATATCCTTGCATAGAAAAATATCTGCAAAACGTAGTTTGTAGAATGTTGGAAAGCGGATGAAAATATGTTGCTTAATCGATTGTTTCTAAAGCGATTTATATCGAGGTCTTTATTTTCGGTTTATTTAGTATATTTCTAGTTCAATACAAAAATTACAGATTAAAAAAAAAGACACCACAAAAAAACGACTCTGCTCATGTTTAAATTATTCATTTATTATTACTCAATATTTGTTAAAACAGTATCATATTTTCTGAAATCGTATATGATTTAATTTCAGGGTTAAATGCTTGTCATTCTTACTAGAATTCATAAATACAATGCTGTGCCCATTCGCTTTTTCTCTATATCTGAATCTCTTGATGTCCTTAATGTCTTCTATAATTAATATAAACAACACCAAATACCCGTAGGTAACAAGTATTATAGCGAATTACCAATAGCCTTGCCTTCTCAAGGTACCTAACGTCGTACATACATACATGCTTTCCTAATATTGGATGCCTCTGATCTGGGAATAAAAAAAACTCAGTTTCATTGTGTGTGTTATATTAATAATTTTTATTAATAACTCTGTTTATGGTTTTCTTTTTTTTTCCTAATTTTCTCTTAAACATAAATTAACATTTAACAAAGCACCTTCTTTACAATAAATATATTTATATTCATCTTTAGATATCACTAAGTTAGATTCTTTTAACATAATACAACTGTTTCCAAATAAAAATTAATTTAATCGTAATTTATCTGTTTTTTGAACTTATTTACAATAATACACGAAAAAAGGTATATTCACTAGATAGACAAGATTCACACTCATTATTAATTTTTACTGTAGTTATTAGAAAATAAATACAAAAATTTACGTTAAATATTCATTCAGTTTGGAAATTTTTGACAATTTTTTTTAATTGTTCGATACATTTCTTATTTAAAATTGCTGCCAATAAAGACATTTTACAATTTATTGATTTCTTAATAAAGAAAAGTAAAATAATAATAATAAATAAATAGATGACTATACAGCGCACAGATCAAATTACCAAAAAAAATGTCTCCCATATTTGGATATTTTCTTCTTTTGTTAATTTATCTATAGCAAGTTCTTGTGCAGATTAGCTAAATCGAAATATGTCCAATTTTAATTCTCAGCCTCCACTCCTTACAGATATAACCAAATATAAAGCGACACGGATGAAGGCACACCTCAAACATTCTACGGTTTAAAAATTTGACCTGTTTGTGATGTTAAAAAGATCAAGCAAATATTTTTAATGAGATGATGTCAAACAATTTTAAAAGTAGATGTGAATTTCATTAAAATATAAAATTAAAAATCAAAAATTCAAAAATTATTTCTTGATATAAATAGGGAGAATTTGTTCATTTTTATTGTAGTTACTATAATTGTTAAGTTAAGTAATCTCTAATTTTAAATATACACTGGATAAAACATTAGCATATATTTTTGTCCCAGGCGATCTATATTTTCTTTCTTATATGCAAAACATTTATTTGTTAAAATTGGAATTATAAGCAAAATATTTGTTCTTTCAAAAAAAATTATGTGGATCGTCTGGAACTAAAACAATAGTATAATGACAAATCATTTCTTACTGTGTATTGAAAATGTACACCCATGTTTTGAACGTATGCAGATTCTCTTGAACACACTCAATTTAAAATTATAATAATTATTTCTTATTTAAATGTTTGGATACCATTTACGCGTTTTTTTGTTTGTATAGGAAATTGGTAATACTTATGACTACATGATATCGAATTAAAATGCCTACTGTATTTGTTATTTGTGAATGCACTTCAATATTTTTATCTAAGCAATTTTAATAATAATTTAATAGACGATCTTCATATCCAAATCAATTGTGAATTTTAGAATCTAATAAATCTGAATTGAATAATATTATTTTTAATATTAGAATTATTAGCAACAAAATAGTTAATTTACCAAAATGACCTGTCAATTATCTAAAACTTTAGTTAAATTAAATAAAATCGAATATATTTATATGTACTTGAAAATTACCGAAGAAGCGACTTAACTTTTGTATTGTTTTATTTCGTTGTAAAACAAAATACTACGAATTTATTTACTATGTATTTTAGTAGAACATCAATGCGAAATAATTACATATTTTATTATTTTCTAGCCTTCTTAAAATATTGTTTATCATTGTAAAAATTACGAGTGAGTGGCGGCACTCATGCCAGTTTCTAAAAGAAACGGCTTTGTAGGCTATGTCGTTAGGAATATCGTCTATTAAATCGTTAAAGTAATGTATTATTTCTATTTCCATGATATTTATGTACGTATGTATATAATAATTATATATTTTGTAGTGCAACGACAGAAATATCAACAACAAATACTAACGAAAACAAGAAATTTGCATTTTTATTATGATTTTTACCAATTATGGACTTGATTGGATAAGTTCCATTCTAGGATGAACCCAGACAAATATTAAATACTATATGAGTAAAGTCTGTTTTAGAAAATAGCATTAACTTATTTTTGATTGGTTGATGAAACACAAGCGTGAACGAAGATTTACACATTCAAATAGTGAATATGTGTGCACATTTCACATTTTAATAGATTTGTAAATTAGGGTAATGTGTAAAAAATGGCTAATCAAACTGAAGACAAATCAGATAGCCATTTGCTATTTTCTTCAACAGACCAAACATTGTATATTTTCTTTTATATAATTATTATTGACGAAAAAAAAAGTTATTATGATTGCATTTGAAGCGGACTTTACATGAACAAAAAACATTGTTTTCACGTATGCTTGATCGAAATGATTAGTCACGACTGTTATTGATAGCATTAGGTGTCAGTTTTCAATTTGATCAAATGTACTGATTCAAGTAATACTTACCAGCGATGCTTATTTTAAGGGTAAATAAATCCAAGTCTTCTCTGAAACATACTTAGTGATCACTTTGAAAAAATTAAATTAAGGTGCATTATAAATAAATCTTCTGGCATTCCTGTGTATAATAATAATGATTATTAACAAATAAAATAATATATATTTGTAGAGTTTATCAAAACGTCAAGTAGAATCTAATGTGTATATAGTAAAGAGTATCCGATATTAGATTTGTTATGTTTGTTTTTTGTTTTCTACTCTTCTCAATACGTGTTAACAGTGTTGGGCGTTTACTATTGGGTGTAAACCTAAAACATAGTTGTATTCAAAATACATATAGATCCATTTGTATGAAAGTCTTCTAATCGAGTAGTAAACAAAACTTATTTAAGCTGCAATTAGAACATAAATTTATTTATAAGTATATAACACTGTTTAACGAACTATTACGGAATAATTAGTTGAGGTAATTGGAGTAATCTGTACTAAACTGCATTTAAGGATACTTTGATACAATTAGAACTTTAAAAGTAGCAACAAAAATAAATAAACTATTTCAAATTTGCAAATATATAACGGCTAAAAAACTATTAATTAAAAAAAAAACATGTATTTTTTAAATTAATTCTACTCAACAGATATTTCTATAGGTTACACTTTACTATAGGAAACACTAGCTACGTCTATAGTAAAGTGTAGTGATAAGAATAAAAAGAAATTATGAACATAGTTATCACTTGCAAAATCTTACTCTAGTGTCGATAACCGAGATAAAATCAAGTGCGACACAAGAGACTTTATTTCTTGTAAATATTTTTTTATATATAAAGTAGTACACTCTATTACGATTTAGTTAAGTAAATAATTAGAAAAATTCTTAAACCTCATTTAGTATTGAAGAACTGGTACAACTGGGTCTAAATGTGTTTTATTTCTTAAATTTAATGACTATTGTGCTAATATTAGTTAAGAATTTCAATCGAACAAACATGTAAACATCCATTTTCAATTCGTAAACTAAATGAAATATTTTTAGTGATTTTTAAATCGATTTGGTGTTTATGTATACTTAATTACTAGACATTTGTGTTTCCAGATATGTATATTTGTTTCATGTATATTTATTGATGTTATATGAACGTTTCGTTATTTATCAAATATGTTTTACCCAATACTGTAAGCTCAGTTAAATACATATTTGTTTTTATACTTTGCCAATATTCTATTTGATCTTCTGTATATAGTTATGTAATTTAGTCTATATTTTATAAAGATACCAATACCATTAAAATTATTCCACTCATAGTTTTATTTTATTTAACCTTACACATCTAATAAATTCGAAATAACAAAAAAACCTATAACTCATTTCCTGTGAAAACTACCTCCTACGTCTTATCTTATTTAATTGCAACGGTGGAATTGGATGATTGATTAAACCCCAAAATTAATTAGAAAAAAAACTAATATCCTTTTTATATAACACTAAACGAACAACTTTTTTTATATAACACTAAACGAACATCGCAGAATAATTGCAATACGATAGAGTGAGTATTAAACCAGGAGTGTACATAAACTTATGGTCGTAAGATGTAGTGTGTCAAATATTTTTAAAAAATGTTTAGCTTCAATGTAAACACAGCCCCGTTTTAAAAAACAAATTAAAAAAAATCATCATATATAACACCTACGACTGTGTTATGCCTCGTCTTGACTAAATAATAACTACGATAATTATGAATATAATCATATAAATCTGGAAATGAATAGCACGTGTAGGTTAATGTAAAATATGCTTCACCTAGAGTTAGTACTAACGTTAGTATTTTAAAGATACTTTATAGCGAGGAGCATGTAAAGGTAAGTAAAAACAATTTTAATTGTAATATTTAGGTATGCGTGAACGCGTAGAACGATCACGAAAGTATGTTATTCAGGTAAGAGGAAAATAGATAGATTTTCATTTTACTTTAAATATATTATCAGCCTTCACAAAATACAATACTAATTAATTTAATAACTGGGTTTTTTACTATAACGACCGGCAGAGCAAAAACAATCAGAGCTTTAGTACCTGTCATGCTACACACATTTTCACGAATAAAGTCTGTTGCGGCAACTAATTTTTAGTAACAAAAATATTGTTGCAGTTACGAAAAACTAGTTTCGACAACAGGCTTTATTATAGAAAATGACACAACCAAATTCTTTTTGGCCAATTTGAATGTAAATAAATAAAAGCTTTTAAAAATATGCGAAGGTAATACATATTCTGATGAATAAACAAAAAGAAATCGTCCTCTTAGAATGATGAAATCGATAAATAGTATCGAGAATAATGCCTTAAAGCACGTACAAAAAAAACAAACGTTTATCAAGTATCTGTTTTTGCACAATAAACTGTTTTGCTAGAGAAAAAAAGTGATTCTGAAGTAAAATGCAGACTTTTAAGATTAATCGAAACTATTTTTTATATTTTGCTATCCCGCCCTAGCATGTAGGTCTGGTATTAAGCGAAAAACACGAGATTAGAGTTGCAGTTTATTGGGGCAACATAGAAATTAAAATTTGTTTAAAATGTAGATTTCAGGTGCAAATGTTGTAAAAAAGGTCTTAATCTCTCAACGATTCAATTTTGTTTTATTAAAAAACAATTATTATTATATTATTTCTTACATTTAATGTGGCGCGGATGCTAATCGAGTCAATATTTATTGATAAATCAAGTTCGTTTATTGAAGAAATTGTCAACTGAATTTTTTTTTTAATTTTGCAGGTGAAATAAATACTTGTTAGTTAACAGTCGTGTATTTGGAACATGGCTAAACTTCCTGAGTAAATAATAAGATTCCAAAATAAAGGATATTTTCAAGAACAATAAGTTTCATATTCATTAATTTTCGCAATATTTTTGTAACTACATCAATATTCTTGTTTAAATTACAAAAATAAATAGTTAATAAAAATTACTTGCCGCAACAAATTTCATTAGTGAAAAATGAAACAACCTAATTCTTATCGTAGTATTTTCAAAATTGAAATATGTTTAATAAAATTAAATTACAAATTCAGATGTTGTTAGATGTATTGAAATGTTTTTCAATCCAAACCTGTTAGTTTCACGAAAACAACTACCAATGACTCAATTGTTTGGCATACTTTATATAGTTTGGAGAAATACCAATTTTAGAATTCGAGGTATGCTGTTTCATTAAATTAAGTAAGCAATCATTATATTTTCTGCCATTCTTTTTATTGCAAAACCAGGAAAATGACTGAGGTAAAATATTATTTTGAGAGCACGCTTTGTATTCTGGGTCTCTATTCTATATGCAATGAT
The DNA here is from genome assembly GCA_944738965.1 of Nebria brevicollis. NCBI lineage: Eukaryota > Metazoa > Arthropoda > Insecta > Coleoptera > Carabidae > Nebria > Nebria brevicollis. Next base: position 11,917,506 of record OX122899.1, on the reverse strand, counting down.
ATCAACACGCGATGGTGATATATTTGATGACGTATATCGGGGCCATATAGCATATTCTGTGACAAATGCCATAATATCAATATGATATAATAGCATCATTGCGATTGAGAAGATATGAAACCCTCAAGCGTTTTTGTGATAAACGTGACGCCATCAAATTCACTACTAACTGTCACATAGAAATATATGGCACTACTTGCATGATATAAATACGGAATAAAGATCTTGCTTTCGCCTGACAGTAGGCATATAATAATATTATAGTGAATTATTCAATATATCAGATTTTTATTTAAATAAGTGAACAATGAATAAATAATTACTTTTATGCGAAAATAAAAAAAGTTTAAATAATTTATTTTATTATATAAATGTATAATTGATAATTAATACGTGTTTATTTATTAAATAAACTTGATTAATTCGAACGATCTAGATAGGCAAAAATTGGTGGTAGCGCCAAAGGCTAATATTTTATACCAGTAATATTTCTGACTAAATTTGACAGAACTGTATAATTACTGAAAGATTTTTATACCAAATGTTTGAGAAAACATAAGGTCGTTTTTCAATTTAATTCAATATTTTCCAGTGTAATGCATTTTTAAGAAAATTAAGTTGAAACCTGAGTAGCATGGAGCAAATGTAATATATTTGTTTTAGTTTTAGATGCGTAATAAGTTGACAAATATAATTAATTTTACATATATCTTCTCTTGAGTAGTATACAAATCTTTGAAATCACATATTTATTTTTATTTATTGTATTCAGCGGTTTGAGCATTCACGCACAAACAGACGTTATTGTGAAAATGGTCAATATAGAATCAGGGACACTCAAAACGTATATATCAGTTAATATCTTGATTACGTTTTTTTATTACCAACTTCTATTATTTTGTCAATTTGATGGGATTAGGCGTGATGATATGTATGTATATATGTATGTATATATGTATTATTTTATCTGTGGTATAAGAAAGTAAAATCTTGTTCAGAATAATAAAATGTTTAAAATTTATTTATAAGCATTTTTAAATATGTACCAAACAGCAAAACAACATTTTAAGAAAATTAAATACCACATTAGCATATTTCATTGTTATTATGTCCATTTCTGACATTAAGGGGCTACCCTAGAGGCGGAAAAAATAGGCAAATTTTGTGAATTTTTTTCCAGCAAAACTATACAATAGATCAAAATTTGGAAAAAAGAACTTTATGGTATGCATATTGAGCAATGCTTTAAAATTTTTTCACGAGCTTTGAAGAACAAAAGGGCTGCTTTTAGAGTTTTTCGGGGTATTAAACGTTGGCATATTATTTTTAAGATACTAAAGAATAGATTAAGCAAAAAAAATGTTTTGTATTATTGAAATCTTTAGGGTAGCCTAACCCCTTAAGACGTATTTTCTAAATTCACTTCTTAATTGCATGAACCATATTTTAAAAATATTTTTCGTGCAACTTTTTTCTTTTTATAAGCTTTTATTATCACCGTTTCTCCCAAATGTACTACGGCATTTGCTTATAAATTAACTACAGATTTCCTATACCCATGTCATAAATAGTTCATATAAAGTAAAGTAATAGTTTTTGTAATAATAAAATTTTACTGTCGGAGGCGATAATTTTGTTTTCATTTTATCTATCTCTAAATAAAATTTGTTTGTGGGAGCTATAATTCCAATTTTACCGAGTTCAGTCCTAGCCATTGATCTGACCTTGCCATTGCACTAACTTTGGCCAGGTTTATGATGTTTCATGGAATTATAAACAAATAACAAAATATATAGCAATGCAGTTTTAAAAAAATAGCTCCAGATGTCGGCGGATATCGATATACGTAAGCACGTTGTAAGAATAATATATGTTGGCGCCGGGCATTAAAACTGAGATACATGTTTATGATACAAATATGGCTTAATATTTTCAATATTTTATAAATTTATAAAACAAGCTCACAGAAGTCTTAAACATCATCAGCTCACGTTTTTATTATGTCATATAAACGTTTATTTTTATATTGGTGTGGACCGAATACTATACGTGAGATAATCATTAAATTTTAAAATAAGTGCTATACTATAAATGATATTTTCATGATAAACATAATACTTTAGCAATAATGCTTCTAATATAATATTAAAATGTGTAATAGAAAACAAAATGAAAAACTGCGTGTTTGTATTTTAGTTAAAGCATGTTTTATTCAGTGTTGCAGACAATAAAATAATTTCTTGTTGCATGATACTTCCTCTATTTTTCTTTAAATATAATATTTATAGTTTATATATTTGTTTATTTATTTAATTATTTCATATTGGACAAGGCTTAAAGACTTCTGGGTTTTATTGGTTTGCTTGCTCTGCCTTTTCTTTTGTTCTTTATTAATTCCCATGACTGTATACTGTGGGTGTTCTAAGATTTGGAATGAAATTGTGGGTGGTTGTTCGTTGAACGAGCGACGTGTTCAGACTTTGTAAAGATTTCGGTTGATTCAATTTCGTTAGCATTTCTCTACCAAACCATTTTTGTGCCATTCCTATACTCTCATTCTTTCACCTACTTTCATTTCGAGCGTTAATTTCGCTGTTTCGTACGTATATAATTTTTGTTTTGTCGTAATTTTGATGACTTCATTCGTCTATAATTTTGTTCTGATATTTTTTCTTCTTTGAAGCATCTAATATTTTTCAAGTATCTTTAAGCAAACTGAAAACGGGGCCCAAAAATGGCGAATAAAACTGAACGAAAATAAGTCAGTTAATGTAGTCTTTACCACAAGACATGTAGCATGTCCAGAAGTCAAGCTATACATCAACACCCTAATATTGGAAAACGATATCACACACCTAGGAATGCATCTAGATAAGCGCGGAAGTTGGAAAAAACACCTGCAAGCAAAAAGGAAACAGCTTGCCACAAAATTAAGATAAATGTACTGGCTCCTAGGAAGAAAATCTCAGTTATCCTTAGAAAATAAAATACTACTGTATAAAGTAACCCTAGTCCCAATCTGGACATATAGGATACAACTTTGGGGATGTGCAAAAAGATCCAACACGGACATTATCCAGAGATTCCAGAACAAAACCTTAAGAGCAATAGCCAATGCTCCCTGGTGTGTTAACAATGAAATAATTCATAAGGACCTAGGAATAAAATATGTACATAAGAAAATCAAGGGATTCGCATCAGCATACGAAATCGTTTAAACAACCACCCGAACGAGCTAGATCTCAATTTACTAAATAACGAAAACATAGTAAGAAGACTAAATAGAAGAAAGCCACTAGATCTAAACATTTAATATATAAATAAATACAGGATATGTTATTCAAACTCCTCTCACGACACTTATAGTTCATCAAATTTTCTTGTTGGCCTGGATAAGGCTAGTTTTAAATAATACGCATTAAAAAAAAAAAAAAAAAAAAAATATATATATATATATATATATATATATATATATATATATATATATATATATATATATATATATATATATGTATTTATTCTTTTAATTAGAAATTTGGTTCTTCTACTAAAATCATTTTGATGAAGATTCTAGTGTTTTGTTTCTTGGAATTTTCCGAAAATTCAATAATACCAGATGAATGTCACTATTGTCTTTGTGGCATATTTGTATTATATTTTTGGCAGCTTGATGTTTGGTGTTTAAAGAACCAGTCTTTTTTCGCCATGCATATATTGGTGGAATTTCAAACAACCAAATCGAGTTACTACGGCATTTACCCCGAACATTTTTTAATTCCAAATTATTTGGGTCTATTTTGATTTTTATGTTAAACAATTGACAGGCATAGTTGATACGATGATAGCAAAATAAATTATATAAGAACAAATTTCAAACTTTTGTAGAAAAATATTTCAAATAAAAGTTTTACGAAATATTATCTCTTACTTTTATACTGACTGATTTTACTGTAAATGCTACCGTTTTTGAGTTATTGCAGAAACTTCAAAAAATGACACGAGTAAACAGGCACTTCTGGTCTGAATATTCTTTTCCAAAATAGGTTTTCTTGCCAGGCACATACATATATATATATAGCTTAAGTTTAAAGTTTGTAGAGAGCACACATACACACAGACAGTCATTTCAAAAATAGTCAGACTCGACTCAGGGAAGGACAAAAGGTATATTTCCGTTAAAATTTCGAAATTGAATTTTTTCATGATTACAATACTTATACTGCATATAAGTATAAATTACCATATATTTTCGAAGACCTATTCAGAATCAACATACAATATATAACAATAAATAAACTATTGTGTTAAATCACGTACAATTGGCTGCAATAAGGTGAATCAGGAAATATGAAATGGATTAAAATAAAAAAACGTGGTTGTTATTTCCCGTACTTTTTTATTAAGAATTTATCCAGTCTTGGTAAGTATTACTATAAGATAAAAACTCACATCACAGGACTTAAAATAAAAATTCTAGAAAACCTATATCATCTATCATTAAATTATATTTTGTACTGGGTTATATTCCAAATATGCGTATACAATATTTTAAAAATGATTAAATAAATTATCCAAACATAAGCAAAATAAAATGTAAACAAGCATGAGAGATGCTTCTGGTTTAATGATTTAATAAAAATCATACAAAATTCTATAACTATCAATACACACATATGGTCTGAAAATATTACTGCTTTTAAAGGATTAATAATTTATAATTTGAGCCGGATGACATACAGTAATATTAAATATAATCTCAGTAAATACTAAGTCAAATGAAGCGTTACTGTTTTACAGACATAACGAACTAATGTTGCGTCTTAAAAACGGAATTGTGAATTTCTGTTAATTATTAATTTCACAATATTTAGTTAGATTTATAGATAGAAACAATTTCAGAAATTAAAATAAAATGACAAGATTTGACAATCCAACATATATGTAAATTTAAAAATAAATCTAACGATGCTAGAGCTGTGTAAATGAGTAATATTTATATTAAAAAATTATTTTCATTAAAGCAAAACCTTTTCTGATATCCATTATTATAAACATTTTACATTTACGCTTACTTTACTTTAAAACAGAACTTGGCAGAGTTTCGAAATTGGAAACAATAATTTCTTAAATTGCATGTTTAGTGATCGTAACGTAACCATTCTCTTGAGATTTACCAGGTGCAGTTTAGAACGCTGCCACTACAAATTTCTCTATTCGTGATCGAAATTAACAACTCGCTCTCTGGCGGTGAAACTAATGTACTACAAAAATTGGTCATTACGCCGAGCATTAATGTACCAATCAGCTGTTTGTTCCGTTAATGGCCAGCTGTCTATTTATTTCATAAATATCGAAGGAACAAAATATCTATTATATCTTACGAAGTACATTCTTCGGATAACTGACAAATAAATTTTAAATAACAGTTACAATCAAAATACACTTTTAAAGAACACAAAATAAAAGATTCTGACTCCAAGTGTGATTCGTTTTGGCAAAGAACATTTATAATCAGTTCACTTTAAAAGATATTTCACTTTGCTGGCTTTCGCGTGTCCAATCATAGCCTCTATCTCAACTGTTAAATGCATTGGTCATTACGCCAGGCATTTTTAATAACGCTACTAGTGCCGCCAACGATAATATCGATCACGAATTAAGATATCTGAACAAACTAGACTATTCTGAATAATAACATATACGAAACACAAATTGACTCAAACGAAAGCAACATTTTATTTTAAGTCCTATGAAACAAATATGTAACATTAATATGATTTGACAAAACTAATACAAAGAATTATTTGTAATAACAGTAAATGAGTTGTTAAAAATATTAAACACGTCATTATTTACTGTACATGAGAACAAGTTATTCAAGTGATTTATAAATGTTATTGATGCTATCTAAGAAATCGTTACGTTTCTTATAAAAATTATTTTCGGCATCAACGAACGCAGATCGACCGATTTTACCTGGTATCAACTTGTCGACGTAGATAGACTGGTGGTGTGTGTAGAGTTCTTTCAAAAATTTGTCCAATTTCTGGATTTCTTGTAATTTTTCATGGACATCCGGTGCGTTTGCTTTCAGTTTTTGAACCAATTCAGTAATGGTACTCGTCTCAGTCTTGTATTCGTTATTGATTGTTTTGATGGACGTGTTGAAGCTATTGATGTCTTTTGTCGATTTCAATTTCGCCAACTGACTGTCGTACAGTTGGTACAAATAGGATCGTTTGTCTTGGTGAATCATGACTTTTTCGCATAAACCAGCCACACGCATTTTACACTCACTTGCAGTGTCCTGCAATGAATAGAATTAGATTTCGTTACAAATGTTACATAAATAAACAAATTACGTAAATAAATATAAATCATTTTTAAACTATATTTGAAAATAATGATTTGTCAAACCTTTGCGATGGAAAAGTCTAGTCTCACATAAACGATAACCAACAAGAACAGCGAATATAGGGCAATGACAACCAATAGCGGTTCTTGTAACATGAGGATACTGGCAAACTTATAATGCAATTTAAAATCTTGGATGTGATTCTCAATCAAGTTACTCTTTGTGATGGTAATAACCAAACGTCCTCTGGTGTCCAAATATGTGTGATGTAAAGTATCAGCGAATCGTTTCACTGGATATGGTGTTGCGAATTCGACATTGTGAACACCTTCCGGGAGGATGATTTTTGTTGTGAGTTTCTCAACAACCATGTCATCGAATACGTGATCAATGATTCGCATTTTTAATAAGTAATCATTGCCAGAGTTGTAGAGGTATTCGTAACTGGGTACATTGTAGCCGATGACGTGGCGAGTTTGCCAGCCACCGAATAATGGAAATCGTGGACGAAGCTCTAGTTCTACGGCATCTTTCATTACGCGCATGAAGGAAGTGGATATGTTACCGATGTCATCCCTATAATATGTACCTACTGCAGCTGCAGGAAGCATCATCTGTAAAATAAAATTAAAATATTATATTAAGTACATATGCTAATTTTATTATACGAACAGCGTTTGTTTCACAAAATAATGTTAACTTTAACTATATTTGAAGCTATGAATTACTTATATAGAAAAACATCGAAATATACAATTATTTTAGAGTTCTTAAAAAAAGATATTTTTAATTTGTCCTGTGGTTATTCAGATAGAATTTTGCCACGAATTAATTACCAAGTACAGTAATTTATTATAACATTTAGCAAGTAATACGCTGTAAAAAAAAAGTGCAAAGTATTAATCGTTCGTGATATCCTCATTCCTTTCAATAGTCGTTCAAAATGTGTAAATGAGTTTAAGTTTACGTTTTTATAAAACGCAAAATACTAAATAAACATTAATATGTTCTATAATCTATAATGACTTACGACAGTTGTTTGTCCATATATTTTTATAAGTATTTAAGTTAAAATTTATGATTATAAATTAATATTTTACTTACTTTGAAAGATTTGACACTCGGTTGTCCGCTACCAGATTCACGTTGATAGTCGTAACGAGAGAACGGCCCTTTTAGTTTGGCTCCAGTGTGGAGCAGATCCACGGTTTCCTCAACTGCAATATTGCCCCAATGTGAAACCTCAATGACGCGTTCCAGATTCTTGATGACGAGGAAAGGGGCGCTGTTCTCATAATGGACATCAAATGAACTCTGCAATTTTAATCAAAACAAATACTAAAATAACCATAAACATACCAACATGCACTAGTACATTGAAACATAACTCAAATTGTATTTAACAATGTTTTAGAGTATAAGACGATCGTTAAAAATAATTCGTAACAGATGTTAATTTTAGTTTTAGTTAAATTAAAAAGCTATTAATTGTAAAATGTCGAAAGCGCTATACAAAAAAACAAAACGAACATTTGGACGTAGAAAGATAGTTTAATAGTTAGTTACTATAATAATAAATAGTAGTTACCAGGCTAAATGGAGAGACATTCGTGTAAGGTCCATAAGTAATAGTTCCTTCAACAAACGCAGTTGATTTAATTTTAGTATAATTCTCGACGTTCCTTGTATGTAGAGCAACTGTAGTAGAGATCTTGTTGATCTTATACGGCGAGTATAAGTACACATTGCCGTTATATTTAACGAGTTGTTTATCCTTTTGAGCGATGAATTGTGGATGTGGATGGATCGCTTCCGTCCAGTACTCGGCAATGTCCAAAGTAGCACTTTCGCTGGCTGGAAGGGCACTATTCAACTGTATACGCCACACTTTCTTGTCGTTGTGATTCTGAATCTTAGTCTCCTTGGCTTTCAGATGTATTTTCGAAGATGAAGTCTAAATCAAACATTTATATTGATACCATAAACAAATGTTTATAGAAGCATTTTTACGTTTACCTGCGCAAGTAGATATGCTGGAGCATTTGCTTCGTTTGTTGTGAAGAGTATACTGTTTATAGATGCGGGACCGTTGTTTTTCACAACGATTTTATTCGTAATTTTAGCGATTTGCGAGCTTAGATCAATTGACCGGTCTACATGTTCGAAAACAACGTTGGCGTTTATTGTTTCTGGTTGTGCACAATACGTGTAACTTATGAATAAAACACACACTATATACTTAATTAACATTTTCGCTGTATGTGCTTTGCAATAAACACTATTTGTTATTTATTATTACAATTTTCATGTGAACACGCCAACTATCGAAAACTATACTCTCAATTTTTCTTTCTCTCCTCTCTCTCTCACTCTTGTCTATGTGTCAAAACCAGTACACATAAAACAAGTAGAGGGAACTAATGTAACTTTACGTGTATTGCGGGTTAGTTTCCTAAAATTCGTAGCCTCGCACAAGCTAGACATCTAGTGCTATCGATTTGAACTAAATTTTAAACGTGATTACACGCAAATGGTTCACATTTTCACGCAATTTTGTCAAACAATACTTATAATTACTTTAATTTGCTGCTATAAGCGTACCTATTTTTTTTAAATATTATAAAATAGTGACTTGCACTTTCAGATTAAATATTCAATTCAAATTTAAACAGCGTAAAATTTGTATTTCAAATTATAGGGTGTTTTTCAAAAAGCAATAAATCAGTAATTTTTAATAGTAACTAACACTTAAACTACACAACTTTAAGCTGATATTAGTCTATAAGCTACTGAAAATAGTTTAGTAGGTCTATTTTGCATTTTAAAAAAAATGTAAATTTCTCCATAAGAATAACATAGTGGTTCTCTTTGAGAAATTACAGATCCACGCAATCGTATTTTAGTCCGCCGTTATATCATCACTTTTTCTGCCCATAGATGGCACTGCCGCAATTTCGCACCATAAGCAAAAATGTATTTATCAAATATTAGGGGCACTTCAGACTTCCGTGGCTGACGTTTCGTACTGGCTTAGAGATCAGTTTTAAATTTCGTGCGTGCAAAAATGTTCAATCTTAATAAGAAGAAAGCACTGAATCTATGGCAGGGCAGCAGTGATGAAATGGTAAGCATTTCGAATGTTATACTATCATTTAATAATTATGGTTGTTACTATCTGTAACAATATCGATAATTTTTGGATAATTGAGCGCAATTTTTGGATCATTTGGTATATGCTTATAAAATGCTATGAAAACAAAATATATATGCTTTTAGGTTGATCTATTATTGGTGCAATAATTAATTAATAATAAACGCAATAAACAATCAAAACATTTAATGGATGTATATTAAAATTTCATTAATAATTAATCATATAAAATTGATAGAAAAACACTCGGTGGTATTTCACAATTGTGAAATACCATCGAGTATTTTTCTATCAATTTTATTTGATTAATTATTTCGAAATGTTTCACCGAGTGCCAACAGCGATTTCAATCAATTTTATTAAAAATTTCGTTTATTGTTGTAATCAAACAATCATGTTTTTCGTCGCGAATAATGCAATCATATTAATTTGTAATTTTTTGTATGTTCGAATTTTCAAATATTAACGATGTATCTATATTATTAAAATGATTTACGTGGTTTTAAAATTTTTAAATTTAATTCGAGAAATAGAAATACATTGTTGCCTGTTTTTGAAAACTACTGTAGTGAATTTGTGTGAAAAGTGACGTAAATATAAACAAAGTCACATGAATTTGCTAAATTCTTATTGGTTGAAATCGTGTGGTGTCTCATAGGGAATAAATACACTGTAAACACGTTAAATAAAAAATGCGTTAGCCTGATCTAATAGTGTAGTTACCTAGAAATTGTCGAAAACAAATGGGTATCGGCACTAGATAAGATATTATTGTATGCAAAACAAAATTTCTCGGTATTCTTTTTAACAATCACCTATAACAATCTTCGAATCCCAGCGTATTTGACACAATATTTTGCTGCATATTTTTATAATTCGTCTTTACGAATTAGTTGTTGTTAGCTCTTTGTACGGAGCACAAAAAAGCTGCTGCGGTCGTGTAAGTAAATTTTAAAATTTTCTTTAATAAAAGTGTATTTTTAATTTACTTAATCTACAATTATACATATATAACTCATATGTACTTGCATGTTAGACTTCAATCGCTCGTAAGACCCGAATTTGTCGCACCTTCTTCTCTGAAGATACTCAACAAATCGACACTAAATTTAATAGACATAATCTATGGATACATAATTCGTGCAACTTGCATTTTAAATGCACTAGGTCTTTTATTTCCGCAATTATTGAACCCCAAAAAAGGCAACGATCTTAAACATGGATTATTTTAGTTTTATTTTGTCGAATCCGTTTAAATATTTAATAATTGCTTAAATATTAAGTTCCTACATTTATAAATCAGGATAAATGAAATGTATAATGCATATGCGCTACATACATTTAATATTTTATTGTAGTTGAGCTATTTTTGAGAAAATGTGTAGTTTTTACTGTGCAATAGCTTTTATTACGCGGCCCTAAAATAGCGAAATCCTATTCAAATAATTGCGTAATTAACTAAGATGTTAGTTGGTGTTCGCTCGCTCGTAAGACCAAAATTTGTCGCTCCTTTTCCTCTGAAGATACTATATGGATTGACACCAAATTTGGTCTACATAGTCTATGGGAATACAATTCGTGCCCTTTGAATTTTAAATCTACTAGGGGTTTTATTTCCGGAGATATTAAGCCCCAAAAAAAGTAACAGCCTTATATTGATACTAGATTTTTTTTGAATATAACAAAATTTTTATGTGTATTTAATTAGTGCCAAAATATTGATTTGGTGACTTCAGTTTTTTTTTATGACAAAATGTAGAGTGGAAATGAAATGGATAAAATCTTTTACAATAAAAAATGTCAATGATTTTGATGTTTATAATAATATAATATATAGTTTATTCATACAGAAATTCGCCATGCCAAACTAAATTGTAATAAACTGTGCCAATACCAAACTAGCAATAATAAATAATAAATTGGCAATATTTGTTTTATAATTGCATTTTTTACTCAGTTAAACATTAGTCGCTTTTGATTATGGTAATATTTTATCTTATACATTTTTAGTAAGATACCGATTTATTTTCATTTACCGATTCAAATTGGACAATGTTGTTCAAGCTTTAAATATCAGCTGTAGCAGCAGAAAAGTGTAAAGTACGCATAAATCGAAAGATCTAGATGCCATGCGCAAACTATTTAAAAAGTTGCCTTTTAAATGTTATGGCTATTTCGTCTGTTTTATGTTAGGTTAAAAATTTTGGATGATAGCCGGCCGGTTAGCTGTCAAATCGTTATAAATTTAAATGAAATGTAACTTAGTTAAGTGGTTTGAGTCGCATCATTTTAAATTATTAATTGGTATTCCATCTAAAACGTAAGAAATCAATGTATAAAAATCAAGTGACTAAGTAAACATTTCTGAAATCTAGGACGTGAGTTCTTCGGCAACAATGACGCCCGAAACGCTTACACCACCGACGCAGAGTAAATTCAAAAATGTATTATACTCTTGCGTTTTGGATGCGCTGTCCGAAAATTATGAGATTCGCAGAGTGGCCGAAGATCGGCTGAAAGCCATGGAAATAACTGATGGTAAGTCAACAAACGTTAATTCTACTGAATCTTTTAATAGAACTTCTTTGAAAGGTTATTCGTTATTGATTATTCTAAATTAAGAAGGTGAATTTTTAAAAATACCATATATATTTTTATAAAAATTATAGAGAATCTCGGGTTTAAAAAAATTAAATTATTAGGCTCATTTACATATCTCCTGTTTATTTTAAATCGATTTTATAAAAAAGTTAGTCTAATTTTTAGCTGAACCCCTAGTTCTAGAATGTTGGTTTTTAATTTTAGTTTAAAATGTTCTACATACTTTTTATTTTGAAAATGTGTTATTTAGAATGTTGCATAGGTAATATATGGGAAAATGAATCTTGAATTCTTATTTTCGGCGATCTTTAATGATACTGTTATTAATTATTAATATTATTACATTTTACAGAGAGTAATATGCATAATTACAGTTAGCTTTACGTAGTTTAATAAAATTTCTAATACAAAAATATGAAGTATTTTACGCTCGACTTTTTTATATAACGCATATATTAACTATTCTTATTACTAAAAAATACTGTTATTCACTAGGAATATAAATTGGTTCTTTATTATTTAAACATATAAATTATTCAATTCTTTAGTGATTACAATAATCATGTTATTACAATTTAATATATGTATAATATGTTAAATAAAAAAAACAACGATTGATTAGATTTATCGTAAATTGGGATGTACCAAAACAATAAAACGTACATATTTATTTTACAACTATTCGCATTCAACTATATATCTAAGTAATGTAAAAAAGACAGGTTGACCGTAAATTAAAAAGTCGAGTGTATTTTTTTTTTTAATTTGCGCTTTACTTAAAATCCTTTTACATATTAAGCTGAAACTTTTCATTGAACACATGAAATAAATTTATTGAGCATTCAAGAGTATTATAATAAATATTCTTGACAATGGTTTAAATAAAATAATCATTGTCACATTTTTTTGAGATACTTTAGCTAAAATAAGTTAACTTAAATCTCGAAATATATTCGTCGCTTATTAATATTAGAAAATAAATACACCTTAATAAAATGTTGCCATATAATTGAATTATTTTTGTAGATTTCGCGATTCAATTGATCGAGCTATCGCTGCGCAAAGATATGCTGATCGCCGTTCGGCAAATGTCGGCTGTTTTACTCAAACAGTACATCGACAATTACTGGATGAGCACCGATACTCTAGACGCAATACTCAGTAACTGTGAAATACGCCAGCGTATCCGAAAACAATTGATCCAAGGCCTATCAGAGCCTATAAATAAACTAAGGAACACTTTCACATATTGTATTTCTTATATAGGATGCATTGATTGGCCTGAAGGATGGCCGACTTTGTTCGATGAATTAAACGATAATTTAATGGGTGATGTGGAGCCGTGTGTCATCGGGGTTGTTAAGGTGTTTGAGGAATTGATTCGAGAAGCTGATGTTAGAAAGATAGAAGAACTTGCACCTATTATTATGGATCAATTATGCTTTGTGTTGGAAGAGAACGAGGTGGGCTTTTTTAAATTCTGTAAAAGTTTTGAGTAATGTCGGAATTTTAGTTTTAAACGAATTTTAAACAAACTAACATTACAAACAAAATTATCAACTCACTAAAAGTATTCTCAAATATATATTGTAAATCTGCCACATAACAGTAGGTTTGTTCCAACTAATGTTAGAATTGATTTAAAACTGTACGATGCATGCGCATTCGTTCTAACGGAACGTTATTTTCATAATACGCATGCGTCTTACAGTTTCAAACCGATTTTAACATTAGTTGGAACAAACCTACTGTTATCTGGCAGATTTACAGGCAATCAAAGACGCAAAATAAAATATTTACGAAAATTAGCAAAATTACGACTGCTATGATGAGAATTTTAGAATTATGTAACATATTTTTAAAAACAATTTTCCAAACATGTAAATTTATTACAGAAATTTTCTGCTGCTGTTCGGATGGAAGCAGTTCATGTTTTATCGCTAATTATAAATTTATATGGTAATGGACAAGATAATATTCGAGTTGTTTTAGTACCGAAACTAGCACCATTATGTGAGCTTTTTGTTAACACTCTACAAACTACAGATATAACAATCTGTGATTACGGCTTTAAAACCAACATTATCAAATTTCTGACGTTAGTTTTGCATAAAATGTCAAAATTGTTCGCACCATACTTAAATTTGGTATTGCCAACTATATGGAGATTGGTCATGAACTACGGAGAATTGTACACAAAATCGATTATCTATGATAGCATGTATATATCGGAACTAGAAGATGATGAAGGTAAGTTATTTTATTTGTTGTACATCTTAAAAATGCTTTAAAATAAAACATTTATTCGAAATACCCAAAAAAACAAAAGTCAAACATTCACTAAAATATCTAATTGTAAGTAAATAATACATAGTTGAAAAACTGTCTGGGTTCTATTTGGATATATTTGAATAATATAATAAGAAAATGGAATACATAAATTACATTATCATGTGATCTTATTTATTGACGAACTTATATACTATTTTTTTTTGTCTGGGTTCTCTGATTATAATTTCAAACATAGCTGGTGTTGCTTCAGCTAATACAACTATTGCAAAAGGGTTTACTATATACAGTAGATTTTTTTTTGTTGATAATAGATTTTTTTTACAGGAAAGGTAGTTGGATTTACTCCATTAGTCCTAGCGATTTTTGATTTTATTCATACCATTGTTGATTGCACGCGTGTAAGCCGAGTCCTGATAGATGTTTTGCCCGACATATTGTACTACGACATAATATTTATGCAAATTACTAAGAAGATGGAGGAATCATGGCAGATGGATCCATCTAATTTCATCGAAGACGATTCAACTGATTCGTTTGATACAACTATTCGTGTAACTGCAAAAGACGTTTTAACTGTAAGAATTTTATTATCAAAATTATTTAATTATACGTCCATTTTGTATTGATATCCGGCGAAAACTTTTGGTACTATATTCAATCACAAATTATGTTTAATTTTTAGATGATTTGCCACGATTTTGAAGACGATGTCGTTTTACCTGCTCTGTGCCATGCCTTGAATCGCCACTTATCTGAAGCGGAATCTAGTCGAGTTTCAGGCACTTGTTACTGGTGGAAAGTGCATGAAGTGTGCATGTTTACACTAGGGCTTATGAAAGATGTGATTATAAGTAGCTTCAAAGCAGGCACGTTGCAGTTTAATCTGCTAACGTACATTGAAAATTGCCATATCGCTTTCCAGCATCCAGAATACCCACTTCTGTTGGGTCGTAGCATGTGGTTTAGTGGACAATATTCATATATTTTGCCTGTTCCTCAATTTAACGTCTATATGCAAAAT
Organism: Nebria brevicollis; assembly: GCA_944738965.1. Lineage (NCBI taxonomy): Eukaryota > Metazoa > Arthropoda > Insecta > Coleoptera > Carabidae > Nebria > Nebria brevicollis. Next base: position 11,902,086 of record OX122899.1, on the reverse strand, counting down.
ACTATACTATATCTTCGGACGGAAGAACCTATTTTACGAGTTTTCGCCATTAGGTAAATATGCCTGAAAATTTGCTTTGTTCATTTGTCCTACACTGATTTACCCTTGTTCTTACAAAAAAATGTATTACATATGAATATTTCCTGAACTGGATAATCTGAACGACTAGTGCAAAACAAACGAGCAAAGCTGTTATTTATTATGTGTGTGATAAATGTATTTCAACATAATTATTTCAAATATAGAACTGTAATTGCTCACTGTGATGGATTCAATGATAATCCTAATAAAGCGCTATTGATTTTAACGCTTCCAACCGTCATTAATGGATTGATAGACAACTTATCCAATAATCAATACTTCATAATTTTCTTCACCCTCAGTTTGCAAACCCTAAAAATAATATTATCGGTAAGTTTTTCCAATTCTTGTATTTAGCTTCTAATTTTAACTATCTAAAATATAAAATTACTAATACCAACAGTTATCGACTTATGCTGATGTCTATAATATGACTGTAACATCTATATGAGCAAATATATGAATAAATTGTTTTAGTTGGATAAAGCCTTCACCATATCGATAGAAGCTCGTGTCATACCAATATTAATCAATCTATTCTTAAAACACAACACTGATCCAGAGATCGTTCATGAAGTTCGGCAAATAATCAAAGAATTTTGCTACAATAACGAAAGCATTCTGGCCGTACAAGAAAAGTTTGTGCCGATTTTAGCGACAATTTTTAACTCGAACGCGGATAAAGTAACTATAGGATTACAAGTTGCAGCCATGGATTTGCTGCAAACTATTGTCAAGTGTTCGAAGCCACCGTTAGAAAATATTCTCGTACTCATCGGATTTCCTGCTGCTGTGAAATGCATTATACGATCTGATGATCAAATGTTGATGGAGGTTAGTTATATTTATAATATAATATTGAAAATAAAATTAAGAATAAAATATATTTTTATTTGTTATTCATTTTCTACAGCAACCATTGACGAGGAATGATTAATTAAAATAGATTGTGTTTTAATTTGTGATGTAATTTTACAGAGTGGCGGAGAATGTTTGCGGTGTTATATGTTATTGGGTGCCGAACAAATTTGCAATTATGCTGACTCGGATGGCAAAAGTGGTTTGGAATATATACTGAAGGCAACTAGTCAAATTATCGATCCGCTTCAGTCTGAAGATGCTTGTAAACGAGTCGGTCGCTTGGTGATAACAATTATTAATAAGGCAGGATCAGTATTAGGATCAAGTATCCATTTCTTGTTGCGAGCGATCCTCAGCAAGATGCAACGTGTTGAAATGATGGCTGCATGGCAAAGTTTGCTAATCGTATTCGTGTACCTGTTCTATACTCAATTGGAGGCTGTGCTCAGTTTTCTAACGGCAATTCCAGGTCCGACTGGTGTTTCAGCGCTGGAGTTTGTGCTTATTGAATGGTTGAATCGCCAGTCGTATTTTCACGGAGTTTATGAACGCATCGTGAGGTTAGTAATTTTCATTAGATTTAAAAGCCATGAAAAGTCCGCCAAGTAGAAGAAAAACACGCAAGTCATTAGTCATAAAAACACTATAAGACATCTGAATATGTAGCGACATTTTCATAACCCACCATCCACTAGTTTGATGGAATATATTTTGTTAACAGTGTGGTAGCCTTATCGAAGATACTGGAATATAGTGTCACTTCAGAAGATACTCGTTTTGATAATATTATGGTGCGCGATGAATTCATCTTTAAAGAGACCGAATCGCAAAAGCAACAAGGTTGGACGAAAATTCCCATATTAGGCAAAGCGTTCAAGATTATTTTGACCGAATTATCGTATCACATCGAGGAAAATACACCACAAGCTGCAGCAGGCAGCGACACTGAAGTAATTATATAAAAAGCTATTCGTGATCGAAATTAACAACTCGCTCTCTGGCGGTGAAACTAATGTACTACAAAAATTGGTCATTACGCCGGGCATTAATGAACCAATCAGCTGTTTGTTTCGTTAATGGCTGTCTATTTATTTCATAAATATCGAAGGACAAAATATCTATCATATCTTACGAAGTACATTCTTCGGATAACTGACAAATAAATTTTAAATAACAGTTACTCTCAAAATACACTTTTAAAGAACAAAAAATAAAAGACTGACTCCAAGAGTGATTCGTTTTGGCAAAGAACGTTTGTAATCAGTTCACTTTATACATATTTCACTTTGCTGGCTTTCGCATGTCCAATTATAGCCTCTATCTCAACTGTCAAATACATTGGTCATTACGCCAGGCATTTTTATTAACGCTACTAGCGCCGCCAACGATAATTTCGATCACGAATAAATTCTTTCTGTTTATTTATATAATTTTCCAAAGCAAAGTGAGAAAATACTTTGAGGAATAGAATATACCGACATATACCAATATATACATACATATCACCACGCCAAATCCCATCAAATGGGGTGGCAGAAAACCCTTAACATTCCGACATATATCGACATTTACCGACATATATCCTCATATAACGACACGGTGCAACCGACCATTAGACAGTTATTCTTTAATTTTTATAAAATTACTTGTAACAAAAGTATAATTTATAATTTGCCGAACCTTGCATGTTCTAATTCTAATACATAATAATGAGTTTTATTTGACGTAAAAATTATATTAAGGGGAGGTTCTCATGTAGAGTTTTCAAAAAATCGATTTTTTTTATCACATTTTTCGAAAGGTATAAAGTGTATACTATATTGGGTTTAAAGCGTTTTTCGATCCGCGCATCACAAACGTTTCTGCAGCCCATTGTTCGAAGGTACGTCCCGGCCGCCACGGGCCGCTCTCGGGTCGAGACGCGCGACTCAGTTAGAGACCTTTTCTCGGCTTTATGCACGTTCGCAGAATGCTTGGCATTGCACTGTACATGTGTACAGGCCTTCGGAACATATTTGCAGATTAATCGTGAGTTATGAAAAAAACTAAAAAACACTAAAAAACAAAAAAAAATTTAATTCAGTCACATTTTTGGTCCGCCATATTGGATTTGCCATTTTTATTTTTATATTGTGGCACATGTTACCCCAAATCCATATTTCGAAATCGCGAAACCCTTCAATTCCCTAGTTTGGATGAAATTGCATTGTTTTTTTTTTTGGTCCGTTATATTGGATCGGCCATTTAGAATTTTGAAAAACTGACTTCAGATTCGGATTCAACGATGTCCAAAACTATTAATTCCATGTCATTGTTACGAAAAATTGACATTTTATCACGAATATTCCATCGATAATGTTCCCAAAACTTTAAACGCGTTTATCTCGAAACATGATTTTTCAAAACTGCGTGCAGTCTCACTTGAGACCGGTTTGATGTACAACCTTAGACTTTTGACCGTTCGAAAGAGAACCTTTTTCTGTGGAAGATAGACCTATAAAATGTACAAATTGTTTATATTAACGATTTGTTATAAGGCCTTGAAGTGGAAAAAATTACCCGAAATATCAACCTTAAAGTGCAAGATAGTCCAAAATGCTCAAATTTCAACTTTTTTCCCACTTTTTTAGGTCTATCTTCCTATAAATTTAATTCTCTTTTTGACGGTATTCCCATTTTCTTGTTCGAGACAAATACTGAGGCGCTAAACTGCACGCCGATTTCCAATTACGCGCTGACATCACTCGACACTGTCACTATATATACATATATATTTATATATATATATATATATATATATATATATATATATATATATATATATATTTATATATATATATATATATATATATATATATATATATATATATATATATATTTTGTACCTTGATAATAGCCGAAAGGCTGAAACGATCGTCGGTTAATGCATCGAATTTTGTATGTTTTTTATTTTATTTAATATCATAACATGTTTCTCCAAATTCCTACCACATCCACAATCAATTTAATATGAATACTATACTATTTTTTTCTCTTTTAGCTGCTATCCGAGGATGATGAAACAGTGACCACACAACTGAGCGATTATTTGCAGTACCAAAGTGATCCGGATCAACATGATCCACTCTACGCTCAAGATCCTATATTTCATATCAATGTTACTGAGCAACTAACTGATTTTGTCCACAAATTCAAAACCATACCACGTTTCCCATGGTTTGTAAATTATCTTTCAGATAAAGAAAAACAAATACTACACTCAGTTGGAATTTTCGTTTAACAACTTTTAATATACGTAAATAAAAAATTTTTTTGTTATATTTTTGTAATTTCTCCCCTATATATTTGTGAAATATTCCTTGCGAATACATAGTACAAAAATTTAATTATGTAATATGTTAGACTAATGTTAATTGTTTGTCAGATCTAATATTGTTGTACTTTTATAATTATGAAGAGAAAATTAAAAGGGTATTTTTAAAGCGTATTTTTTTTCTTGTCATAAAGGGTATAACCGAATAAGGTGGTGAAAAGTGTCTCCAAAACAGATCAATAACCGCGATGCTCAGATGAAAGAACTGAAAAAGGCCGTTGATTCCCCAAACCAATTTGTTTCAGAGATATAATGAAAAACGTGATTTTTACGTTTAAAATATTCTCAGCTTCTATTGCATGTATCGAGCTGAAACAATATTGCTTAATAGGAAGAAAAAGTGGGTACGTCACAAACGACGCGGGAAGCGAAAATGTTCGCGGCCTTTATGGTGAGAACCGGCGGCGCAATTATTTTGAGACATTACTCCTGTATTTGTCGCTTAATTAATGAAAAAATGAATCCGTTAGTGGCAATAGTATTACCTTCATAATATTGTGTGTGTATAATTATAATGGCGAATATCTTTAATAAAGCTGTATTTTCAAATTGGTTACTGCACATGCGCAGTAAGATAAATTATGCTTCGTTTGTCTGGTTTTGTTGAATTTTTGCATTTTGTACAACGAAACCAAACAAACGCAGCATAAATTATCTTATTGCGCATGTGCAGTAACGCACATAACATAAAATGCATTTTCAATTTGAAAATATAGCTTTATTAAAGATGTTCGCCATTACACACACACAATATCATGAAGGTAATTCTATTGCCACTAACGGAATAATTTTTTAAATTAATTAAGTAACAAATACAGGCGTAATGTATCAAAATAAATGCGCCGTCGATTCTCACCATAAAGGCCGCGAACATTTTCGCTTCCCGCGTCGTTTGTGGCGTACCCTGTTATTTTGCTTCAAAAATTTATATTTACTGGTTTTTTCAATTAATTTTGGCGCCAATTTCACATAGAAAAAAAATCAATAAGATTTCAAAATTGCTTTTAACATTGAAGCCATTCGAATATCAGTCTTTTTTCTTGGAACGTGTCTCACACATTTCTGCAACATATATTTTTTTCGGAATTTTAAACAGTGTGGAAGATGGTTAAACAAAATATAAACCAATTTTACCACTTCAAATATTTGAATTTCGCGCCGAAATTGCGATTAAAAAAATGTTGATTAATTTATATTTATAATAATTTAAAAGTCTTATTTACAAAAATGTACCGTTATGTCGGCTGAAAACAAGCATACTTCGAAAATAGTAGAACACAATAGATGTGTCAAGTGCAATGTTTTGATTTGGAGATTAAAAGGCCAAATAAAAGTGATTTGATCTAAAGTTGAAGCAGATCATCTGTCCAAAATTTTGACCAGAGGAGTCACAGTCGTTTACAGTCATCATGGGGACACGTATTTTTAGTAGCCGTTTGCGCTAATGGTCCTTGATGTGTAGTTTAAGTGGAGCTTAGGAAAACCGGCAAAATTCGTTAGTTATAATTTTCTATGGCAGATGGCGCAGTAGCAAGGCGCAGCCACTGGCCTTTTAATATGACAGCTTGTTGTTTATTTTTGAGTGAATAACAAGTCAACTATTTTTGCCATGTTCTGAAAGAAATAGTAGCGTAGCTATTATTTAAGCGTACAAATGTATTAATATTTATAGCTTTATTTCTGTGATATTTAATTAAGGATTTAAACGATCTACAAGTATGTCGATATTGTTACAAATGCAGTGTGTTAGGTTAGGTGTTTGATTTCGTGTTACTTTCAGAGAATGTTGCGACAATTATTTTGCGGTGGTTGCCACTGTCGTGATCGAAACGAAGAGGTCAAAAAAATGGATTTCAGTCGGTCGCTTCTCCATGAAGTTCCTTCCGTTGTCTTTTACTATGAGCGTACGCTGGAGCAGCTTTACTTGGATTGTAACCACGTAAGTCTATTTATACATTTACGCACTGAACCAATTCACACTATACTACAAAAATATATATACAATTTATAATGGCTAATATACGTAAAATGTGGGTATGTCATTGCCGGCGCGGGAATAAGTCAATGCTGAGAGACATTATTTTTACGGCGAAAATCGGCGGTGCATTTATTGTGACATTACGCCAATATGTGGGGCATAATAAAAAAAAAAAAATATATATATATATATATATATATATATATATATATATATATATATATATATATATATATATATATATATATATATATATATATATATATATATATATATATATATATATATATATATATATATATATATATATATATATATATATATATATATATATATATATATATATATATATATATATATATATATATATATATATATATATATATATATATATATATATATATATATATATATATATATATATATATATATATATATATATATATATATATATATATATATATATATATATATATATATATATATATATATATATATATATATATATATATATATATATATATATATATATATATATATATATATATATATATATATATATATATATATATATATATATATATATATATATATATATATATATATATATATATATATATATATATATATATATATATATATATATATATATATATATATATATATATATATATATATATATATATATATATATATATATATATATATATATATATATATATATATATATATATATATATATATATATATATATATATATATATATATATATATATATATATATATATATATATATATATATATATATATATATATATATATATATATATATATATATATATATATATATATATATATATATATATATATATATATATATATATATATATATATATATATATATATATATATATATATATATATATATATATATATATATATATATATATATATATATATATATATGTTAGTGACTATTAAATAAACTTTATGATATTGTGTGCGAATAATGGCAAACATTTTTAATAAAGTTATGTTTTCAAATTGAAATTTCATATTATTTTCTGTGTATTATGGACGGCATTTTTACACATGCGCAGTGAGATAAATGAAGCTGCGTTTGTTTGATCTCGTTGTATTCTTCCAATATTAACTTATGTTTAAAGTAAATTGTAAACATTGCAACGTTTCTATTATGAGCGATATATTAAATTCGGGTTCAAATATCTAATTTTTGTTTTCTTTTATAGATAACGGAATTACCTAGGCAACTTTTTAACTGTGATGAACTTCGAATTCTCTCTGTGGTAGATAATGACATATCATTTTTGCCGCCAGCTATATCAACCCTTATAAATTTAGAGCGCTTAAATCTATACAAAAATTGTAAGTGAATTATCGTTGTATTTATTTTATATTAGTGGACAAAGAACATTCGATTTGTTTACAGCGATAAATGGGCTACCAGAAAACATAAAATGCTGTGTGAAACTAGAGTTTCTAGATATGAGCGTAAATCCACTGGAGAGGTTTCCCGAAATTCTTGTCAATTTGACGGGCCTGCAAGAATTGTATCTGAATGACACGTATCTGGAGTTTCTACCAGCAAATTTCGGAAAACTTGTCAATTTGCGATTGCTAGAGTTACGAGAAAATAGTTTAAATGCTTTACCGAAAACGATGAACAGACTATCTCATTTGACTCGACTAGATATCGGCAACAATGATTTTATTGAATTAGTAAGTAATAATTATAACTTTAATCGATAAACATATGTACAGTGGAAATTGTTTAACACGAAAACTTATAATAAGAAACATCGGTTGCTATAAAATACTACATATTTGATCCTTGCTGCATTAATACAATTAATGATGCTATTTTGTAGAACTATAAATCCTATAAACTTTAAAAGAATATACCATTTTTTATGTGTCATGCCTATAAGGTTTTAGAACTTCTATATAAGATACAGAATAAAATCACGTGAAATTATCGGATAACTCAAAATGATTATTTAGTCAGAAAAGAATACAATTACATGTTTTTACCACATAGATTCGTAGTATGACTTATTAAAAGTTTCACGCCTAGGGAACGTGACGTCATGATCCCTCTGAATATTTAGGTTAAGTTAAGCATACTGTTGATACAAAACTGATTCATTTAATTAGGCTTACATCACATGTTAATTACTAATTTATGTGTCATTTTTGTTTTTTGATCTTTGCTCTGTATTAACAAGAGTTTATCATTTTACTCATTAAGAAAACAGCAAAATATGTAACACAACAAAAAATAGTAGACACCAAATATTTGATTAACATTGCAAATTATGTATTGGATAACTTGAAATGATTATTTAGTCATAAAAGTATACAATTATGTTTTATGTTTTTAATTATACGTATGTGTGGTATTAAAACGAATATAGTAAATGAAACATCAAACAAATGTAAAAACAACATCTATAATTCGTAACTTTCTTTTGTTTTTTAATAATTATCTGATGATTACACAAACTAATTAATTTGTTTCATACATATTGTTGCAAACATATGAACGTGCGTTTTATGCAAAATTTTAAAATACATATTTTCATGGGAAAATACCCATTTATAAATGTGTTAATAAAAATATTCTTATACAGTTACAAGCGAAAATAATGATTATCTAAACAATAAAATATGAATAAAATATAGTACAGAACAAATCACAAAAAAAAACTAAATTTGTAAATATTGTGTGAGCCATGGATAATTAGTAATTTCGTGCATTCCGAGTTGCATGATTTAAGTAAATGATGATTTTAAGTATTAATTACTAATTTCACCATTTTTCCTTTTTGTTCTGTGCTCTTTCTTCTCAAGCATATATATTATTATTATTTTACTTATTCAAAAATCTGAGCAAAATATGTAACACGACAAAAAATAATTGATGCCAATTATTTTATTAACTCGAACAGCGTTTTCCTTGTCACTGCCGATTAAACATTTGAAAACGACGCAAGATAATTAGAGCAGGCATATATAATAAACAAATCGATGGTTGTGGTTATTTTCGCATTTCATTACGCATTTCTTTAAGTCTACACATCGATTTGCCTTGACTTATTTAACGCCACCTAGTTTTTATGTTGCGAAAACCAACATTTACTTTTTAATCAACTCATTCAGCTATTCTTTTCAATTTAACTAGTTCTGCTTACAACATATATATTTCTTATGAGTAATATTTTTGTCTTAGCTTTCTGAGGATAAAGTAACGTAAGTTTCACTTGCTGCTTTTTCAAAATGATTGTTTAAAAACTTTTGAATACATTATAGCCGGAAGTCGTGAGTTCTTTGCATAACCTGGTGGAATTATGGATCGACGGGAACCAAATTAGAAAATTATCCTCATCGATTGGTCAACTTAGAAAAATGGTCCATTTCGAGGCTAGCAACAATATGATCGAATCTCTACCAAGGGATATAGGATATTGGACGCGCGTAGTTGAATTTGCGATATCAAATAATGATATAGGTATTATACCCACAACTATTGGGAATATGAAGAACCTAGTTGGCTTGAAACTAGACGACAATAAATTGAAACACTTGCCAGACACGTTAGGCAAATTAACGAACTTAGAAGATTTAATGGTCAGCCATAATTATCTATCGCATTTGCCAACATCAATAGGACTACTACGAAAACTAAGGGTGTTAACAGTCGACAAGAATTTGTTGCTTGATATACCAAGTGGTAAGTTTTTATTTTTTAATATTTATTACTTTCGTTTAAGTAATGAGTAAACATAATAACGATCAATCTAATCTAAATAGAGATTTTAACAAAAATAACCTTGTTCTGCATTCCTGAATATATAGTATTTATTTTCGCTACGGCGTACGTCTCTTTCTCTCTCCTCTCTCTCTCTCTGTATGTGTGAGCATGTGTGTGTGGTTTTTTTTAAATTAATATTTAAATCAGAAGATGATAAAAGTAATAATAATGTAACGTTTTTACCGATTGGGTAGAGAATTCAAACAATTGTTTATAATTTAAATGCTAATATTAATTAATTTAATATACATATACACTAAAACTAATAAAGCACTTATTGAACTAATATTTATGTTATACACTAATGTATAATTTATTTCCACACTAATGTTTATAACTGTTACGTGTGTTATAGTCTTCTCAAAATGGCTGAATAATACACTACACTATGCCTTTAAATAATTTTATTTTAACACTTAGCCTAGCGTACACAACACATAACTATAGAGCAATGTACGTTGAACACTTAATTTAACTTAATTAAATTTAAGAAACAAATGTATAATTGAGAAATTAAATATTGTTATTATTGTGCAAAAATCATTGTTGGTTTTGTATATATGTTTTCGGCGACTGTGCTTGAGCGCATCTTTTGTACCACTGAAATGAAAATTTAAAGCTTGAAAAAGAAACATTGTAGAACTAATATTAAGGGACCAATCAGAAACCGTGAAACTGTGGAAATTTCCATAGTGTTGGTTTGTACCAAGGCTAGCAAAATACATGGGCGCCAACGGGGCGAGTAACACAGCAATAAAACTATGCTTAGAAGTGTTGGCCATATGCACGCGCTGACACAAAATACAAAAATGTACACTGTTAATAAAAATGTGCGAACAATAACTCTATTCGCTGACTATTTATTCGTAAGTCGGGTAATGTGTCCCCTAATGCGTGATAGCTCGGCCTTTGATGTGACATCTCCTTGGTTACCATATAGGAGATGTATCGAGATCGACAATTTGAATTCCTCAATAAATGGATAGCCTTTCCTACAGCAGGCTGCATTCATCTTAGCCCCTCTAATTGGCCGAATTTACTTTTAAAGACGAGTGCAATTCCTTGACTCATATTAAGGTCCTTGGCCACACAATGTACGAGCGAGTAATCTTGAGGCACTTGGAAGAGACCGAGATGCTTCTCCGCGGTTACTCCAAATCGTGCTGTTCTGGTGGTATGCTGGGATATAAATTCTACGAATGATGGCTTAGGTTCCTTCAGCTGTACTTCACGAACGCGAGCATTTGAATGATCATTACTAGTTTCCTTGTTATCTCTGGCGTATGTTGCCAACCTATTAAAATAGATGACTCTCGTCTTTCCGTGTGTTAATTTCTTAATTCTACATATGACGTCGTTTATGCGCTTGGAGACTTTATATGGACCTTCCCAAGACTTCTGTAGTTTCGGTCATAGTCCTCGACTTCTTTTCGGGTTGTAAAACCATACCAGATTTCCAGGTTTGCTACCGAATTTCAATTCACAGGGTAACCGCAGATCTCGGCCGAATACCACGCTAGCAGGAGTTTGTCCCATCGTCTCATGAACGGCTGCTCGGTATGCAAAAAGGAACAGATTGAGGTATCGATCCCAGTCCCTCTGGTGTTTGGAGACGACCTACGATAGGTATTTCCTTATGGTTTTATTCATTCCTTCGACCATCTCGTCTGATTGAGGATGGAGAGCCGTTGTCCTTGTCTTGTGGATTTCCAAAAGGATCCAGAGATTCTGGAAAAGATTGGACTCGAAGTTTCGCCCTTGATTGGGATGTAACTCCAGTGGCACACCAAATCAGCTTATCCATTTTCGCGTAATTTCCTCAGCAGCAGCACTAGCTTTTTGGTTTGGCAATGCGTAAAATTTTTAAAACAGACCATTCCTCGTACCAGAACAATGTATTTGTTCCCGTTCCCTGTTTCTGGGAAGAGACTAGCCACATCTATTGCGATTCGTTCGAATGGACTCCCGACATTATACTGGCGCATTGGGGTTCGGCCGTTTAGGCGGCCCATTACTTACATTACAAACAGTGCATTTCCTGCACCAATCCTTAATGTCCTCTTTACAATTTACCCAATAGAAACGCTTACGCACCCTTACCAACGTCTTCTTTATCCCAAAGTATCCTCCCGTAGGTCCATCATGAAGGTGTAGTACTTCCGCCACTCTTGTCGTGGGAACGAGCAACTGTCATTTTTCCTTCGTGCCATCTGGATTCTCCACTATGCGCTTTATGATCCCATTTTCAATCATTATTGAGTCTCACATTGCCCAATAAGATTTTACTCTCGCTGAGTTTGGTGTAATTTCTTCCCCGGTTGGTCTTCGTTTTAAGATCTTCGATTGCACTATTAGTTTCAAATCCGGGTCATTCCCTTGGTCTGCTTTAATCTTCTCGGGCTACCATTGATCATCCACAACGGTTGTTCTGAGCACAGCCTACTTTTTCTTCAACTTTACTACAGTGCTTACAATCTGTTGGACACGGTTTCGGGATAAAGCATCAGCATTTTGATGTTTATTTCCCGCTCGATGCTGTATGTCAAAGTTGTATTCTTGCAGCCGTTCGATCCATCTGGCAACCTGTCCCTCAGGATTTTTAAATTGCATAAGCCACTTCAAGGCAGTATGATCCGTACGCAATAAGAATTTCCGGCCGTACAAATATTTGTAAAAGTACTCGACGGATTTTAACACCTCTAACTCTCGTCTCAAATCCACGACCTTAAGGTCCACTAATTTCACTATCTTTGTAGTCATGTTTAATGTTTATTTAATTTATTATTTTTAAGAACTCCACCTGTTATTAATAACCCCATACCTGACAACCAATTGTAATGTTTTTACCGATTGGGTGGAGAATTCAAACAAAAGTTTTTAACTACTACGCTACTAATAATTTATTAAATACACATATACACTAAAACTAATAAAGCACGTATTGAACTAATATTTATGTTATACACTAATCTATAATTTATTTCCATATTAATGTTTATATCTCTACTAGCTTATTATTTATTTCCACATATTACACTTGGTACTGATAACGGACACTAGATAGTGATTCACGCGTCCATTACCACATTCTTGGTCGTTGTGGAAGTTTCCAGAGCTCTCCGTTTTGCCTGTACAGGCAGCCCGCATTTCCTTTCTGTTTTCCGGTACACCCCCTAGGCCCGTTACAATAATAATATTCCTTGATTTTTACATGTTTATTTTACTATCCTCATTTTTTCAAACAAGATAGAAGATAGATGCGCCTAGTTTTTTTAAAATTATGCATTCCTAATTTAAGAATAAAATATTAAATTTAATTAGCTGTAGAACGAAACATTTAACAAATACTGTTTCCAACAACTCAGTTTTTAATAAAAAAAAATTATTATAGAACTGGGCAGTTGTACATCAATAACGATGCTGAGCTTACGTGGAAATCGCATCACCGAAGTCCCTGAAGAAATTGGTCATATGTCAAACCTACGAGTACTCAATCTTGTGGACAATCATCTGCAATACTTACCCATGTCCTTGCTGAAATTGGACAAACTCGGAGCACTTTGGCTTTCGAACAACCAAAGTCAGCCGCTCGTTCCATTGCAACAAGAAAAACATATTAAGACGAATAAAACAGTATTAACATGCTTTATGCTACCTCAACTGTCACATAAAAAATCAGGTATTTTAAAGATTTATTGTCAGAAAAATTACCGTAATGCAGACTTCATACATACCACATAACTTATATCTATTTTTTATTTTATACAAAAAAAAAAAAAACTTTACCATAGTTGTTTAGATCAAACGTTAGGCAAACTTTTATGACAATGAATTTCTAACAAAATATAAACATTATATTTGCTATCTTTATTATTAACAATTTACCATTCATTGTATGTTTGATTTTAGCTCATGAGGGTGGAAAAACTGAAACTGAATTTAGTCATAGACATACGCCAAACCATAGACATATATGTTTCGCTTCCGATGCAAATGTACCTATAGAACAACCTGGACGATTAACACGAGCGCCTACACCGTACCCGAAAGAATTACGAGCTTTATCAAAACATGCCAAAACTTTACAACGTGGTTTAACCGTCGTCTCACCACAACAAGTAAGTCTATGATTCATTTAAACATTCGCGGAACAATTTAACTTGAGACATAATTTCATTACTGAGCTAATTCTGAAGAAAATTAAAAAACATATTGTCATTCATTTAATTGTGGCTTAAACACTGAAATAAAATGGCTAATTGAGATTGTAGTTAGTACTCTTTATACTATGTACTATAAATTTACTTACAATTTCATTAAATCGTTGCAATTTAATTTATTTGATTAATTAATTAAACAGCCACCAAACACTGGCAGGAATTTTGTTTACACTCTACAATATATAGTCACTCTTTTGGACTTGAAGACATATATTAACCGATTTAGAATTATATTTGTACTGTAAAAATGTGCACCATATAAGTTTTAGTTATATTTCGTAAATATGTTAAATTTAAAAACCGTTTTATTTATGAGAACTTTTGTTGTAAATCCTATTTATTTTAGGGAAGCTCAATCAAACAACCAGTGCAAACCTTACTGCAGATCAAAGAGGCAAAAGTCACTGCTACTCCAATTAACGCACTACCAGAAAGTGAAATCTCCTCCAAAGTGAAAAACACGTATGCACAAGAAGTTGCCAGCACTAGTCAATTTGAATCGCCGACAGCACTTGAATATTTTATTGACGTAGACCAAACATCATCAGACGAAACAAATGTGGCACAACCTATTCAAGCATACGAATCGCATCCAGTCATACGAGAAGCTAAGAATATACGCACAGATATACAAACACACACAAACAATCTTACTATGATACAACCGAATGTCACGCAAACAGCATCGAGCTTTTTCGATCTTACAAATATGGGTGAGATGGTATCAACACCACAACCTCCACCATATCATATTGCTGCTGCGTACTCTCGCCAAGCGCAGTTTTTCAACTCGCCTGGTCCCGAGAGTATTAATTCACAAATACAGTATTCGCCTATTGTAGTGCCAACTCGCGAAGACATTGACCAAAATCAACCTAGTCCTCGATCGCATGGACATAGAGACGTAATTGCCAATTACATGATTCAAGAATGTGCAGAAGAACTTGAAAATATCACTATACAGGCAGGTGAGGAGAGAAGCATGTACCCAGCGGCACATAAAACCGTCAAATACGAAATGGATTTACAAAAAATGATTCGTGGTTTTCAAAATTTGAGTTTGGAAGATATTGATCGTAACAAAAACAATGAAAGCCGTCCACGAAGGTTTATCCAAGATAAACCCTTACCCAGTTTACACATTGTTGCACCGACTCCAAAATGGCCTGGTAGCTCCGAAAAATCTAAAATTCCACAATTGGTTAACTCACCTAATATGCGACATGCGTTTGAACATGTGGATCTATATGATACTAAGTCTACGAATGAAGAACAGCGATCTCCTGGATCGGCTCGTCATATTGTTTCACATGACATAAATTCACCAATTATGCGACGTGTTCCTGCTTTTGAACCAGTGGATTCTTACGATAACAAATTTCTAGAAGATAAACAGCCATCTTCTAGTTCCGCACAGGAGCCACAAACCTATATAAGTCCAGCTGCGTTTAAGACTTTGATGTACTATATGAACAAAAAAGGAGAAGTATCTAGGATGCCTCGCCAAGAATCACTCTGCAAGATAGCTATTGCTACACAACGATCACCACTATATGTTCAAAAGACAAAGTCACCTCCAAGATCGCCTCCTTTGACTCCACCTAGAACGTCCTCCGATGAAATAAATATGTCATTTAGATCTCCGTCTTATACACGAAAATATAATGGAAATGGACATGTATCACCTCAAGAAATAACATCGCCTAGATTATACCCACGCGATATAACTGAAGATTCAAGTTCACAAATTTATAAAGGACGATCGTCTCCTAGCAAAGACATTTTGGATCCGCACGTTTACGAATTGGAATCGACTGTCACAGCTGGACAGAATTCGGCACATGAGATATTCAAGAGGGATGACAATCCTACACAAAAAACGAGAATTCCGAAACCCGTGGGCGCAGAAAATTTGTGCAAGTGGGTCTTTGGTAATCACAGAAATGCAACTGTTATGCAGGTGAATCTTACGAAGACTCCATGTTTATCGATCACTCTATCTACAAATTGGGGCAAGGTAAGTTGTTGGGATATTGCGTATTAAGTTTCAAGCTTACTGTTGTTGGATGGTTATATATTTTTCACAATTAATTAATTGATATTTAATATAAGGTTTGATAAACCAGGAAATGCATACATACATAACTGCATGCCTATTTCTAGCAATTGAAGGGGCAGAAAATCCTTTACATCCATTTACTTCTTGAAAATCTCCTGCTATTCAACTTTATTCTTACAAACATTTCATCAGATCGACATGCTTTTCTACAAATTTAGCTTACAAATTTTCTTTCGTCTAGCTTAATATCATTTTTTACGTGTTATTTATTGAGGTAAATAGAAATATAAATAACAAAAAATAGTACAATAACTACATACCATAAAAAATGTACTCCTTTTCTTTCTCAATCAATTATCTATGCGAATTAGGTGACTGACCAATTTTTATAGATACTATTCATGTGGGTTTTGACAGCGGATTTTACACATGCGTTATTTTTTTTGACCCTGCGGTGAGCGCGCATTTGAAAACCGCATGAGCAGGCGCGCTTTGGCATTTTGTAGTAGAACGGAGTTCGGTTTTAATATATATATATATAAATATATATATATATATATATATATATATATATATATATATATATATATATATATATATATATATATATATATATATATATATATATATATATATATATATATATATATATATATATATATATATATATATATATATATATATATATATATATATATATATATATATATATATATATATATATATATATATATATATATATATATATATATATATATATATATATATATATATATATATATATATATATATATATATATATATATATATATATATATATATATATATATATATATATATATATATATATATATATATATATATATATATATATATATATATATATATATATATATATATATATATATATATATATATATATATATATATATATATATATATATATATATATATATATATTATATATATATATATATATATATATATATATATATATATATATATATATATATATATATATATATATATATATATATATATATATATATATATATATATATATATATATATATATATATATATATATATATATTTATATATATATATATATATATTTATATATATATAGATTCTTGTTCAGGGTGAAGAGTATTTTCTCTCCCATCATTCTTCACATTATCTGTCTCCAACTTAAATTTTCTACCTCTTTCTCGTCGTCTGCATCTTCATTTTCATTTATATATTCGCTAAATTCATTAGTTAGATCTTCTATTTCTTGATGCTTCTCACTGTCAATCGCTCTCTCAATTGGTTCCATATAATTTCCAATATTATTGAAACTTTGATCTTGATTGTCTGATTTTTCAATATTTATTTCTTCCTCATCTGATGTTCCAAGGGTGGTATCGGTATCGTAACATTAACATGTACTATATGCTCTTTTCTTCCTTTTACTTCAACTATTTGATATGTAACTGAACCTATACATTTTGTTATTCTGTACGGACCTTTCCAAGCTTTAGCTAATTTCCTATTCTTTTCGCTGGATCGTTCAAGTATATTTTGCTTCCTAATTTATATTCAACGGTTTGCTTTTCTTATTGTAATGATATTCTCTTTTACCTTTAAATTTTCTTGAACTAATTTGAATGTTGAATTTAGTCTCTCCATTATTTCTGAAGCGTAATTTTCACCATAATCATACTTCATTGTGGTTGGCTTAAGGATATCATCGTAAGGAAGTTGCATATCACGACCATGCATTAGATAAAAGGGTGATTCTCCAGTAGATGAGTGTATGCCATTAGAACATATGGCAACCAAATATCCCAATCTCTTTGTGAGTTAAAAACA
The DNA here is from genome assembly GCA_944738965.1 of Nebria brevicollis. Taxonomy (NCBI): domain Eukaryota; kingdom Metazoa; phylum Arthropoda; class Insecta; order Coleoptera; family Carabidae; genus Nebria; species Nebria brevicollis. The sequence continues at coordinate 11,883,828 of OX122899.1, read as the reverse complement.
TAATGGGAAAAATGTCTTTAATTATCCTATGGGCCCTTTCTATCATTCCATTGCTCATGGGGCGATGAGGTATTGTTTACAGATGTTTTTGATTAAATTTGAAGTAAAATTTACTCCTTGATCCGTGAGCAATTTTTCTGGTACTCCGTGCCTGCTAAAAATAAGCGTCACCAAAGCCTAAGCAATGGTATCTGCTGTTTGGCCTGGTAGTGCAATTGCTTCTGGATATTTGGTGAAGTAGTCTGAGAACGTAAGAATATATTTGTTTTCACTGTCGGATGTTAGCAATGGGCCTACAATATCCATAGCTGTAGGTTCGAATGGACGTCTGATTTCATCAAATCTTTGTAGTGCAGCTGGACGTTTATGAGTGGGTGATTTTCGAGCATTACAGGAATGACATTTCCTGATGTATTCATACTAGGCCAATACATTTTACTTTTTATCAGATTGAATATTTTAACATTGCCTTGATGTACTGCATATGAAAGGTCATGATAATGACCTTTTTAATCATTGGCTTCGGAATGTATAATTGATTATATCGCGCAGCCTTTTCTTTTGCTTTAAATAATAATCCATCTTCATCCAAATAACATGAAATGAATTCAGCTTCTTTATAATAATTTTTTACAATTTCAATTTTTCCTGGATCTGGTTTCACTCCTTGAACTGAGATTATGTGTGCTAAGTATTTTGCTTCCGTTTTTATAAATGCACATGGTTTCCATTTTAAATTTACTTTTTGCAGCCTTTGAAACATTTCTTTCAATCTCGTCAGATGCCCTTCGAATGTGTTTGAGAATGTTATAATATCATGGTACAAGAGACAACTTTCACGAAAACTACAACGTTCACGAAAACTACTTGGCATTCGTTTACACTCATAATGCCCATCAGGTGTTGTGAATGCAGTTTTTTCTTTATCTTCTGGGTTAACATCTACTTGCCAATATCCACTTGCTAAGTCCAGTATTGTAAAATAATTAGCGTCGCCTAACTGTTCCAAAGTCTCCTGTAGATTCGGAATGGGAAAGAAATACCTCTTGGTAATTGTAATCAATTCTCGATAATCAATACAAACTCTTATTTGATTTTCACCTTCGGCTGCCTTTTTAGATACCATAACCACTGGTGCTGACCAGGGCGATTTTGATTCTACGATAGCACCTTGCTTCATCATGTCATCAATCTGATTTTTCAATTCTTCCATTTGACTATAGGGTATCGTATACGGTGCTTTTGTAAAAAAGTAAAAATGTGCTGATGTTTTTCAAGCAATTTCTCTAACTGTATTCTCTTATTTTCTTCGAAATACAGAAGAGAATTCTAAACTCTTTCCATAATTCTCTTCTACATGATTTATATTTTTATTGATTTCAACTTCTTCCGAGTTAATTTTTATTTCTTCGCTGTATCCAATGACGGTGTTCTTAAGTAATTTTACTGTATTGTATGAAACGTTTAAAACACAAACAGTAATTGTAGGTTTTGCCAGTGAAATTGATCTTGCCATGAATTAATATTTCAACGGGTTCCACTAATATATTCTGCACAGCATTCCGGATATCTTGTACAGCTTCACACGCGAACTGACATCTAGGCGGTATATCAATTGAATCTTTTATGCGGACAGAGGATCGGTCAAATCCCCCATCTTTGTTATCAGAAATTATTGGCCGCAATGAAGATAATTGTTGATATTTATCGCTTTTGGTTTTTTCTTGCCTCAAAATATTTTTCTGTTTCAATTTCCTTGAAATATTAGCTCTGGGCTTCTCTTTCATTTTTTTTATTTCTTCATGTATTTCGGCTTGAACCGTGATTACAGAAAAATCTTCTTTATAGGAATTTACTTCCATAATTTCTTCTTTCTTCCCATTTTTGCCACAGTTGCTCACTCATTCTCAATCATGTTTATCCATTTACTCCTGGACGGCCTCGCATTCTCATACCATTCATCTCTCCCTCATAAATCTTATTTGTTAATTTTTCATTCGACATTCTTTCGATATGGCCGTACCATTTCATTTGACTCGCACCTATTCTACGTACGACATTTTTTGTGACATCGCACTGCTCATATACCCACGCATTCCTTTTTCTGTCACACGCTTTTCATGCTTGGTTTGCCAAACCCAACATTCACTACCATACATCAAAAATGGCACAAGTACACTATTGTACACGCATAATCTTCCATCCTCAGAAATATTAAAGATTAAGATATTACATCCAGCAGATACTCTTTTCTCAATCTCGCAATCATACTTTCCATCACTAGAGAATAAGCACCCCGAATAAAGAAAACACTTTAACTTGCTCCAGTTGATGGTCATTTACAACAATATTACACACTGTCCCATATTCATTCATTTCGAACACCATAACATTTGATTTATTTATATTCAGTTCAAGATTCATATCCTTTCCAACTGCACTTATACTTTGTATCATTCTGCTCAATTGCTCTTGTGATTCACAAAAAACCACGATATCATCTGCATAAGCTAAAGCAGGAACAGTTACACCACCCACAGTTTCACCATCATTTTCACCACATAACGCCCGGCGTAATAAAACATCCATATATATACATTAAACAGCCACGGCGACATCACGCAACCTTGTTTCACACCTAGTTCAATATTGAACCATTCACTCAATTTACCATCAACTCTTATAGTCGTCTGACTTCCAGCATATAACAATTTTATTGCATTTAACAACGATCCATTCACACCATATTCTTCCAAAATATACCATAAGCTCTCACGAACTACAACCACAAAACATCTTTTTATTATTATCAAGCAACTTTTCAACAATCATAGGAAGATAAAAGAGTTGATCAACACACCCTCTCCCAGGCAGAAAACCAACTTGCATATCATGCAGTTTCATACGTGATATACACCTCACTTTCCCAATTCAAATACTTCCATGCAGCTTACTTACAACACTCAACAATCTAAATAGCTCTATAGTTATTACAGTCACTCGAACAGCTTTTCTCTTTGAAAAGGGGAACAATCACAGCACACTTCCAATCGTTCGGATTTACGCCATTTTTCAAGTAAAACTGAAACATTTTTACTACCCAAATCGAACAAGCTTACTCGCAAATTTTAGCAGATTTTCCACATTTTATTCGCGGCAGACACTCATATATATCTTCTTCACTAATGAGACATTCATCAACAACCATTTAAATACTAACATCTGATGTATTATTACATCCACTTGAACCACCATATAAACTTATGAAAAATTCACCACATTCATTCTTTATAGCTTTCACGCAACTGGCATTGCTGCCTGCTTTCAATTTATTTACATTCGCCCAAAACAATTTCCTGTTCATACTGAAGTCAGACATCAACTTTTCATTCATTGCCTTCTCCATATCCATTTTGCTTTCATTCATAATCCTTTTCGTATCTCAAGCAAGCATCATGAACATCACCAGGCAAATCTTTGACATTCTAATAACTCAGGTATACTTCATTCTTTCTACGAACAGCTTCTTTAATATTCTCATTCCGCCAACCATTCTGGATACATGCACCTATTTTTGAAACACCGCAAACATCAGTCGGACACCTTGCAACTGCTGTTTTAAATTCATTCCAGGTCACACTCACATCACACTTATAATTCGGCTCAAACGAAGACAAAGCAACATTCAACTTACAAACATATTCTTCACTTACTGATTTTATATGAACCAAACACTCAGTTTTTTTTACTCCTTTACACCAACCTTGCGCTAAATTCATACGTGAAACAACTAAATAATTCTCATTCGTACTAAGTTCAACCCCACGTCTCACTCTTGTAACTACAATCATATTCCGCAAACGCTCGTCACAAATAATCAAATTAATCACACTTCTCTGATTCAATGTTACATTCGCCCACGTGTAAATATGTGACTTAATATGCTTAAAGCATGAATTAGTCAGGAAGAGTGCAAATTCCAAACAAAAAGTTAATATTCTAGATCCGTTATCATTTACTCTGACATTTCCAAATATTCCTAGTGCAGTATCACTAGAGCTCCGCTTAACACTAACCCATTCATTTAGATCACCGCAGACAATCAATCTTTAACCGCGATCACAGCTATTCGCTACACTAGACATCTCATTCCAAAATCTTTCTTTCTCTGAGTCACACTCATTCGGACCATAGACAGAAATTGTGAAGAGCCTAATCAAACAAACTTTCATTCTGCGCCATAGTATTCTCGAAGATACGCACTTATAATTTCGGATACAAGATTTCATTCGCTCAATGACAAGTGCTCTGACACCTTGTCTAGCATGCTCATTCTCATTTACACCAGACCATAAGCTGAACACACGATTTTCATCCTTATTACTACATTCTTTCTTCTTAGTTTCACATACAGTCTAAACATCCAACCTAGATCTACGCATTACATGCAAATGTTCCTTCTCTTTATGATTTATGCCTCTAACATTCCAAGTTGCGAACTTTCTTTCGTTCAATTTGACATTTTCTCTCACTTTTACTCTATCTCGCATGCCACAACAAATAAATTACAAAAGAAAGGGTTTAGTATGGTAAGAATATTAGCTAGGGCAGCTTACCAGGCAAGTCCCCAACGAAAAGCATAGATACAAATTTAAAAAAGCATTATTTTCACATAATTTAAACAAAAACAAATTTACTTATACGATTGTTATGATAAAAACACGTAGAAATTTACAAAAATGAGCAATAAATTATTAAAAAGCAGAATAAACTACAGTAACACTTAGCTGGGTATTTTCGGTGGTCTTGAAGTTACTGCTTTGTAGATACTAAATTACCAACTGCAAATACCCTTGAAAAACTCAAAAGTTTTGGACTGATTAACTGTTAACTATTATTTCGTTTCATCTTTTTCACTGCTAATTTGGTTTTTCTTAATTTCTTTTTCACTATTTTCACTCTTACTTCTATTTTCTTCATTAACCATTTTTCTCTTTGCTTTGAAATTTGTCTTCTCATCGTTTTGCGAAATATTCTGTTTAATTTCTCTAAATAGAGTACAACCTGATTCTTCAATTGTACCTTATTCATAGTCACGCATTTTTAGTTTTTCTCCCATTAGAACGACATATCCATCGGAGTTTATAGCGGCATTCAGAGCTTTTAAAACATCCCGACCTAGTAACCCTTCAGTTTGAATTTGTAAGGAATCTTCACATACCATACAATCAAATGAATGTTGACTATTTTTTAATTGGAATTGAACATTAGTAAATCCAACGCAGCTTAACTCTTTTCCCGTGATACCTCTTATGATAATGTCAGCTGATGTAAAAATTTTATATCCCCTATCTCGAATTACTCCTTCTTTAATAATAGTAAAAGCCGCGCCCGTGTCCACTAAGAATGTGACATTTCGATGTTGAATTCGGATTTTAATCACGCATATATTATTTCCGTTTACATTGACATGAGTAGTTGACAATTTATTTAATGTTGGTTCACACGTCATTTGTTCTGGGGAGCGAGCGAGGAACGTTGCTCGTTTAAATTATTGTTCAAATTTTGTTGTAGCGATTTTTGCGTATAATATTGCTCATTTGGTGTATACCCTCTCTGTTTTCTATTGTAAAAATGCTCTCGCCTTTTTTTTTAAGCACAATCTTTCTCCTCGTGGTTTTCTTTTACACAAAAGTTACATTTGATACGGCTTTTTACTCTACAAAAACAAAAACAAAAAACAATTTAAATCTCTACTTTTATTGTGGACCAAATAATTTTGTTTAAATATTTTTCCGCTGTTTTTAGTCTAGTGGCGTATTGGACTACTTTTGTAATTTGAATGCATTTCGATAAAATAAGTATCCCTTGACCCGGTATAATTTTTTTTGAATATTTTATAACGATTTTCTTACATTCTGAATAAGAAATTGTATCGCTTTTTAAAATTGGGACAGATTCCAAAAATAGAAACGCATCACCCTTCAAATAATATCTAGCGACAGATATAGTATGTTGTTCTGTCCAAGCGTCGATGGTTGCACGTTGACATAATTTTGAAAAGAATTCATTATCATTTTCATTATGGTGTTCCGAAAATTGTGGAATTCCTACTAATGTCTGCCCGATAGTTCTCACCGATGGTATTAATGCTTGACCTTCAGACCCTTGTGAAATTGACGATTTTTTGTTTTTGTATGAAACAGTAGTATAACTTTTGATATGATATAAATTTAATTTGTAAATAAAAGTGTTATGAAATTTAAGAAATATTTATGTTGACTAAATTCTTGATATAAAGATCTTAAACAACGAATGTAATATGATTCTATTTGTGTTGTGGATATTTAATACCATAAAGATCATCTCGTCGTTCACATAGTTCTCTTATACAAAATTAACAATAATATATAATATAGCAATTCATTTCAAAATAGTATATCAACTAAATATTTTTTCAATCATACACAATTAGCTTAATTAATTTTGAAAAAATTAAGTATTTAGTTTCTATGAAATAATTTGGTTTATTTAGAAACAAAAAGCCGATGTTATTGGGTTCTTTGGGGGATAACCAATAATTTACATACGAAGTGAACCGAATTATATTTATAGAAACTATTATTGATGTTAATTAATTTAAAAGCCACAAAAAGGTATAAAAATATAATAGTTTACCTTATTTCACTAAAAAAACACAATACTTTAAATGAACAGGATAAGCTTCTCACACCGCGGAGTTTTTCCTTCTCTTTTAAATTGTTTAAAACAAATGAATTTAAATTGACAACATTTTGCACAAAACCTTTCTATTTTTATTTTTAAACCAAAAACTACTTTTATGATACAACAATAAAAATTATAATTTAAACAAAAAAAAGAACTAATCTCTCAATAGAGTACCACCCGTCTGACCATTGGTTTTCGAGCACCTCTTCGCTATACCTCCGCCTAACAATTGTTTTTGTAAAGATAAGAAGCCCCAGCCAATTACAGTCTTGCTCAGGTGAACCCTGGTTCATTAGAATTTCATCTGCAATATATAAGCCCTCGGACTACGCAGCCCATTTAAAAAATTTTTTTAGAAATGACGCGCGTTTATAAAAATGAGTGCGATTTGTAGCTAAAAATTGCATATGAATTTGTTAATAAAAAAAAACTATCAACAATTAAAAAAAAAATCCTGTGATGTTCGATAAAAAACTGTCTATTAATTAAGACGGTACAAGATTCATGTCTATTGATTGACTTGTATAGGCGTACTGTTTTCGCTCAGTTTCAAAAACACGGTTTCGAAAAAAACGCATTTAAAGATAAAGTTGTAGTTTCTTGTTGAATGCTTACACAGCGCACTGATAGTCGCCTAATATCTGCCCCAAAATACAACGTAAAGAACATTTTCTCGATAATAATTTGAATTGACTCGAATGCCTTACAACTTTAAGTATCATTTAAGACAAAAAAAATTTATGATTCTCTAGAGTGGCCTAACCCCTTAATATTTCCCCACGGGCGTGCTAAATCACGCATTGCAACGTTCTATTTTATTGTTTTGCTCTTTGCTAACAAATACACACAGACTTCAATCCAAAAATAGTCAGATTCGATTCAGGCAAGGTCAAAAGGTATATTTTCGTTAAAATCGCGAGACCGACATTTTTCATGACTGCAATAACTTATACTTCGTATACGAAAGTAAAAATTTAATTTCGTCCCTTATTAACTAAAATAATGTTAAAATATTCATGCTATTTAGTAAAATTCATTAAAATTTTGTTTCCTACATATCTTACTAGCATGACAAGGCACGCTACGGCACGGAGTGCCTCAATTTAGTACCTATCACTTCTACGGCTTAAATATAACTGACGCTAGCTATTGCTAAAAATAACGCCTCTCTTCTAGCATTATGGATT